>JAIXND010000773.1:19116870-19141609 GCA_023646645.1 Varanus salvator macromaculatus
TTCCTTCCTTCCTTCCTTCCTTCCTTCCTTCCTTCCTTCCTTCCTTCTACCAGCCCAAACCCCACCAGTGGAACAGAATTATCTTTTTCAGGGCATCTTGGAAAACCTCGCAGGGAATGAAAATTCCCTCTTTAATGAGGAACTTACATCGCTCCCAAGCAACCGGGAAATGGAGCACTATGCAGTAATTCCATCCGGGATTTGGTATGAATGGCACCAGCTGTTTTCCCAATATATTCCAGGAAACTAGCTGTCGCAAACACACCCTGAGATGTAACGAGTCCCGCACAGGATTTTGACTTGTCACATCTTATTTTCACATGCAGCCAAATGAACAGCGGAGGGTGTAATGAGTTGTACCCTTGGCAGCCACATTGGTTCCTTGGCCACATTTGGTGGCACAAACATGCGTCAGTATTTACATCTACAAACCTACACGTTTCTGGCTTCATGCAAAATACTAGCTGTGGTTTATTTTTAGGGGGATGAAGGTGGCACAGTTTTTAACCCATCTGAAAAGAGAAACTCAGAAGACAGGGTCTCACGCATTGATGCTCTGTGCTCCATGATAGTGAATCTTTTAACTTAATGTCTGTCTGAGCATTCACTCCCTTTATATTCAGCTCCACTTCCTTTCATTCCACTCGTCCTTTTCCTGTCTTGGATGCAGAAAGGAACAGGTCTGAAACTCCCACAATCCTTTGGAAAAAAGGTTGGCCATAAAAAGTTACTTTTCATCCCTTGCTTTTAAAAAGAAACAAGGAAAATGCCCCTGAATTGACCTTGTGTGGAAAGTCAATATTGGCGTTATTGCCTTGGTGTTGAGGGGAGGCAGACGGGGAGGGGAGAATGGCAGAGTTGGGCCCATATCTACCGGATTAGAAGACCGAAGCCAAGATACAGTGTCTGAGCCCAGGGAGAGTTTCAGAGCTTTGCTTGTATTGACAGATGATTAGAGGTCTTTGACTTCTCATGCATTTAGAAAGGTCAATCGCTCTGTGATAACACAGCCTGGTACCGCAGACCCCAGATTTGAAGTCTTTGGCAAAGGCCCACTGTGTACACCACTTCAGAGGCTTGCCAGCTGACACCCTCGGCTTCGGCCGCCAATCACCCAGCTTCGTAAAGGCCATTTGCGTATGCGCCTCGTAATGATGCCTAGTTGTTAAAGCCATTTGCTCGCTGGCCTTCCTGTGAATCCCATGTTCAACAGGGCTCTGAATCTGCCGCTTCATGCCGTTTCCAACCCGCTGACAGTCTGCATGGCTTTTGCTGCCATTGTTTTAAGAGGGTTAACAAGTCACAAGCGCATCCCAAAGTTCAGGAAGCCCGTTTTGAATCCAAGGGGACTTCTGAAGAAGGCTGGGCTTTTGCTAGATCAGGCTCAGGTGGGCTAGATCAGGCTCTGGAGCTCATTTCAACCACCCAAAACTCCCTTGGGTACCACACCTCCGTGGCCGAATTCCAGCAGCAGCAGTGGAGGGATTAGACCAGTAGTAAAGCTGGCCTAGGAGGTGAAATTCAGCTCCGAGCCAATGCTTGAGGCTTTTTAGGACAGGTCCATGGATGGTTCAGCTGCTGCCTCCAACCTGGCAGCAAATTCAGCAGTGCCGAGGTGGTATTTCAGGCCAGGGGAACAAGGCTTGCCACTACCCCCAGATCATGCCTGCAGTGGTACTCCCAAACGCATCCAGACCCTGACATTCCCAGTGGAAGGACGCTTTGCTCTACTGAGACAGGCTACTGCCCTGGTCTGCCTCTTAATGGCCATCTCTTAACAAGCAAGGTATAAAATATTGCTGAAAAAGGAAGGGGACTGTGTGCACGTGTGCACTGATGCACACGCATGTGTGTGTAACATGCCATTTTTTGGAAACATGTTCTCCTGCCCTGTCCTGCCCAGGTCAGCACAAACTTGAGGTCCTCCGTCAAACCAGGTGCATGGTTCACGGTGGCCCATCCATGGAAGGCAAGATCCATCTATTTGCAGCCCGTGCCACTTTTACAGATGTGCAGTCATACATCTGCTCTCCCTTGTTGCTGTATTAATTTGGTGTGGAAGCCCGCACAACATCATGCATTTCAACAGGTACCTCACAGTGCATCCCATGGGGCTGTCACCTGTTAGACAGAACCCTCCAATATCAGATGGTTCCTCGTGTGTTCCAGCTTGCTTTAGTACGCATCTTCTCAGTGCAGAGCTGACTCTCATGTCGACATCCTGCATACCTTGTCTTATTTCTTAATTTGCAAAATAGGTAATAAATAATAAAAAGAAACTCCAAATATGAGCTATCCATGACTCACTCCTCTCTCTCTCTCTCTCTCTCTCTCTGTAGACTGTCAGAGGCACCAATCCAATCCATACCTGCTTGAATTCAGTGTCACTTGTTTCTGAGTAGATGCACACAGGACCATGTGGTTATACTGTCTTGTTATTTGATTGTGTTCCTTTGATCCATCTGCCTAAAAGAGTAATATTACCCCTCTTTTCCCATTTTCTTCTGGGAACGTTACAGTTTATTTATATTGCAAAAGGCATGTTTGGCTTAAACATAATTGTGTGGATTAGGCCACTTTTCAAATTGGCCATGAAAATTGAATCTTGACTGTGCATATCGTGCTTATTTTATGCTATTTTCTTTTCTCTATCTTAACATTCAGGGGAGAGATCCGATTACGAACAAACAGAATATGCCCAGCATTTCCACTGAGCCTTTCTCTTGCTTTGCTCAGCAAACAAACATGGCATTTGTCTCCAAAAGGAAAAAAGAAAACACAGATGTTATGACTTGGATCTGAGGGGCGCCAAAACTTTATTGATTAGAATACAATTAACCAACTTCATTTGATTAGACACATGAATTGCTGGCAAACCAGTCAAGCCAACTGGCACACCCCCGTCACTACTTTCAGATCTCCGGCTTGGATTCTTTCCATTGGTAGAGGTTGATTTCCAGCCCTGCTTGTCACAAGATGTGCCAAGAGACTGTCACCGGCAATTATTATAGCCCAATAATTCACTGGGTCTAGACCTTGGGACCACACTACTCTTGTGTGCAAAGATATTCCCAGGTTGCCTCTTTGCCTCAAAAGCTGACTCAGTTTGTTGGTTTTGGTTAATCTGAAATGGCCAGGATCCTGCTTACTGGAGGGAACCTGGAACTTGCCTATCTAGGGCTGCTTTTGAAGAGCATTCAGAAAAGCTTCAGAAAGAGGGTTAGACTTCTAACCAGGGGCCACAACTGAGACTAAGTCTGGACTGGATTGGAAAATTGTAGGAATGGAAGACAGGAAAATTGGAGGACTGGAGGACTGGAACTCTGGAAGAATGGAAGATTGGAAGATTGGATTATTGGATGATTGGTTGATTGGTTGATTGGAAGTTTGGAGGACTGGGGGACTGGAGGACTGGAACTCTGGAACTCTGGAACTCTGGAAGAATGGAAGATTGGATTATTGGATGATTGGTTGATTGTTATATGTTTTTAATAATGTATTATGTTGTAAGCCGCCCCGAGGCTATTGCAAGGGGCGGCATATAAATTTTTAAATAAATAAATAAAATAAATTGGAAGATTGGAAGTTTGGAGGACTAGAAGACTGGAGGGCTGAACTGGATGCCCACTTGTTTCCGCAATCAGTTCAGATTTCTGATTTTTACTCCTTCTCTTAGAGTGTTGCTTTGCTGTTTCCACACTTACCATTCCTTTCCATGAATACTGCCTAAGGTGGCTGTCAAGGATAATAGGGACATAATAAAACAATTATTTGTTTGATTAAGGAAAATCTCTCTCATGCAACAATTGGAATTAGGAATACAGAGATCCCATGTGTGTGTTTCTCCTGAGAAGGGGAAGCGTGTAGTCCAGGATGACTGTAGTTGGGGGCTGGCCCATGCACTGGCCTGCAGACCTACAGCAACGTACTGCCTGGCCATTGTCCCAATTGCCTGAAAAAGAGAAGCAGCGGACGACCTATGTCCTGTTGCAGAAGCGGAGTTTCAGCCTTCCTCTTACAAGATGAAGCAGACCATGCCCTTAGTGGCACCAGGTTTAGCATCCTTCAGAAGACTCTGGACATATTTCCTTACAAGTAAGAAGTAAGAAACTGTCTTGAGATTCCTCAGGAATATGAGATGGCATAGCAAAGAATGTAAATAGATGACAAGCACACGGTTCATCAGCATGGAGAGCTCCTTAAAAGTTCTGGCTGAAGTACGTACACCACCTCAACGCCACTGGAGCCACTAGTCTGCACTGCCCGTGAGCAGCAGGAGTTGGAGATCAAGAGCAGAGGAAGGTCAGCATCTCCATGCCCTGCTTGGAACTTCCCAGAGGCATGTGCCCGGCCGCTGCTGGAGACAAAATGCCCGATTAGTGGAGCCTTTCCTGATCCTTCTTAGATATCTGCTCAAAATGGAGGAAGACCGGCTTATGCACTGTCACCCAGGCAGTGGTAGAAGGACAATCTGTTTTTATATTATACACACATGCACACACTGGCCTGCTAATACTTGCCAATTGGACCTTGAGGCTTCTAGACCTTGGTTGTTTCCCAGGAAATTCAGTTTCTCCATTTCTGTTCCTTTAAACCTGTTCCTGCCTTTTAAATCTTTGCATTGCTGCTAGGTTTTGCTTTGGCTCTTCCTTCTCTTTTGTACTGTAGTTTAAAATGTTTATTGTATAGTTTATGTTGCAGTTTAGGGCTCTGCTTTGTTGGGATCTGCCCAGAGAGATCCACAGAAATGTAATAAATGAATTAAACAGGGACTGATATTGTAGAACCTACATTCCTCTCTCTGGGGCCTGAGAATTCATGGTTATCTATAGGGATGTGTGAGCAATTTGTTGCAAAATCCATACGTTAGGTCAAAAGGCATTATGTTAGGGAAAGTAACTTGGAAAAATGACTTTGCTTTGAAAATGATGTACAACAATGCACGCGTTCAGAGAAACGTGCTCCAAAACCAGCACAAATGCGTGTGCTTTTTTAGAAAGAGCACTGCAGACAGAGGCAGGAATGAGATCAGATCAGAACTTAACGTTGGACAAATGAGGAGCTGATTGAAAGCAAACGGGAAGGATCAGTCTCTCGTTATCGGGCAAGGCGAAGTCCCAGTAGCAGGACATTCAGTTCTAGCAGTAACCCCCATTCAGCAGTAACCCCCATTCAGCAGTGGATTGGAGAAGCTGCCCTGAGAAAGAGGATTTCCAGGCAACACAGAGCAGGATCCCCTCCTTACTCCTCATTAGTCAGGCCTCACCTGGAATACCATGTCCAGTTCTGGGCACCAAGATTTAAGAAGGATGCAGGTAAATTAGAAAGGGTCCAGAAGAGGGCAACATAAACGATCCAGGGTTTGGAAACACTGCCCTGTGAAGAGAGAGTGAGAGAACTGGACATGTTCAGCCTTGAGAAGAGAAGACTGAGTAAGGACATGATATCCCTATATAGGTACCCCAAAGGCTGTCACAAAGAGGAAGGTCAAGAGCTCTTCTTGCTGATAACAGAGTGTGGGACATGGAATAATCAATTCAAGTTGTAACAACCCAGATTCAGGCTGGACATCAGGAAAAGCTTCCTCACTGTCAGAGCCATATGGCAGTGGGACCAGCTGCCTGGAGAGGTGGGGGGCTCTCCCACACTGGAGGCATTCAGGAAGAAACTGGGGAGCCCTCTGAGTGGGATGGTGTCACGTGGTGTCCTGCAACAGCAGGGGGTTGGACTCGATGGCCCTTCCAACTCTACTATTCCATGAGCTTTTAGCAAAAGGGTGGATTACGGGAGGCAGAAGAACTGGAAGTCAGGAAACCTGGATGGCTGGATATTTGAGAACTGAGATTTTTGGGGTGGACATGGGTTTTATCTCATCAAAGCATATGCACACCCTTTAGAGTAGCAGGGGGATTTGAGAGATGGAGCAGTATGTGTGTGTGGGGGGGGGCATGGCTGTGAGTCATGTGCTTCCATGAAGTTTACATGTATGTGTGCCCATGTGCTGCCCCCACCAGCCTGGCCCTCCCAAGATGCAGATATCAGAGCCAAAAGTAAATTGTGCAATCTTAATCCGGAGGAGTCACTTTAGGGCCTTTGCAAGCAACCCGTGCACTTAAACAAAATTGTCACTAGGAAGGTTGTGCTCTCTTCCCAGGAATGAGCCTCTGTGTGCCTGGAAATCATTCCCTTCCGTGAAGTTAATGAGCAGCTTGCAAAGATAATAGAAAAGGCATGGCATAAGAGACACAGTTCTGCCTTTCAAACACGATTAACTTTTTTGTCTTCTTAATTCCAGAGGGGTAGTCGTGTTAGTCTGATACAGCAAAGACAACAAAGGGGGCTCTGGCACCTTAAAGACTAACATCTTTACTGTAACAGAAGCAAGCTTTCATGGGCCAGAGACCACTTCAGCAGACGAGCAGGGTGTTGCTCGCATTTGGCAGATGTATTCATGAGAACGTATGCCATGATGTATTTCAAACATTTTCAAGGCGCACCAGATCCCTCGGCCGTCGCTGTTCCTGAGGTTCCCGGCAGAAGACAGCCAAAAGGGGGCCCTGCTTCACCCTCACTTCTTGCACGCCCTTGGTGTTGAAGTGCCGTGATAGGCAAACCAAGAAACGCATGTATCAAAACACATATTCTGCTCTGCTACTTGGTTGTTTCCAGTTCTCCTTTTGATTCATCCAGAGGGATGCCCTGTTGGTGCGTTTCTGTTAAATCTCAGAGTTGGAAGGGGCCTCTTATAATCCAGGAGTGAGGACTCACCGACCCATGGGCCAAATTTGCTCTCAATCTGGCAAAGTCCTTCTCCTTGGCCCTTCCCCCTCCTCTCCTGACCTCATTCCCACAGATTCCGCCCCCGCCGCCCAACCCAACATGGAAACAGAGATTCAGTTGGGATGCAGAATGACACATGAAGCAAACGGTGATCCAGCCTGTCTTGGAGGCTTTCTCGCAAGGCCTTGGCAAGAACTCGCACGTGCTCTGTGCCATCCAACTGGGACAGTGAGCAGAGCAGAAAGCCTGTGCACAATCCCACTGCTTCTTTTCTCTGCCGCTCCGTGCCTCTCTCTCAGCAGCAGAATCAAAAAATGTGCAGTGCCAGGAAAGATGGATTAGTCTGCAGGGGCAATTTGATCACCGGGCCAAAATAGTTCCCTGTTATAGGCCAAGCACCTGCCAATAAAGAGAATTCACTGCTAGGCACACAAATGCTAAGCATCATTAGGAAGGGGATTAAACTTCCAACTGGGCAATATCGTAGCACCTTTGTACAAATCTATGACATAACCACCTTTGGAATATTCTTTACAGTTCTGATCACTGCACATCAAAATGGATGCAGGAGAAGATGCAGGAAACAGCAAACTAAAATGATCAAGGGATTATGGCAGCTTCTCCATGAGGAGACATTACAACCTTTGGGTGTTTCTGCTTGGGAAGAACCCAAGCAAGAAGACACTTGATGGAGATATACAAAATTATGCATGGAACAGGGAAAGTGAGTAGGGAGACATTTTCGTCTGAGAGGACCTAACCCTGAGAGGATCTGGTGGGAGTTTCCAGACAGATGAATGGAACGATTTCTTCACACCGCACGGAGTGAAAATATGAATTTGCTGTCTTACTGGATCAATCTGGCAATGGCTTCTAGCAGTGATAAGAGTCAACGAAACAGCTGCATGGGTACAAGACTTCTGTGCTTAAGTCCTGCTCATGGGTTTCCTAGGAACATCTGGACTTGGTACGTGTTCAGTCTGATCTATCAGGGATCTTATTGTGTTCTTAGATGTTGATCCATTGGATAAGAACGATGTCACTGTAATTTAAAATATGGTAGTAAAAGCGGTGTGCTTGCATTTCTGGAGGATTTACTGGTTTGCGTTGCCACATAACTATCTGTCGCTCCTGCCGACCCCACTCCCCTCCCCACGATTTCCAATCGGATGAGAACATAAGAAAGCTCTTTTTGGATTAGACCAAAGGCGCGGCATTCCCGATTGTGGCCAAACAGATGCTTCCAACATGCTCCCAGGCAGGGAGGATATGAAGGCAACACGATCTGATAAGAGAGGCCCCTATAAAGAGGAGGGCCTGTAGAAACTTCAGTGGCATAAATCAGTTGTCCTCAGACTTTACTGCATCGAGGATTATACTGATGGCTTGCTTGTTCCTGGAAGACTGCTCCGTTTTTGTACATTAAATGAGAATGCATGTCTGATCTAATGGTTTTGGGATCTCAGATCCCTTCTTTCTACATTTCCGTGACTGGCAGAATCTTGGCTGACAAACGTCTGTGTGACACAGTGAATCTGTGTGAAACACAGAACAGCTCAGCAGCGCTCTTGCGTGCTGATGCATGCGGAGATACAGCTTGGCAAGCAATATATTGATTGGGGATACTTCAGCAATATATTGATTGGGAATGCTTAACACAACCCATTCCTTAAAACATGTGCTCATTAAAAACACATACTGGACCAGGGTCCAAGCTGCAGTTCTGTGCATGTAAACCTGGGAAGAAGTCCTATTAAGGTCAGTGAGGCTTACTTTTGGATAGATCTGCACAAGGTTGCAGTGTAAGAATCACAGCAGTGAAGTCCGTTTAAGGAATGACAAGGGTGAACATGGTACTGGGGCAAGGTAAGGATGGCCCCATAAGTAGATGGGCTACTGGGAAAGTGATTGGAGAGAATAGCAGAGATCCCTTGTGCCGTCCTCAGTCTCTTTCCCATCCTTTTTTGTTTCCCTTGGTTAAAGTTAGCATGGAGAAAGTATACGCCCAAGCGCTTTTCTGAAAGGTTATGCTGAAGGCTATGCAGGGCTACTTGTGACTGGTGAAATGCAGCTGAAACTTGTTTTACCCTTTTCGCGGCTACCTAGCTCAGCCGCCCCACGTCAGAGGTGGCATCGTGCCATTGGGACAAAGGAGGTAGGAGGAAACACTGTGCAAGGTAGCAGCTGCCAGGACAAACCCTGCTGCTTCCACCAGGATATATTGCTCTCATTTGCTATGCTTCTTGAAACAATGAAAAATGCAAGAAAAGACTAGAGAAGGATGGGGACATTTTCGTCCAACCCCAAACACTACTGAAATGGACGCAGTTCCTTCCCGGAGAGCTCAGAAAACTGCAGCTTTGATTGGAGAGGCAGCTTCTTCTAGAATTCTCAGCACCGGTCTAAATCCTCGATCCCAGGATTCTTGATGAGCAAACCTCACTGTGCAACTGGTCCCGAGCTGATGGGGCTGCAGAGTTTAGTCATCCCCTTAAAATGCAAAATGAAATGAATTCACTTCAATACATTTTCTAGTTCTTAAAAAAATATACTCCAGTGCATTTTCATCAGGATTTTACAGTTTATTGGCAGCATTTACTGGTTCTTGAAGCACCTTGAAATGATGAACTGGACATGCAGTCACAATCTCATTGGTTATGTTTGTTTGGAAACAGACAATGAGCAAGGAAATAACTCGTAGACAAGCAAGATCTCAGGATCGTGGGTCATTTCCCGGAGAGATGCCGGGAAGCAGCAGGGGAAAGATGCTGCCCAGCTGCGATCGTATGCTCCTTCCCATTGTTGTGGTTATCACAAACACTCGTGGGGTGCTTTGGACCAACTCTTCTGGTTGCCCAGGCCAAAGCAGGGCAGTATTCATATGCCTATCCATTTTGTAGACAGAAAGCCTGAGTTTGAAAAAAAATCTCTCCCACCCAAGAAAGCCCCTTCTGCAGGAAGGGCATTTTGAATCTGGGCCTTCCCTTTGGTTTCTTACACTGTTGGGGAGCACACCTGCAGGGTCCTTTTTTAGGATCAGAGGTGCAAAACCTCTCAGGACAAACCGAAGATGGGCCTGGTATTGGTTTGTTTGTTTATTTCTTGCCTATTGCCAGGTGGCTGCAGGAAATACAAGGTGGGAAAGTGAAAGAAGCAGATCAGTCCAGAAGAGAAAGAAGGGTTTCGGGAAGGGGAAGGGGAATAAAATCATATTCTTCACATATTTAGCATTTGCCATAAAGAGGAAAGAGAACATGTGTTTCCTCTTAGCCTTGTGAATAGGAAATTGGATGTTTAAGTTGCAGTGTGGTAAATATTAGAAGAAAGAATCTTGGGATACGATCCAGCCAAGGTCAAATGATTTCAAGTCACATTGAATTCAGTGACAGAATTAAGCATGTGTTGAAAGCCTTCCCCTTAAATCAGGAAGGCTAGGTGCTGATGTTTGACCAGGTCTCTGAATCCTGCTCATTTGGCTACTCACCTCTTGATCAAATGTCAAATCATCCTCTATTACCAACAGCTTTAGTTTATTAAAATATGAAGGACCATTGCAGAAATGGAAGACTCCAGGGAGACTATTCCAACTTTGGCAAAACTGTTTTCTGGTGGCCACTGTGAAGGGTTGGTCTCTTCACTTGCAAACATGGTCCATGGCACAGCCTCAAATTGCACAGCACCCCTTTCTCCCCATGGATGCACAGTGGGTTTGCTGGGAGGCCCCGGTCCTGACTTGTGAGCCGTACTTGTGTGTGTTTGCATCATACGCCTGCCGAGCCCATTCCCAGACGTCTGGTTTTACAGCATAATAACCAGTTGGAGAAGCTACTCAGTGTGGCTTAACTAGGGAGGGGAGGCAGAGATACTCTGGAGGTAATTTCAGGGCTGGCGCACCCTGCCACAGAATGAGAGCTAGACATCCTCCAGGCATGGCAGACAAAAAGCTCTCACTCCTGCCATGACTGAGCAACGCATTCCCAAAGACAGGACCCATCTCGCACAAGGGAGTCCCGGACTCGGTTGTCCTGATTGGACGATTGCTTGGCTGGTCTCTCCATTGGAAGTGGAATTCATGGTGCTCTTAATACTGATTACCAACTGAATCAGAATTGGTACTCAGTACTGGTAACTGATTACCAACACTGAGTACCAACTGAAAATGGAGCACATCACTGTGAGGTGTTCAGAGGAATCTAAGATGAAGTTGGAGACATTCCTGATGGATTAGGAATAGTGAATTGTGTGCAGTGCAGAGTTGGATCAGGTAACTGGCAAGCTCCTTTTTGGATCCTCTGCTGCTAAAACAGAGGTGATCAACTCTTGTTCCTGTGATGTTGGGGTACAGCACCCATCACCTCTAGCCTCAAATGCACTGGTGAGGTAGGATGGAGGTAGCATTCCCACAAGGACCCCCTCCCCAATTCTAGAATTTACTTTGGCTCCAATTCCTTCAAATATCCCTTTTCATCCCAAAGGAATTGAGATTAATGACAGATGGGACAACCATTTCTGATTTTTCTCAGTTTCCACATTTTCTGATCTTACGTTTGGTTCATCGCAAACTTTGAAGGTTTTTGAAAATTCATTCTGTACACTTTTCTAATAAATGCATTTGTGTATGTGCTGCTGCCTAATGAGTGCTAGTTCGTAAGCAGATCCCTTAACCTACTTCATCTTTTAATGTTCAGTTTGCAGAAAGGTTCCAAAGTGCAAAATTCAGTAAGTTTGAATTCTAATGCAGACTAAACTAATGTCCCCTGCATACCTAAAGATATATTGTGCAAATAACACAAGTTCCCAATTCCTCCAGGTCTAATTTCTCGTTACCAAAATGACTGTGATTCTTCCAGACACAGCGTGCTAGAAATTTGTTCATCTAGAAGCTTTTTGGTGGGCTCACCACTATCTTTCAGGTCCTGGAAGGTGGGCTGGCTAAGAGAGCTTAGTTCACCCTGTCTCCTGAAACAAGCTCTTAGCTATTGGAAGGAAGAACTTGGATGCCTCCTCAAAGAGAGGAGGGAGCAATTAAAAAGTCGTTCAGATTTTGTAGTGACCTGAACTTAGCATCCGACATGAAAACGGAGACATGAACATTTTGGTAGAGAGATAAAAGTCAGCTCAGAAAGAACCTGACCACATGCCGGATGATATTAGTGGCAGATGGGATTGCGAAAAGTGTGATGGCATTTCCTCCGAAAGGGTGCGTGAGCGCTTCAACTTTGATGTGAGCATGATTAGTGGGGAAACTATGCTTTGTTCCCTTGCCTTCACATGGACTCAATATCAGCAGTTATCGCTCACTTGTTATTTTTTGAAAATAAAATATTCGTCTCTCCCCGGTTCATGCATGGATGTAGCACACAATGTGTCTCTCTTGTTGAACCTTGAAAAAAAGAAACACAGAGCAGTCAATCAAGAAGCTGAACATGAAGCGTGGAGTGCTAAAAATAAGCACACGCACCCCCGATTTCTTTTTCATCCAGATCTTTACATTTTCTCTGGTTTCCTTCTTTGCCAAGTACCACTTTTCCTCATAAATGACTTAACATCAGTCCCCTGCTTGCCCCCAGACACCCATGAAATGACTGCAAATGCTACTTTATTGCAAAATGACTGCAGCTTTATTAAGCAGTGGGATTTACAGGCAATAACATAATCAATATTACATTAATATATCACATTATTACAGAAAGCTCCTAAAAGGCCTGCCTGTGGCCAGAAATATACACAGAATCATTGTTTCCACTGACAGGATTTAAGCAGAAATGGATTTAAATGGTTCGAAATATTTCCCTCCTCCCTCTCCCATTACCCTGGTGTGGTGAACCAACGTGTTCCCTCCAGATTTTGTCGGAATTGTTGGGGCAACTCTCGCCCCGTGCCTGTATCGCTTGCACTTCTGTCCCTGCGTTGGATGCACAAGGTCCTCTGAGTCAGGAGGAACCGGCAAAATTCTCTGGCCATGAATGGCTGAAGGGCAGGGCAGGTGGAGGAACTGAGCTGGCAGGGGTGGCAGCTCCCCAGAGGCAATGCATCCCCCACAGGGAGGGCCGAAGAGGCCCCTGGTGTAGCGTTGCTGATGCGTAGGTATCAATGCAGACTTCAAAATCGTTAGTGTAAGTTCTCTGGAAATACAGCCCTCGTCAGAGTGAGGACGGCTGCACCAGGTGGACCTGGGGGCCTTGCGCAGTCCACCACCCAAGGGCTGCCAATGGGCCCCTCCAATGCTCACGGCTCAACTCCAGCTGCTGATGGTTTCTGTGGGCAGGACAGCCTTTCAAACAGAGGACATCTTCAAGGAGAGAACAGTCCCTGTTTTTTATAGAAAAGGATACGTGGCCACCCTCCCATGTGGACAATGCCTTTGTTTTGACCTGAACCTCCTACTGAGAAGCTTCATGGAATAATTGTTATATGAGACACACACACACACACACACAGAGTCCATCTCTCCTCTGCACAATTCTGTACACCTCTGTTGTGTCCATGCTTCCTCTGCATTTTTCCAATGTGATCTAGTCTTTGCAGTGATTACCTTTCCTCAGAGAAGTGGTGTTGAAATGCCTTGATCTTTTGAGTGCCCCTCTTCTGCCCTTTTCCTAGCTCTACAGCATCTGTTTTAGGTCTGGGAACCAGAATGGTACACAGTGCATAAGAGTAACCCCACCTTGGCTATTTTCAGTCCCTTTCCAAATTCTGCCTCGCATGGAGTTTGCCTTTTTCATGGCAACCATGCGCTGCATCCACATTTGGATGGTCCTGCACACCACAAGCCCGGCGTCTCTTCCTTGGGCAGTCACTGCCAGCTTGGCTCCCATCAGATATTTTGCTTCAACATCCGTCACTTTATACTTGCGTACCCTGAACTGCATTTGCTGTGCTGATGCCTATTCCGTTTGGAGAGCATCTTTTGGAGCTCGTCACAACCATCCTAAACAATAGAGTGTTGTTAGCAGACTTGGCCACTTCAGTGCTCTCTCCTAATTCCAGATCATTTGTGGGCATGTGAAACCACAGGTCCCGGTAAAGATTCCTCTGGAATCTTACTGTTTACATCCTGCTATTGGAGCAATTCACCATGGACTGAGCCATAAGGGAATCTCCACTCTTGTTCCATTGATGATTAAGTTTGCTCAGGGATTTTGCTGAGAGATTTTGTCCAAAGTCTAAGTAAACATCTGCCGGATTGCACATGTCCACATGTTTCTTGACATTCTCAAAGATCTCTAAAGGTTAATGAGAGAGGACGTATCTTTGCAGAAACCATGTTGATCCTTTCTCAGCAGGGCTTGTCCTTCTCTTCACTTACTAATTTTATTTTGTATAATGCCTTTAGTTAATTTACGCAGAATAGACATTAATGAACCTGTTAGCCCCTCAGATTCTTTCAGATGCCGTTTTCAAAAGTCAAGTTACTTTGGTACAGAGGCGGATCTTAAGGTTGTATAAGAAATTCATGTCCCTGTCTTTTCTCTAAGAAGATTCTTATGGTCCAGGCAGGTATAGGGTTTTTGAGGTCAGCGGGAGAGGCCCTTCTCCGGGAGCCCTCTGTGAGAGATATTAGGAGGGTGAGCACCCAGAGGAGGGCCTTCTCAGCAGTGGCGCCCCACCTATGGAATGTGCTCCCCAGAGAGGTCTGCCTGGCACTGTCGTCATTTGGTTTTCGGCGCCAGGCCAAGACCTTTTTATTTAAACGTCATTTTAATTGTTAATATTATTTATTGATTTTAAATCTTTGGCCAGGACGTCTCCAATTATATTGTTTTTATATTGTTGTTATTTATTGTTGTGAGCCTCCCCGAGGCTTCAGCGAATGGGGCAGCATAGAAGCTTCCTAAATAAATAAATGTGAGAAAAGGGATTTGCAGATCTCCTTCCCCAAACTGTGAAAGTCTTTGAAGGTTAAAAAACCTGCAAGTAAAAAACCCGTGCAAAGCTACAGCTGGAGCCAGTGCAGTTGACAAAGCTTTGTCATGGTTTCTCCCATCTGCACTTAATGGCCAGAATTCTAATACCCTTAATTCTAATTCTAATAATATGCAATAATCTCTCAGGCTATTACTGGACAATTTACTGGTGGGTTGTTCCCAATCTAGATATCCCACCAGAGCTATCCAATGTTACATCTTTGTGCATTCGAAATATACACATTTTATTCCTATGATAATTGTGCCAGGCAATTTTTAATGATCAATTATTAATAGTGATATCATTAGATTAATGAGTTTGCATTCAGGAGATTTGCCTGGAGTGAAAGCTGGAGCATAAAAGGATGAAGATGAATGGCAATTTAATAAAGAAGTGGAGGACAGTCGTGTCCTTGGGTGCTCCACACAGACACTTTACTGACTTTGGACTTTTCCAGATGGAATCAAGGAAGTATATCAAATCCCAGGACCTGGATCCCTTCCAGCTGTTCAGTAGAGATTGAGGTGTTGGTTCAGGCTTGACTTCTCAATGCTTCAAGACTGAACTTGGGCCAGATTTATACATGAATGTTCATCATTTTATGGTTGCAGAATCCACTAATGTCTTGCTTGTGTGGATGAGCCATGACAAATTCAAGTGCTGCCATGCCAGCTCCAGAGGCACAATGTTCTTCAACAAACCCAGCTGGTGTGCCATGCCTTCAGTGATGGTGATCAGGAATACCGTAATCAAATGCCGGTGACTTGGATCATGCAGATGCTCGAGGGAATCAACCCTATGCAATTGCCAGCAGACTGTGTGAACTAGGTCCATCCGAAATAATTGTGAGAGGGACGTTCTGAACAAGCCATCAGTGATGTGTTATCTGTGATGGTATTTCTCATGCAATTCATAGAGGGGCTGCATGGAAGCTCTTTCTGGTAGACTGCAGCTTTCTATGACCATGCCCCTGTGGCAAACACTTGCCTTTAAGTGTGGATCTGCTCATATTATGTGAAAAGTTAGGGACGGGAGTCATGGGAATCATAAAGTCCATGCTACATCCCACCCCACCAGCCTTTCTACCACCTGTTCTTCTCCTAGATGTTCCTACTTCCAATATCAGAGATTGGGTTGGGCAGTAAATGAACAGGGAGGTGCAGCTGTGTTTGTGGAAGACCCACAAAGCAACCAGTGGCAAGAAGGCCTGACATGCACATGGTGGGCATGGCGTGAACAGAGCTGGCTGGAGCCGGGGGTCAGACTAGATGGCCCAGGAGACCCCTTCTGACTCGCTCTGTTTCTGTGTTTCTAACCCTCGCACCTCTGGCTTCCTACACCACATGTAATCACACCAGACCCATCTTCAATGGGCACAGATGGGGATTCAGTAGAGGCAGTCTGGGTGAAACTTAGGGGTTTTGACAGGGAAAGAGACCTGACAGTGGGGGTATGTTATCGCCCTCCAGGTCAACTTGAGACCCTGGATAATGTCCTGACAGGCCAGATTCTAAGGATATCTCGGGGGAGGGACACAGTAATTATGGGGGATTTCAATTTCCCGGATATTACTTGGGAGACTCACTCGGCAGTGACAGCCAGGTCACATCGCTTCCTAGAAGCTCTAGAGGGTGGGTTTTTCACACAGAGGGTCCGAGAGGCGACGAGGGGGGGAAACATCCTGGACTTGGTCTTGCCCAATAGGGAGGAGCTGATAGATGAAGTACAGATTAGGGGAGCTCTGAATGCGAGTGATCACTCCATCCTTTGCTTTGAGATCAGGGGACTGGGGCCGTGCAGCAGGGCGAGCACTAGAAGCTGGGACTTCAAGAGGGCCAACTTTGGCCAACTGAAGGCCAGACTGGGGAAAGTCTCCTGGCGACATACAGGTATGTGAGGGGCTGTCACATGGAGATGGGGAGAGGCCTGTTCTCCCCTGCAGAGGAAGGCAGGACGCGCTCCAATGGAGCAAAGCTCAGGGAACCAAGGTTCAATTTGGATGCCAGGAAGCACTTCCTGACAGTTAGGACCCCGAGGGCATGGAATGGGCTTCCACGGGAGGTCATTGAGGCCCCATCGGTGAGGGTGTTCAAAGATAGGCTGGACATACACATGGTGGGCATGTCGTGAGCAGAGCCAGCTGGTGCCGGAGGTCAGACTAGATGGCCCGGGAGGCCCCTTCTGACTCGCTCTGTTTCTATGTTTCTATGTTTCAATGGCATGGACCTCTTACTGCCAAGTGGGGCTTGGCCCTCGGTTCCCAAACATGTTGGTGGCTGGCTAGACAGCTCAATAGTTTGTTTATGTATGTATGTATGTATGTATGTATGCATTTATTTATTTAAAACTTTTCTAGACCGTCTCATTACCAAAGTCCTGGGACAGTTTAACAATACAAATGTAAAAAAATTAAAACACAGTGCCCTAAAATTCCACTAATAATAAAACCCCAATTAAAACAGTCAGGCCTTAAGATACTGGGAAAATAAAAAAGTTTTGACCTGGCACTGGGAAGAATAAAGTGACAACATCAGGTGAACCTCTCTGGGGAACGAATTCCACAATTGGGGTGCCACTGCAGAGAAGGCCTTAGTTGTTTCTTTCTTTTTCCTGCAGGCCATTGCTATAACTAGCCCTTTGTCACCCTGGGACTCTCCGGGCTGGCTAGGAATCTGAGGAGGTTCTGTGTACAAAAGCATCAAGGACTCAGGCCTGGATGGAACAACAGCAACACAGATTTGTGTGTGCTAATTTACACATGCTCTATGTCTATGAGTATTGTGCGCGTCATTAGAGGATCTTGTCTCCTATTTGTGAAAACAGATTACTGAGCATCAGAGAAGAAGGTAGTGGGATGAGGCAGAAAAAGTCAAGGAAGAGGGGGAAGCAAGACACAGAGCACATGTGGCCAAAAGCCAACTCACCCGGAGGGATGCAGTGTTAGGAGGGTGGCCAGCACCCAGGACCTTTCATTTATTTAGAATTTTTGTATGCCGCCCCATCGCTTAACGCCTCGGGACGGCTTACATAAAATAATTTAACATAATAACATAAATAATTTCAGCACATGCCCAGGAACAGCTGGGCAGTTTGGGGTCCCGAAGGAAAGCTTTCGGGCTCCAGCCTAGTTGGCTGTGCCTTAGCACAGCCTCAGCTAGGATGGGGTAGCCACAGTCTAACACATCCTGGCCACACAGGCAGGGAAGTCTGTTTCGACAAGTGCTTGAACAAGTCCCAGTATGGACCCCGGAGTGTTTCCAGTAGCACTTGCTGCAAAGCAATGTATCTGGAGAAAATTTGCACTGATGCAATGGATTTCCTTCAGTTGTGGATGACATTCAATTAAAACAGAAGTATAGGAGTCTTTTAAGAGAGCCCTCAGGCGGCCAAGTTCCAGGTTGTGCAAGGTTGTTTGGCTTCTATAGCTCAAGATTTATCAGGAAGCATCCCTTTATGCAGCCTGAACTACAGTTTACCTTTGATGCGTGGCTGCTGCTAAAAGCAGGAAGGACAGATTGAATTTCCTCCCCCTCCCGCAATGTCTAGGGGTAGATAGGGGAAAGTACAAGCCATGGTCACAATGCCAGGGCATGGGTAAGTTGCAGAGGGAGGGAATGGAATTAAAATGTATGACTGACCTTTTCAATGGCGGCCGCATGTTTAATGCAACATCGTTCAAGCTGGTTGGGAAGCTTAGGAAGAATTATCCAAATTGAAAGCAGAGAAGACTTCTTTGCAGGGTGGTGTAGTGGTTAGAGTGTCGGGGGGCAGGGGGAGGCACAAGACATCTAGTCTCCTCTAAGCCCCACCTCATGGGGTGGCTTTGGGCAAGTCACTGATGCTCAGTCTAACCTACCTCACAAGATGGTTGTGGGGTTGGAACAGAAATGTGGGTGAGGGTTGTGCAAGCTGCATTCCTTGTAAGACCGACAAAAGGTGAAGTATAAATTTAACAAATAAATAGACAAATAACTGAAGTCATTTCCTCCGTGCTTTCTGTAGATTTGGTAACAATTCCGTGCAAATTCTTTGTAAGGCAAGGCATTATTATTCCCAGTTTAAAGACTGAGGGGAGGAGTGTTGAGGCTGAGAAGTGTGGCTTGATGGTGGTTAGCTGAACACCTGGAATTTGTGGCTCTGCGGAGATGATTCTACAACTCCTGGCTTGCCACTCACATGTACAACTCATGCTTGAGGTCAGGAACTGTAATTCCAGCGGCGGTTGAGCTAGACTATCTTTGTGATGCATTATCTGGCTAAAAAGTTGAAGGGCAAGGTACAATCTTCAGTCCTTTTGTCAGTTGAGGTAATACCACATTTTCAGTTGTGGAAAAAGAGAAAAAAAGGAAATTTAGAGTGGAATCTCATGGAAGGGCCGTGCAGCTGTGAAGCTAAATTATTTTGCAGGGAGAAGGGCCATCATTATGTAAAGCAAAACAGCAAAAATCGAAATACAAGTAGATGGATATGCTTAACTTCTCCGATGTATTACGCATCGCTGGAGCATGCTGGCCTTTCCTTCTGCCCAAACTTGCAAAGGATTGTGCCCCGAATCATTTTTCATCAAATGGCAATGATTTCAGTGTGGTGCAGTGGTGAAGAAAGAGCGTGGGACTGGGACTCAGATGATCTGGGTTCGAGTCCCCGATCAACCATGGAGCCAACTGGGTGACTTTGGGCCAGTCACAGACTCTCAGCCCAACCTACCTCAAGGGTTGTTGTTGTGGGGATAAGATGGAGGAGGAGAATGATGTAAGCTGCCTTGAGCCCTTTGTAGGAAAAAGGCAGGATATACATCGCAAAATAAATAAATAAAAATAAATTTCGCTGTCTTTGCTCAGCCCTGGCCAGGAGCCAAAAGCATATTTCCACCTTACAGAGTAATCAGATATGATGCATTCAACATTTTGAAAAGTAGAAATGGCAACATTAGCCCATTTTGGGGGACCTGAATTGAGTGCAGGCAGCTCTTCTTTTGCACCAAAGCCCCCAGCCTCTGGTTTTTACACCAAACTTGAGACCTGATCCAAGTATCCCTGAGCAGGTACAGAGTGCTTTTCCATCATCACTCAGAAAGCAGGCGAAAGTTGTCCAGATGCCATCCAAGCCCTGAGATTTCTTTGTGTGGAACTACAGCGATGATGCAAGGTAGCCACAAGAACAGGCCTCACTTTATATATTACTGGAATAAAAGTGGCGTGCCAGGATGCAGGCTCCAGTGGTGAAGGTGCTTGTCGCTGTGATACAATAGGTTAAAACGGCAAAACACACAGCAAGAAATTGCAGAAAGAGGAGCGCTCTCTTCCTCCCCTCCTGGACCCAATGAAACCCTCTCCTGACATCCATGAGCATTTACTAGCGCTGTGGCTGAGGTGAGAATCTCGGCGGCCTGGTGATAATTTGCCCATTACAGCCTTCCTGGCTCGCAAGCATCTCCCAGGGAGGGGGCCAAGAATCTGTCAGAAAGCAAACATCGCCGAACCAAGGAGTTGATTAAGGCAACTTCAACCGACTCTTTGCTTACGGTTGCGAAAGCAGGAATTTTTCAGCATTACTGTTTCCAAAAGATTAATAAAGATGTTCAGGAGGCTGAAGTGCTGAGAGATTTGTTTAATTATTCCCCGCAGTCTTGCCCTGGCAATCTGCTGACATTTCGCCCCGACCTTGCAAATCCTCCGCAAATATTAATATATCAACTCAAACAGGGGCTCTTGTTTTATTGGTTCACGGAGCTCAGAAAGATTCGCCACAGCGGTGAAAAAATAATGCGCAGAACTGAGGGTGAACGGCTCCTTTGATAACACCTTCTGTTGCGCACATGTGCTAGGAGCGTCAACAGAATGGAAATGCCTCTCTTTTGCCACAGCTGCGGAGTGACACTTCAGATGCTCAGCTGTGGATGCTCAGCTTTTCTTTGTGCAGGCCCTCTGGAACGGGCCCAAAAACCATGGTGGCAAAAGATTAGAAAACACATACGCACAGAGAGACGGGAAGAAATTACATCTGATGATTTGACAGCAGGGAATCTTTACCAATGCGCCTGTTCTACTCTGGCAGCAGAGGATCTCGACCCAGAGCAATGAGAAGAACTGGGAGAAGGCTCCCGCATATTGATATCCTTCACTCCCAATCCGCTGATGACTCACAAGTGCAAAGGAGCCATCTCAGAACAAATGCCCTGGCCCATGTCACGCGATGCCACAGCGATCAGTAGATGAGATTCATCATCTGAGATACATCAAATCAAAACAACATAGGCCCCACACCCGGATGGGAATCTCTTAGCACTGGTCCCCACAGCGGTTGCTATCATTTCATGGCTGGGTTTGCACCATAAGACAACTGACGGTGGGCAGGTGTCAGTGTTTGCGGCGTCATGTGAATGTGGTTGTGGATACCAGTCACAGTTAGTAACCACAGGAAGAGCCAGTGGTTTGGTCTGCTGGTTGGGTTGCCATGCCTTGAGTCAAGTCTCACAACAAGATCTCCTTGCCGCTCTTGCCAAGCAGCTGGCCAGAAAGCACAGCTGAAAGCAGGCCCCCAACGTGACCATGGGGCTGGCAATTAAAGCAGGAATAATCAAGTCAAGTTGCGGCAACCCAGATTCAGGCTGGGCATCAGGAAAAGCTTCCTCACTGTCAGAGAAACATGACAGTGGGACCAGCTGCCTGGAAAGGTGACGGGCTCTCCCACACTGGAGACCTTCAAGAAGAAGCTGGGCAGCCACCTGAGTGGGATGGTGTAACATGGTGACCTGCAACAGCAGAGGGGTGGACCCGATGGCCTTCATGGCCCCTTCCAACTCCTCTATGATTCTATGAAAGCCAAGACCACCCCACCTGCAGCTCAAGGGCTCTTCTCCTGAGCAGGAAGTGGGGATCTACTGCATGCCATGTTTCCAGGCCAGAAGGGTTTGCGTTGGTGCCCTGGGGTGGAGGTCTGCTCTGTCGACTCATGAGCTGACAGGCTTCTCCCCACTTCCCCCACTAGGGCTGCAAAGTATCACCATTTTGCTTCCAGGCCCAGGCCGTGTTGGCGCAGCAGGGACAGTGAAGAAAGCAACAGTAGATTTGGCACCCATTCACAGACATAAGAGCATTAATTGAAAAATGGCAGGGAGGCATTTGCAAGCCCTCCAAGGGACTGCTGGGCACTTCCCAGCTGGTCCTTGGGTTCCCTGATCGTGGGTGGGGAGACGTGAAGAGACAACTGTAGGGATCCAAAGGCAGATCGCAATTGTGGCTGATGGTAAAGGTGGTCACTCTTCCCATGGTGCACCCAGAAACACCACTGGGGGGAACAATGGGGAAGGATCCCGGAGGGAGTGAAGTGCCCATGGTGAGCCCAATCGACCGCTGGGCTCATTTGAGGGTTAGAAACAGAGACAAAGCGATCTTCCAGGCCATCTAGTCTTTCCCTGACTCCAGCCAGCCCCGCTCATGTAATCCCCACCACGTGGTTGTCTCATCTTTCTTTGAACGCCCTCACTGGTGCGGCCTCAACCACCTTCCTTGGAAGCCCATTCCTTATCCTAGGGGTCCTAACCATCAGCAAGTACTTCTTGGCATCCAACCTGAAGCTTGGTTCCACCAACTCACCAGGACAAATCACCACATTTTGGCAGGATGCACAATGTGGGAGGTGTCACAGCTGAATGTGGGAGGATTCCCTCCCTCCCTCCACCCACCCACCCACCCATCCATGCATCCATCCACACAGCTTAATTGGCTTCCCTTGTGTCAGGATATTATCAGTGAGCAGACACAATTAGCAGTGGGGTGGCATCTTCCAGGGGTTTCTGAGCTTATTTTCCTTCATGCCCCACTCTTTACTCTTTCCTCCCACACACACCAACGCACCATGAATAGGGGTGCGTTGCCTTCCACAAAGGGGAAGGCATTGCCTCTCTCACTGCAGTTTGGGCCACGGCCCTTCTCCCCACAGCTCCCCATTTGACTCTGTGTTGTATTTTCAGGGGGCTGGAAGGACTATCTTGGGGAAACGGGAACCAGAAGTCTCTCTTCTTCTGCACGGTTCTTCTAGCATAATTCTGATTCTAACCCACTCTGTATATGAATCTGAAACTTTCGATGACACTCCATGGATCTGATGAAGCGCACTGCTGTACACAAATGTTTATGCCAGAGTAAATTGGTCAGTCTCCAGTTAGCAACAAGTCTCTTAGTCATTTTTGCTGCAATAGACCAACAGGGCTATTCTTCTGAATGCCCTCCCCTCAAAAACGTGGTTTGGTGTGATGGGAGAAATGTGGACCCAAGGTTTCCAATCTATACCGCTTCATGCAGACATTGCAGCCGCCCACAGATGCACGTTCGTCGGTCGGTGATCCCGGTGGAGGCATAAATAGGCTCCCACAAACTTCTGCATTTCGCCCTAATTCCACATCCTCTGACCAGGCCCCCTGGCACACTTAGCTGCGTGTCATTGGGCAACGAGAAAATCAGAAATGTGTAAACATAAAGTGGATACTTTTTATCATATGTGGTGGGCTTGTGATAACGCAAAAAAGTACTGGATTAAAATACACAGATGGATGGAGGAAATACTACAAAAACCCTTTGCTTTTAAACCTGAAGTTTTCTTGTTAGGCATTATACCAGAAGAGGTTTACAGACAGGAAATGTATTTGATGTTGCATCTAATCACAGCAGCGAGAATTGCATTCGCTCAATATTGGAAAAGTGAGGAGCTGCCCACCGATGGAGTGATTGTAAGAAAGATCTTGGACTGTGCAGAAATGGATAGATTGACTTTATCGCTGAAGAAGAAAGAGGATACTGATTTCTCTCGAACTTGGGACTCTTTTTATAATTGGCTGGAGAAACGGGACTTGGCGTAAACTTAGAGATGTTTTTTAAACTGTGATAAATTAATTCGAATTTGATATGTTAAAAAATATGTAGTAGGAGGTTGACCCAGTGAATCCAATGTTTCATGTTTGATGTTTGGTGTGTTGTTGTTGTTTTTGTAGTGTGAGTTTTTAAAATCGTAATTAAATATATATATATAAAAAGAGAACGTCAGGAATGTGTGCTTGTACGAGCTGTCTGGCTCTCAGTTTAATCAATGCAGACCGAGTGTGGTTATGTGCTAGCCGGGCTGAAAGTTTCTCCAAAGCGGTTCCTTCTTTTTCCTTTTCTCCACCGCCATTTCCCTTCTGCACAGGAGTGTCTGCTTCCCCTCCTCCCCTGGGCTCCCGACCATCTCCAGAACATTTTAGCTGCCTGCCCAAGCACAAAAGCCGCTTGTGTGTGCCAGCACCTTTCCTGGCTTCCACTCCCTGCAACCACGTGGCGGAGGGAGGGCCTGCGTTCCAGCCTGCCGTGTTTAGCATTCCGCTGCACTGAGCTGCGGTGTTAATGTGCGATTAATTTGATTCGTAAACATGTTAATCGCTTCATTGTGTGAGTTGGGCAGCATTTGCCACAGCTAGTTCCTTCTTAAAACTTCTTCCCCACCCAGTCTTGCCCACACTCACACACGAACGGATACACACCTCAAAGATGGTTAATATTTTTTCAACCTTTCTTCTCTGACTTGTCTTTCAGCCAAGGCTTAAGTGGTGATGCTGTTGACACGACGGTTCGGCCTGGAACCTTTCTTTCCATGCCAGCAGCTTCTTTGCAGAATGCATGAATCCCTTATCCGCTTATTTGTTTACGTTACACCAGTGTTACATGGGCTGCATGGTCCCTGCTCGCAAGGAGCTTACATTGCACTATAAAGTAGCCAGTGGAGAAAACAACAGTGTATGTGCATTGGGGCTGGCAGACAGGGAGATGGCGGGACACCCGCATGAGAGCTGCTGCTATGCAGAGGGAACACATGGCAACAGCCAAGAAAGGGAACAAGCCAAAAGCCCGTGAGCAAGGCGGTTTGACAGGTGATTTGAAGGAAGGAAGGGGGTGACACCAATGGGTAAGAGCCAGGTTTGCTTATATGCAGAATCATTACAGTCAATGGGACTTAAGTTAGTCATGACTGACCTGAGTCCCATAATTCCCATGAGTCTTCTCTAAGGCTGGGTTCA
>JAIXND010000773.1:19141619-19158502 GCA_023646645.1 Varanus salvator macromaculatus
CTGTAATGGGCTTTGAATGGGACTGCCTTTGAAGAGCATGCAGGAATTCCAACAGCTCCAGAGAGCTGTGTCAGACTGTGGACTGGGACTGAATGTCAGGAGCTCCCAGCACCATGACTGAAAGAACTTCACCAGCTCCCAGTTCGTTTCCAGGCCCAATTCAACGAGCTGGTTACAAAGCCCTTTCCAGCTAAGGTCCAGACTGTCTTAAAAGACCATATTCTGCTTTCTGAGTCTGCCCGTACATTAAGCTCTTCTGGGGAGGCCCTTCCCTTAGTTCCACCACCTTCACAGGCATGCTAGGTGAGAAAATAGATAGGTCCTTCTTGGTGGTTGCTCCAAGCTCTGGCACTCCCCTCGCCCCCCCCCCCAAGGGTGAATGGTGCCTTCCTTGCTGTATTTTCAGCACCAGGCAAAAACCTTTCTGCTCCTGCAGAACTTCGGGAATAATCTCGGACCTACGAGACTAATTTATTCTATATATTGCACTGCTTTTAACGCTGATGTTTTATTTAATTTTAATCATTATTATTACATTGCAGTTTTTATCACCCAGTAGCCGAAGCCAAAGAATACAACATTTTAAGTCACCCATCCAAATTTCAACTCTGCTTAGCATCCAAGACTGGGCAGGAACACTCACTTCCAGCTATATGGAAATTTGACATGCTACTAATTCTGCTTTTAGCTTTTGTGCGCTTCTTCTACCTATGTTTTAATTGTGCTCTTTTTTATGTTGTGAGCTGTCGGGAGTCCTAGTCCCAGGAATAGGCAGAATACAAATAAATGTAATTGTAAATATGAGGGAGGGAGAAAAGGCCTCCTCTGCACTGTGCAACGACACCTCCGTCGTGGCTCTGCTTCCTCACCATTTTTCCTACGTGATAAGGTCTTTGCAGCGGTTCTTTCTCTCAGAGGAGAGGTGTCGCAGCCGCTCGATCCCTTGAGCAGCCCTCTTCTATCCTTTCTTTGCTCTACAGTATCCATTTTTAGCTGCGGGCCAAAAACGGTGCGCCGCATCCTAGCTGTGACCAGGCGCAGGGTGTGCGCAAGAACAACACCGTCTCGGCAGCGCCGTTTGCAGCTCCTCCCCTGGTTCTCCCTAGCGCGGAGTTCGCCTTTCCCTGCAGCCATGCGCTGCCGCCACGTTTGCGCGGCGTGGGAAAACGCAAGCCCAGGATCCGGATCCTTCCCCCGAGGAGGCGCTGCTTAGCTCAGCTCGCATCAGCCCATCCTTGGAAGCCGGGATTGTTCCGCCTCGCTCCCGATCGCTTTCCGCATCAGCCCTTAGCGGGCGTGCCTGGCAGCTGCCCAGCCCAGGGCTAACCGGGCGGCGCGGCTCAGAAGGGCCTGTTTGGCTAAGCGCCGCCGAAGTTTGCGCCCCTTGCTGCGGAGGCAGCGCAAAGACGTGGCACCGCCTGGCAGCAGACCCCCCCCCCCCAGCCTTGAGAGGCAGGAATCAAAACCAACGGGAGCAAATTTAGAAATAAAATGCCAGAGACAGAAAGATGGAGCAGTGATGAAAGGGCTTGTTCCGAATACTGGGCACGAGCGAGACTGCCCTGCCGTATCCACTTACCTGGAGTAAGCGTCACAGAACTCAGCGGGACTTACTCCTGAGGAGGCATGGACAAGATCGCCCCTTTGGCTGCGGGCAAACCCGACCGGCTGCCTGAAGTCCAGGCTAAGCGTGCTTTCCTGGGAGTAAGCACGAGTCCCCATAAACAGATTTACTCTGGAGTACGCGCAACAGAATTGCGGTCTTAAAACTCGGTGGATTTCAACTCGACGGGTTTCAGGGGTGGTTGATTCTCACCGAACGCGGAAGAACGAAATAGCACTTCATGCTGGATCGTGGCCAGCGTACGAGTTAGAGAGTAAAGGCCGGTGGAAAGTTGAACGTGAGGTTATTTCTTGGATCCTTCTGTAGCTGGGTTTTAATGGCCCGGCCCTTCCCTTCCCAAATCATGAACTAGTAATCTCAAGTTTAACTCCAGGCAGAAGTGAAACTGAACGCCTCCCGGCACACGCGCGCGTGCATCCACACACACTCAAATGCGCGCGTGCATAACCATCTCTTATCCTCGAGCTTCTTAAAAAGAAAAAGAAGACGAGGTGCCCAAGGAGTTGTTACGGTCTAGACTTTAGATTGTAAGGGTGCGACCCAGCCAAATTCAATCCGCCCGTTGTTTTAAGGCTTTACTCTCCCATCGAAATCAAATCGGCGCGTAGGGCCCTCATGACTATAGAAGGTTTGGGAAAGGGAGAGGCAAGGCAGCTGCAAGTGAACCCGTAATACAAAGAGAAGGTCCGCAAATGCTCTCACACCTGCTACTTTTTACACGTGCCTACTCGAAGGTAAGTCTCCCTGAATTCCACCTTTGACCGCGGCTGCTTCCTAAGAGTCCCTTTTTACAAAAACAACCTGAAATAGCATTCATGGAGGGATCAAGTCCATTAAAACCCGCATACATTTAAAAAAAAATATCGCCTGATTCACAGGAGCATTTGGTCTGTCGAGTTACACACTGGGGAAGCCTTCGCGTAACGCCCAGGCCGATTCTGGTCTTGTGCGTCCCCGGGATCTTCCGGAGAGGAGTCGGCCTTCGGGGCGGACTTCGTGGGCTCCTTTAGGGGTCTTGGAGGCGTCTGGGGGCCCGGGCAGACTGGGAGCCCAGCGCCAGGGGTGCGCGCCGCGAGCGCGTTTGGGGACACGGAATCCACACGAGCCCAGCTGCCCGCGGCGCGCTGCGGGGAAGGGCTCCGCGCGTCCGTCCATCCGCCGCCTTGCTGCGGCGCCAACCCGAGGAGATCCGCCCTCCCTTGCACGGGCCCGCTGCGGGGGCTCCGGGGATGCTCCGAGGAGTTACAGGCCTGCGGAAACTCACGGCGAGTCTGTGGCCACGGGAGGTGGAATCTCGCGCCCTCTCCCACCGCGCTTGTCCGTCCGGACTTGCCTCTGACTCCTTTTCTGTGCACTCCGTCCTGCCCTTCAGATACCAAGGATCCGGGGAAATCATGGCTAAGCAGGCAAAAGTCACCGCTTGCTACCTTTTCTTTGCCCCTCTCCATCACGCACGCCTGCAAAAACCAGCCAACGCGTCTGTGGTCAGTCAGGACGGTACGTTCGCGGTGAAGTCTCTGGATCACCACACTGCGTCTCTGTTCCATCTCGCAAGGAGCCCAGAGCAGCTTGTAAAGTTCTCCTCTCCTGTTCTCTTCACAACAACCCTGTGAGGTAGGTTAGGCTGAGAGACAGAGCCTGGCCCAAAACCACCCAGTGAGCTTCATGGCTGAGTGGGGATTACAACCTGGATCTCCTGCATTACAGCCTTCTCATCACACTGGTTCTCACTGAGGCCAGAGCAACTCATCTGCAAGTACACAGATGGATTGTGGTAGGCAGAGGCAAAAAGCATGAAAATTGGATGGACAACCCACATAATTATAACTCAGAAGACAGAGTGTAGGATTTAGATGGATAGTAGACAGATGCCAGTTGACTTCGGCAAAGCACTGTGGTTCCTTACAACTTCATCTTCCCATGGATGTTTACATGGCAGTAAGCCCTACTAGTTTCAAGTAGCCTTACTCCCATGCTGGTGTGACCATGCAGGCACACTCACTGGGGAGTAGGCAACACTAAAGACAGTGGGATTTACTCTGAGTAGACACAGAAGGTGCCATTGGGCTACCCCACAAGGTTGTTTTGGCTAAAACAAAATCAAGACTGCAAAACCCTTTGCTGGCAGAGGGCCCATATAACCTTAGGAAATGCAAGGGATCTTGGCGCAGTCAGAGTAAGGGAGTTAAGACTCCAACACCCAAAGCTGTATCCTGAACTTATTTCTTATTGTTATATTATTTTGGCCTAGTGGTTAAAACAAACAATTTCCAGAAATCAGGAGAGTGTTTTCTTTACTCAGAAATGAATCCTACAAGACCTGCTTCCACATGGCAGCCTTAAGCTTCAAGATGTCTGCTCTGATTCCCTTTAGGAAGTGTCTGGTTAGAGAAATTAGAAGTGCTTTGTGTGTGTGTGTGTGTGTGTGTGTGTGAGAGAGAGAGAGAGAGAAGGAGGGAGGGAGGTACTGCCATCATTTCAATGTCTAGGCTTCCTTCCACCCCAATAGTATTCAATGTTACTCCCGCATAGACCAGACCTACTCAAATGAATGAGCATTATGTGAGCCATGACAAACCTAAGTTCCTTTCACTTCAATGGGTTTACATAGGACTAACACTGGTGACTGGTCTTGGCTACATTTTCCAGGTCTCCTGTCCTCATTCTGGGAACCATTCATATCTGGGAGTCACCAACCACTCCAGTGGTACCAGTAACACAGTTAAGTTAACCCATAAAAGCTTCTGGCCTTGTCCAGACACTTGGCTCCATCTGCAATCACGGTTTCCAGGTTGAGATGGGTGCCTCCAACTGAGGATGGCTGGCAACTGAATTCGGAAGGGCCTGCAGTGAAAAGCGTTCACTTGGAGGGAACCCTGGGGTTTGCTCTGCACCCGTGTGAAAGCTGTGATTCACACATGCATGTGGATGATGGCTGCGTGGTCGCCTTCATCACCATCCACACGTGTTCCGGATGCATAAGTGGAACCTTGTCCATTGGTTTGGTACTTGTCCATTCTCCAGTGCCAGAGTTGACCATGAGCGCCCCACGCCACACACCCAAGGGGAATCACACAGTCAGCACCAGGTGTTGCAAATGTTTGTCCTGCTTTTCTCTTCAAAGGAGAAAACACTATTTAAAATCTGCATCATAAAATGCAAACTAGGAATAACATCTTTACAGGGTCTTTCCACGCTTCATCTGGCTTGGTGAGTCTAGTAATTTTGGTTTTACTCCATTATCTATTTCTTATCTTTCTACCCTGCCTTTTCTCTTTTTGCAACTTCATTTACGTAATCCACCTCTTCTTCTCCATATTATGCTTACAACAACCTTGTGAAGTAGGCTAGGGTGGCCCAAAGCTATCCACTGAGATTCAGGGTCAAGGACAGACTAGAACCTGGTTCTCCCAAATCTCAGTCTAACACATTAACCATTATGCCACTCTGGCTTCTTATTTTTTCCAATCTTAACTTCAGTTTGTCCCACATGCTTTGTATCATTTAAATTCATACAAAATGTTTACACATTCCTGTGTACTTTTCTCTAATACTTGCTTTTATGGTACAAAGTTTTGTCTAACTATTTTCCTAGTAATTTTTTGCAAACAATTCTATATTATACTAATCTAAATGTAATAGAATTTACACATATACAGACACTTGCTCTCTGCTATGCACTTTCTTCTATTAAATGCATTTTATGCCACTTTTAGATTAAAGGATCCCACGGCAAAATTTAAAGATGTGCAGTGTTGTAACAGACCTGAGATTTGGCACTTGCGTTGCTCCCAGTGTGCAAAATAACATACATTTGCATTAAAATGCAAACCAAAAGATTTTCCCCAGTGCCCTGGGAAGCTCCTCACCTGAAAAAGTCCAGGGCTACTTTTCCCCCCATTCTTTCCCAGCTGCATCACTGCCCCCACCCCCCAATTAAAAAGCAGGCCCTTGAAAATTGATCAGGTTATTCCACCATGTCTATGAAGTTCTTCTCCTTAGAAACCAGGTCTGAGGGTTGGAGGAGGAGAACCAAACCTTGATTCTCTCCACCTGTACAGCACACACCCAGCAGCCCTTCCTTCCTTTAGGGACAAGCTGAACTGCTCCTCTGAATACCTGTTCTGAATACCCCAGAATACCTCTGGGGATAGTGGCAGCCATCAAACGATCTCCCTGCCCACCTCTCTCCCACCTGAACGGTGTCCAATGCACAAAGAGAAGCCCCCACATGCTGCCGATAGGGCTCCTTCTGACAAGCAACCAGGGAGCAAGCTCTCCCGGACCCCAAACACAAGCGGCTCCAGCTGAAAAGCGGATGGAGGTCCAGCCCCGTGCAGGCCCAAATGGAGCTTCGGACAAAATCCCAGCATCACCCCAAGATGCATGGCGTTGTCCTAACATTTCAGCTGAAAGCCCCGACAACCACGGCTGCCTTTATGTGGGGAAAATCTGATCTGGGAATCAAATCGTACAGAAAGGATTTGAGCTGGAAGAGGCCACGCAGCGCAGCCCTTCTGAATGTGTCCATGTTGTCTCGGGTTTGGGAAGCTTTTGACACAAAACTAAGCACCCCGCTGCTTTTCAGCTACAAGGAGACAACTTGTGGTCCTGCAGAAATGATGGCCTGTGCCTCGCTTCATGCCTCACCATTGGCTAGGCCAGTTAGGAGTGATGGGACTTGTAGGCCGGGACATCGGAGCCCAACCTGTATGAGCGAACAATGATGTGCAGGCATGAATACGTGCATACCAGCGCATGCATGCCAGTATTTATGTACTGCGTTCGTAGAAAAGCAGCCTGGTTAGCATGATGCTCTCTGGGCACACAGTAAAAACCAGTATAAGTGGTGCACGGAGAGATGGTGGAAAGGCGCACTGCGTAACTTTTTCTGCACACACCCGTGTTCCCCTTTGCGGGGCGGAGAGAAGATGCAAAGAAAGCACTGGTGTCGGTGTGTGTTGTCCGGAAAAATAGCTGAGGGGTAGCTTCGGGCACGGACAACAGCCATAAGTTGTGCTTCCCTCAGCTTTGGGAAGCTTTAAAAGCGAATTCCGCAGACCTGTGGGTTGCCCTTTGCCAGCCGGCAAGCAGGATGGAGCTTCCCGGTGCAGGTGCAGTGTATCTTGGAATAACATTGACCAGGGAGCGCACACCCAGAAGGAGAGGATTCTGGCGCCAGGCTGCCAGAAGCAGCAGGGGCCTAATCCGCGGCTCTCAACTTTGCCACACCTTAAGCGCGGCCTGGAGGGCATCTTTCCCCCCTCGCCCCCTCCCAGTAGTCTCCTGTGCGCTCCCTTTGTAAGGGTCCCTCACCCGGCAAGGACGACTGAAACTTTATAGCGCATGATTCATCGTCCTGAGCATTCCTGCCGCCTGGGCGGGGGCGGGGGCGCGTGGGGCATTAATCAGTGTCAGGCCACTGGAAAGAGGCGTGCGCGCGAATGCGCCATATTGCAGCGCACGGCGGGCGCGTTGGGCAGAGAATGGCTCTGCGCGGCTTGCTGCGGGAGGCGGCGGCCGGGAACGGGGGCGCCAGGACGACGGCTGTGATCGTCCGGGCGGCCCGGAGCTCGGCGCCCGTCCCCGGGGGCCGAGAGGGGCAAGGACGGGCGGCCCAGCGCTCCTGGCCCCGCAGCCGCGGCACCAACGGGGCTGGTCCGGATGGGCCCCGTGGCCACGCCAGCGGCGCGTGGAAGCGGCTTCTAAGCGCGCCGCCTCGCCCAGAAATGCGCGCTCTTCCCGGAAGCGCAAATCTGCAAATCTTTAGGGGCCCCCGCTTTCCCTGCCCCCGGATCGGACCGATCCCCGAAAACTAGCCTGGCGCATCGCAGCGAGGAACTGGGCGCATCTGCCCGCGAGCGAGAACTTAAACAAAGGGAAGGCGGAGGACCGCGCGGCCTCTGGGGCTCCGTCTGCAGCGTCCGCCCTCGCCGCCTCCCGTGCATTTCGCGGCCAGCCCGCACTTGGCATTCCTTCCGGTTTGATTTCTCCCGGCCACCCTCTGAAGGCGGACGACTGGGTAGCTGCTGCCGCCCCCTCCGCATTTTTATCCTACCTTCCAAAAATGGAAAAGGAGCCATAAGTAGAATTCCCAAATCCATGAAATTCTGTGGCTGTAAGAGTGTCGTTAGGACAACCCAAAGATCAGACCCCCCCCCACCCGGGAAAAAATGTGCCCGTGTCCGCGATCTCCAGAGATCTCCAGATGAAAGGGGTGGGCGAAGGCGGAGGGACGGAGAGAAGGGACTCGATTGTAAGAGTAGATTTCTGTAAATCTGACTCACCCTTTAGGTAAGGCCCTGGGAGACCCCTGCCTGCACGGCCCGGGAGCAGCTCTCCTTTCGGCAATCCCGGGCTCTCTGCACATGCTCTATCGCCGAGCCACAGCCCCCACCCACAGCGCAGAGGACGCCTGCTTGGCCGCACTCCGCGGACCGACGCTTGGAATCGGTTTCACGCTGCTTTTCGGTGCTCCCCCAGAGAGACTGCCGCTGCTTCGATGCCACTCGCCAGACTCTATTAATCACCTCCCTGACAATCTTTTTTTTTTTTTTTAATTTTAAGCGACGTGTCCAAAAAAAAAAAGTTCAAGTGCGGAGAGTTTAACATATTGAAAGAGGGTTGAAAAAATATTTATTATCTTGGGTGTGCAAGAGGGCTTTTGTGGATGGTTTCTCTTTGAAAGCCGAGGCGGACAGGCCGAGAGAGAGTGTTCCTAGACCACTTTCCTCAAGTGGTGCCTTCCTGTTAGGCTGGACTACAGGCTCCATCCTGGCCTGAGGGGAGCTGTAGTCCAGCCCTTCTGGAGGCACCAGGTTGGGGAAGGCGGGGCGAGGTGGAGAGCCCAAAGGGCTGGCGGAGAGGCCCGTGGTCCTAGCCGGCTCTTCGGAGTCACTTCGCCACCGCGCAAAAGCAGACTCGGCCCATCTCTGCACCGCTTTAGCCGCGCTCGGTTTGCGTTACACGCAACGGGGCAAAATGTGGGCTTTTCCCGCGGGATCCTGAGCATCTCAGCCCTTCCGCAACATGGATGCTCGGAGAGAAACCGGGCCCTGGGTCCAGCCCAGAGCTGGCAGCCCAAAGCAAGAGGGCTCTATTCGGAACCAACTCTCTCCCGCTTTCAGGGTTTCACTTGCAAGTCATCATGCATAGGATGGTGGCCCGGAAATCCAATAAAGTTCAGTTTATGGCGAGGAGTCGCACCCAGCGTTCGTCCTGCTTAGACCCCGGGAGCTGTGCCTTCCGTGGGAGAAGCGCCGCATATGCCGCGAGGATTCCGCGCGCACTGAAAGTCTCTCCCGGTCTCCGTGAGGCCTCCAGGGCGCCTAACTCGGGCTGGACGGCCTAGCAAGGGTTTGCACAGGGGTGGCGGAGCGGTGCGTGTGGGCCACATCTCCGCCTAAGTGTCCTCTTCCCTGAGCATTCAGATGACCGTGTTTCCTCTTTGGCAAGTGAAGATGTACGGGGATAAAGAAAGAGCGAATTCTGCGCGGGCACGCCCTCTCGGGATGCCCAAATCCGAGGTGGGGGCGCGCCTTTCCCGGGGAAAGCATCGCTCCGTCGCTGGCTGCCTGGCAGGTTCTCCGGGCGGGGATTATACAAAGGCCAGGCCGGTACCACCCGCCTTTGACACGAGTGGGGCGAGTTCACACGCTCTCCTCCGGGTCACTGCATCCGCTCTCGGCTCTCCTGCTCCAAACAACGCAGGTGGGGCGCGACGGGGGACCCCCAGCGTAAAGTCACACGAATGGCACCCCGGTTCCCTGGACACCCCGGCTAAAGGGCGGCCCGGCCTCGCGTCGCGGGGGCGGAAAGGCCGCGGCCACGGCCCCGCATCTCGGGGAGCGCGGGGCCGAGAAAGCCGCGCGCGCGTTCCTTGCCTGCCGACGCACCGGGAACGGATTATCCCGCCTGGAAGCTACAGAGGGCGCTGCGGGCCTTCGCAAGGCTCCCGTCTCCCCCCCCCCCCAATTAAAAAATCCCAGACAGCGGGAGACACGCGCACGCACCCGCAAGACCCCTTCAGCCCCCCCACTTGGCTCTCACCCACAGTGCAACTCCCCCCCCCTCCTTGGTTACCTTCCCTGGTTGTTCACCCAGTTTCAGGCTTGCAGAAGCTGGGGGGGGGGGGCGGTGGCGGGGGGGCGGGTCTTTCTTAACGCAGTCCGTCGCCTTTTGGGAACCGGGGATGCTGCCAGATTTCGGCGGCGAGCCAAGAGAAAGCCCTGCTCCGCGGGGAGGGGATCCGCGGCCTCGCAGGAGGACGGGGCGGCCCGCGGGAGAAGCGGTTTTCGGCCCCGAGGAGTTCCCAGCAGCGGTTCGGGAACCCAAACGGTTTCCTTCGATTCGCTGGCGCGCTTGGGGTTGCCCCCTCCCCCCCCCAGCTCGCCCCCACCGTTTGTGCTTCCCTGGGATCTAATTCACGGATCCTTTCTTCGACTCTTAGATCACTTTCGCAGTCCCAACTTCTGCTTAATGAGATTTTGAGCCGGCGAAAGAAAAGAACCAAAGAAAGAAAAGAAAAATCCGAGATGGCCTGTCCGTCTCCCCACAAGTTGCGTGTGCACGCATACTTACATTCAAACGACTCTCTTCTCTGCCCAAGGACAGATACAATTTCAAGCCCATTTTTAACAATCTGCGTGTATATTTTGCAATGCACATAGATGCATATCTATCTTCAGGAAAAGATAACCCTTTGCAGAGCTACCCCAGGCTCTCCATTGCAACGAACTTACCTCTCGGCCCTAATGCTCAGAGACATTCAATCTGATCGCTGTCAACGGGGGCAGGGGGGCGCTTTACTTCCGAGTAATGCGGAGCGCTCAGCTGCGAGCAAGCCCCGAGCTGCGGCCCCCACGCACGTTTCCCGAGGACTGTTCGCCCTGCCTGGACCCTCTCGCTTACTTCTAAGTAACGCTCCGTGGGATCCTGACCTCTCTTCCTACGCCCTCGCCATCGCAGCGCGGACGCTGCAGGCTGCCCTGCAGGGCAATCCTGCCCGCCTCTCCTCAAGAGTAGCTCCCGTGGGGACTTACTCTCAACTCCGGTTGCGGCCCCTCCGTGGGAACAAGCCTAGTTTAAAAGCACCGGAGTTCCTTCCGATCCAACGAGCAGCGGATCGCGCCGAAAGCTCTATGGATGCTTCTGCGCGGGGTCACGCACGCGTGTACACACACACACACACACACACACACACGGCCCCTCCAAGCACGCACGCACACGCGGGGGCAGAAAAATCCTAGCACAGCTTCCGTGTCCGCGGCAGGAAAATCCACCCCGTTTCCTGGGCTGAGCAAAGCCCATAAACCTACAGCAGCGGCGGGTTTGCGTGCGGGGGGCGGCCGATCCCCCCCCCCCCCGCAGTGGAAGAAAAGGAGGGAAAGGAGAAAGGAGAAGAAGAAAATTCCAGATCAATATTGTCACCCTTGATGGGGGAATTTATTAATATTTGATTTGCAATCGCGCCCTGCTTCCCGACAATGCTACTCGGAGGAGGCAGACTTTCGGCGAGGCTCCTCCACCATGATTTTTAATGACTTTCCCAGCTGCTTCTCTCCATTTTCCACCGTCAACAACCATCTGGTCTCTGATTAGCAGCTCAATGCTCATTTAGCATTCTCATTTAGGGCAGGGAGAAAAGTCCGGGGAGGGGGGTGGGAAGCAGAACAAGTGGAAGCCACTGGGGGGGAAAAATATTGCAACTTTTTCAAGGGCCGGTCTTTGGAAGATTAGCCAAGCTTTTCGAAACTCGTCCGCGCTTCCCTCCTCGCCTTCCTGGTTAAACAGAGCTACGTGGGCATCCCCGCTTGCACAGCGACGGTTTCCATTTGTTACCAGCAAAAGATTTACGCCAGGATCTCAGTCCAAGCATCCAATTTTATTTCCTGTTAGCCTAGTTCGCCTACCTTATCCCTGGGCCTTGAGGTTCTGCACCGTGTTTGCACACATGGCAAAAAAAGATCCGCTGACTCGTGGGAAATAGACATTCATACGGTTGGACACGAATCCGGCTCCGGAAAACAATTACATTGATCTCCCCCGCCCCCGCCCGCAACCCCATCCTCAGCCCCATTCCCACCATCCTCTTCAAGGGAGGTAGGAGAAAGCAATCGTTTCCCTCAAAGAAGGGGGGGGGGGTATTTCTAGACAGCAAAACAGCCCCAATAAATAAATAAACACACACGCACGCACGCGCACACACACAGAGGCAGGTAGTCGGTTTGCAACTGACATGCATACGAGCCAATAAATAAATCAGCATTTTGCTATGAAAAAGAAATCTACCTTTCCGGCATCAAGGCAAAATAAACACTCGGAGCAGTGACAAGGTGCAAATTGCTATAGGGATTTTCATAAATATTTAGTTCAGGCCACCTTTCATAAAGTATTTTTAGTCCATTTCTCATCTGCCTTTTTAACCAATTAACTGATCCACCAACTAAATTTAGAAGCATTTGCATGCTGACATCTCAAAACAAATATCTTTTTGGCATATGGAAGGACATTTAAAGTAGCTTAGAATTGTGAGCCAGTTAGTTCTAGCTAGAGTAAGATTGTGGAAATGAATGGAACTTAATTTGGACCCTTTGGACATAAAAAGCTATCACACTTTGTTGGAAGGAAAGATAATCTTTAGTTTTTTCTTCCCATTTCCCTGTTACAGTATCACAGCAGAACGAAAGTGGCCTCCAAAATAAACAAGCATGTTTTTCACTCAAAGACACAATGACTTAAATTTCAAATCATCCATCCCCTTGCCTCACAATTAATCAACCAAAGCTCTTGTTGATTAATCTACTAACTAAGTTGATTAATACTTTCAGTCTACTGAGAGGGGAAGAATTACAATACAGCCTCATAAATGATCTTGTGCAACACCAAATCCCTTATGCAGGGAAAGGTCATAATTTCATTTTGTTTATTAGACAAAAATATACGATTTAGACAAGTTTTTGCTGTGGCACTATTTACAATTTCAAATCACTTTATATACAGAAAAAATAACACAAACACGTGAGAAATCTTTACCAAAACAAATATTCCAATCAAGGTTAGAATTACACTTTCTGAAATGGAGTAACAAAAAGGGGAAGGTCCAGTTAAGGAGTTGGAAAATCTTTTTTTTTTTTTAATGGATTGGTACCACTTTATTGCAAAAAGAGATTGATGGGCGTCAGTTAAGATCATGTCCACTTTTTTGTTTTGTCCTTTAGACCAGTCTGTGAAATTTTCTTTTCCACCAAAAAAACCCCCCATTTAATCAAGCAGAAGGGAGAGTTGTTAAAATTCATGATGTCCCCTCTTGCTGAGTCAAAGAGCTGTTGGGAAGAAAAGACAGAACCATCTATCAGTGAAAGCTCAGCCGCGGGTTGCCCATCTGCATTAGGGAATAGACTAGGAATATATATAATTTTTTACACAATAGAAATGCAATGTGACATTGGTGGTGAGGGCATTCGCTTTTTAAACACACACACACACCAAACTTCCAGGCTAAAGAATATAGTTTGTAAGTTTATGCCACTTTGAAAAGCTTTACAGAATTGCTTGATTGGTGCTTTGATTTATGGTAATGAGGGTGTGCTTGGATTAGTCTGCATTATCCAAGCACTTTCTTTCCTTTAAGTAAATTTAACTCAACAAGAACTCACTTGTCCCGGACAGGCTGAAAGGGAGATTTTAACTGCTGAGGCGGAGAGTCGGTCCTGGGTGCATTTTCTCTTTCTGCAGGAAAAACAGAGGAAGGAAGGAAGGAAGGAAGGAAGGAAGGAAGGAAGGAAGGAAGGAAGATAAGAGAAAGAGAGAGAGAGAGAGAGAGAGAGAGAGAGAGAGAGAGAGAGAGAGAGAGAGAGAGAGAGAGAGAGAGAGAGAGAGAGAAACTCTTAGCAAAGTTAACCTATGTGGATAAACCAGAGTTACACTTGTAAGCCAACAACAGAATTTCTCCTGCATTTCAGCAAGTCATATAACATGACTTCCAAAATAAAAATGAAACAAAACCAAAACAAGACAAGTAAACAAGTGTCTAAAGGCTGCTTTATGAACCAGGAAGTCCCCCATTCCAGTCTTGCTGCTAATTTTTCTGATGGCCTTAGAGACAAGCATCCTGCCTCAGTCTACCTTTGTGGAGCTGCTGGAATGACAACCAGGGGCAAAGTACCTTCAGCCATCAAAAAGAGCTACCTAAATGTTAGGTTCCTCCCATTTTGACTTAGTTACTGCAACTGCAAGATGACAGGAGTTGCAATCAGTAGATTCAAGATCGGTTTTGCACCACTTTTCTGTTTTCCAGATTTGCTGGACCTCAGAACCCATCACTCCCAGCCAGCATGGGTGCTAGCTGGAGTGACAGAAGTTGCAGCAAATGAGATTAGGTGAGCACCAGATTACGGAAAGTTTGTTTATCTCCTCAAAGGGCGATTTAGGAGATCCATGGGGGAGCAACGGGGTGCAGCTCCATCCATGGGGCCGTTAAAGCTTTTGGGGGGAGCCCCGTGTAACCACCCCATCTAACCAGGACTGACTGAGGAAGCGTGGAGGACACATCCCTTCCGCAAGGCCACCGACCTCTAGTCTCCCGGCAGGTCTGTCTCTGTGGTTTAGACGTTACCTATGTGTTTCGGGCTGGTCCTCTCTGAAGGCTTATCAGTGCTGAGAGCGGTTAACACCGAGGGCTGCTGGGCCTGGGCCTGGAGGTGGTGGTTGTGGTGGGCGGCGTGGTGATGATTAACTCCCAAAAAGGACCTCACGTTTAACAAGGAACTCTGGGTAAGGAATGCCCCGTTTGTCCAGTTGTGAAATTTGCCAATCTGGCAGGTGTACAGTCCATGGCTGGGCAGGAAGGCTGGGTGCTGGAGCTGGGCAGAGGCGTGGTTCACCTGGGCTGGGGGGGAGGGGGGCGTGGCCTTGCTGAGGGCCCCGTCCGGACTGGTCGCTGTCTCTGCCAAAGACCAGATCTTGGGTTTGCTGTGAAGCGGGCCTTGCAGGTTGTTCTGTCTGCTGGGGCTCAGGATCCTGGTGGGGTCGTCGGAGGCTTCCTTCACCAGGGCCAGGGCATCCTTGGGCTTAAGGCCGTCGGGGCCAGACAGGGGCAGCGCTTTCTCCTTCTCCAGGTGCTCCTCTTCGCTCCTTTGCCGCAAGAGCTCCACCTTTTCTTCCTCTTCCTCGTTACTCTGCTCCCCATCATTCTCGTCGATTTTGTCAATGTCGATACTCTCCAGGTCTATCTCCTCATCATCTTCATTCTTCTCGGGGTCCCCCTCGTTGTCACTCCCGAAAATGTTCCCATCCTCTTGGTCCTTGCTGCGGGATCCCCAAGTGACCTTGTTCTCCTTCTTGAGCCGCCGCCGGGCGTTGGCGAACCAGGTGGAGACCTGCGTGAGGGTCATCTTGGTGATGATGGCCAGCATGATCTTCTCGCCCTTGGTCGGGTACGGGTTCTTGCGGTGCTCGTTCAGCCAGGCCTTCAGGGTGCTGGTGCTCTCCCGCGTGGCGTTCTTGGGCCGCCCGGGGTCTCCATACTGGAACTGCCCATATGGATAATACCCAGGAGTGGTGTGAGCAGCGAAAGTAGCCGGATGGACCCCGGGGTTGTCCTTCAGCTCATACTGGGAGCCCTGGAACACATTCAGACAAGCAGAAAAGAGGAAAGAGTGAATGAGGAAACGGACCAACGGCTCCCTTCCACCAGCTCTGTCTCTGCATTGCCGTTCAACGCATTCCCAACGGATTTTCCCGGGGGGGGGGGGCAGAAAGGGAGCCGGGGAGCAAGGCAGGGAAGGGGGGAGCTGGAGGTCTCTGCACCAGCTCCTGAACGTTTGCCCTGACTCTTCATCAAATACACATCCAGGCTCATTTTCCAAATCCCCTTCCAAGAGGCCATTTTTATTGTGCCATTAGAAATAAGCAGGCATGCTGAACAGGGTGCTGACCTCACTTCCAGAGAGATCATATCAGCGCATCGCAGGCACGTCTGGCGACAGTGACAGCGGGGCAGACTCCCCATCGGCCCGCCCGGGCAACGTTTGCAAAAGCGGCTCACCGAGGAGAAAGGATGAGCGGAGCGGGGCGCCGTTGCCCCGTCTCTGGTGCGCAGCAAGACAACGGGAAGGCGCAAATCGATGCAGGCAGTTAAGCACAGCGAAGGCGCGCTGATTTCGGTGGGCGAGAGTTAAGCACACATGCATAATTCTCTCCCACTGGAATCCCTGGGACTGGAAAAGGCTAACGTGTCCCTCGCTTTTGTCCATGCATTTCAGCCGTACCATCCTCTTGGCTACAGAAAGAGAGACCCCTTTCTATTTGGGTGTACGTATTCCATGCCTTCATCTGTTCAGTAATCCTTTCATCCAAGGAAAACAAAACATTTCCCGCCTCCTTTTCGCAAGCCTTTAGCAGAACTGATTTATTTTCAATCAATATACTTTTTATCATCAGCAGTAAAACCGAGTGAAGTCAAATTAGCCCATCAGGTGTTTTGGTAAATAACATTTTATCTTTCTAACAACCTCATTAGGCCTCATTATTACTGCAGATTGCAAGCACACACACACGGACTTTTATGACTCCATTTCTCAAACTTCACCAAAGTCGGGGAACCTCTTCCGAAGAGGGCAACACTTTCCAGCAAATGCTGATGGACGCAAACAGGGGAGGCTTAAGAGTGAGGAACAAGAATATCTGATCTTATTCAGAAACATTCTCCTTTTCTTCTTTTGGTGTCCATTCGTTTATCTTTCTTTCTTTTTTAATCACATCAGAATGGCATAAAGAGTTTTTCAAATGCATATGCTGACATACAACCATGTGAATGGAAAAGTATGAGGGGTTTTTTTGTGGGGTGGGGGGAATTTAAAAAGTCCTGATTTCTTACAACAGGCTCACAAGAGGAATTGTTGGGGGGGGGGGAGTTGCCATCTGGTAAGATCAACACACCATTTTTAATGATAGCTTCAACACAGCGTGCTTGCTATATACTCCTCTTATTTCATTGAGCAATATTTATTCTCGTTGCTGAAATGATAAATTTTATATTCCCCTGCAGGGAATTCTTTTGAAATAGCCACTTGAAAATCATTATCATGCCCTGATGCCCAGTAAGTAAGAATGGATAGACAATTTCAGTCTGTCTTACATTGTTCTGCTCATTTAAAGTTCTGCTGTATTATAAATTGATTTTTTTAAAAAAATATAATATCAATGAGAACAATATTCCTTTTATTTGAAAGAAACATATTTATTTTGTATAAAAGGA
>JAIXND010000773.1:19158902-19196163 GCA_023646645.1 Varanus salvator macromaculatus
CCTTTCCTTTCCTTTCCTTTCCTTTCCTTTCCTTTCCTTTCCTTTCCCTGTCTGTCTTTCTGTCTGTCTGTCTGTCCATCTATCTATCTAGCCTGTTTCGTGCGTGGCACTGCACAGCCTCCCAATATGCCGTTTGCAAATGAAAGCGCAGACAGACCCACGTCCATCTTGGAATCCACCCTGACTCAGCGCGCAGTGCGCTCTGAAGCGCCTCGCTGGCCACGGCCTCGCTTCCAAACACCCCATGAGCCTCCAAGAAGCGGGGAAGCGCCGCGCCGGGCCGCCTCCTTTGTGTCACATGCCCCGGTGCGTGGACGCCCTCGGCCGGGCCCCGCTCGGGACTCCCCGGGTCGGGGGCGCCTCCCATCCCGCTTCTTGCTCCCGAGGGCCGGCGCTAGGCCTGCGCTGTCGCTGCGCGGGGAAGCGGGTCCCGCAACTTTGGAGACGGTCCTTTGCGCGGGAGGTTCCGCCTTTCCTTAGCCGGGGGGGGCGTCCAGGCAGCGGCTCGAGGGCAGCATCCCGGGCCGCCCGCCAAACGGGGGCTGGAGAGCCGCAGCCTCGAGCTCCTGCACGTTTACTCGGAAGTCAGCCCCGCCGAGCGCACCGGACTTTCCTCCAGGCTGGCCCGCATCGAATTCCGCAGCTGTCAGGAACGGATGGCGAACCGCGCGCACACGCGTCCCTCCCGCGGCGTATCCACCTTCCACTAAACCTGGAACTCCACAAACACCGGGCTTTTCTTCTCTTTTGTAAAATCATTTCTAGTCTTCCTTTCAGCCTCCAGAAAGGCTCTCAGCCGTGGCTTATGCCCTGAAAAAAAATAAAAATCTAAAAATAGAAATTTTTAAGTGTGTGAAAGATTGAGAATGAGAAAGTGAGAGAGAAAATCAAACTAGAGTTGTCTTCCTTATGCAAAAGATTTACTTCTAAGTAAGCTGCTCACACGCATCGGCTGTACAATGCCCCCACATGCCAAAAAAAAAAAAAAAAACCTGGCGAGAGATTGGCAGTAGCACATTCTCTTTAGAGCAATTTACATTTGGGGCGTTTTGTATTCGTAAGGGCACCTTCCTTCTTGCTTGGTCTCCTAGGCCTCCTGGTCTGCGCACCTTAACTTGAAATGAAAAATTAAACTGAACACCTAAACCAGGAAGGATGAATAAAGCCAGCCGGTCTGTTCAGCAGATTCTCCACCCTGGCTTCGGGGCACCAACTCTCCGTGCCACAAGCCCGCCAGGAAAGCAGGACAGGAGCTTGTCCACCAATGAATGTCTATGCTGCCCACCCGGGGTGTCTTCCTAGGAATTTCCAGGGGTTCTGCCCCTCAGAGAAATGCTCAACTCTCTGGCGTGGCCAGAATCCAAGAGGAGAAATATAAGGTTTGGGGCACAACTGAGCCACCCCGAGGCCGTGCAAGTCTCATTCATTCCCATGGATTTGCCTCAGTTCCTCCCAGGGAAGTAAAATGCATGGGAAACCAACGAGGCTGGATCGAGGCACAAATTTCTCTACACAGCCAGAGAAATACATCCTGTGCACTTCTCACATTTATGCCATGACTAGAAATGATATCAAATTTATTAATTTTATACCATGACTATCGTTTATATACTATAAACGCCTATATGGATGGAAAATGCAAGGTCACCATCGAGTAAACATGGATCATTTTATTCCGATTGGCTTCAACGGGAGATCTGAACATACGCTTCAGCCCATTGCATTCCATGGGACTTCAAAGGATTCCCCAGCTCCTCTAGTCCACCCCATCCCAAGGAAGTGGCACAGAAAGCGGCCTGTAGCAAAGCCTTTTAGCTCCTGATGTGGAGTGAATCCAGATTGGACACACACTTTGGCCTGGGGGGTGGGGTGTCAGCTCTTCCTTTTCTACAGAGAGATCCTTCCGGCGCGGTCCCTCTGGGGAGAATCGGGCTCCCTCTTTCCATAGTCCCTTCCGTGATCGTGTGAAGGGAGGGAGAGACGGGGGAAAGAAGATCAGCCCCAGAGCGCTTGAAAAACCCCTCTGGGAGGGGGAAACAAAAGCTACTTTCGGGGGCAGAGGAGGGAGCAGCGTTTCTCTCATCCGGAAAATTGTCCGGGTAATGGGCGCGAGAGGAGGCAAGCGGACGGGCCGTCGGTGCTGGACAACGTCAAAGGACGGCGAGCAGGCGAGAGCTCGGAGCGGTCGGCCGGAGCAGATCAAACCGGCTCTTCTGCCTGCCGCCCAGAAGCGATGCGGACGGGCGCGCGCACCAACGCGCGTGGCCCGGGTCCCTCTAGCCAGCTCTGCCTCCTAGGCCACGGCAAGGCTTCCCCCTCGCTCCAGCGTTTCTCCCTGCTCTCTCTGGAATGGAGAAGAGCCTTCAATGCAGGGATTTACCGTGGCCCCGATCCAGCCCTCTAAACGCCCCCTCCCCGCGCCGATTCTAAGGAAAGCGATTTCAGCGTTTGCTTCACTCTCGCAGCGAAATCCAGGGTGTTTCAAGGCGCTGAGTTTAGGACGGCTTTCAGGGCGAGCTTACTCGGGAGTCAGGACATTCCCCTTCCCCAGCTGAGTGGCGCTTCCTCCCAGCTAAATGAGCACAGGATTATATCGGTGTGGAGAAAGCCTGAATTTCCACCTGCTTTATCAGAAAGACGCCCCGATTTTCCGTAGGATTGTGTGTGCTTAGAATTGCAGAATTTAAATACTTTAACCCCCCCCCCCGCTCCTCGCCCCTCCACACGTACACGCTGCCACAGTGACAAAACACCCTTTCTCTCGGGCCAAGCTAGAAGCGCGATTCAGCTCGAGTGAACTCCACGGATTTCGCAGGCGCTTCCTTCGCTCTTGGAAGGCTTCGCTCGCTCTGCGTGGATCGGGCTCATTCGGCGCACCTCGTGGCGCGCAGGTGGCCAGGAGACGCGCAAAGTTTTCTTCCACCCCGTTTAAACAACACAGCAAAATCCGTCGTCTATGTATCTGTCCGTCTGTCATCGGCTGTCAGTCTATTTCTGCAGTCCCAAAGTTTTACATTCCTAAATAGTTCTCATTAAAGGAAATGCAACTGATGCAACCAATCTCTTGGCTGAGAGGTATTTCTCTTTCTCTTTCTCTTTTTCTCCCCTTCCTTCCTTCCTTCCTTCCTTCCTTCAGCCGAGCTGAGGAAAGAAACAAGGCTGGGATTAGAAGGCGGAGGGGCAGCGGAGGGGGAAAAGCCAAAAGGAGAAGCGGCGGAGAGACGACGCCAAAGCCGGGACGCATCGGCCAGGCCGAGCGGGTTTGTGTTGGGAAGCGCACGCCTCTTCCAGGGAGCTCAGTGCTCCGCTAGGAGCGCGTAGGTCTGCACTGGGGAGCCGAGCGTTTGCTCTTTGCCGCCCATTGGCATGAATGGCCCCTCGAGGCAGCTCCCCCGGCAGCTCAGCCGAGCTTTGCGACAAGGAAAAGACCTCTCCAAAAGCGGACGCCGTGAAAGTTGAGAACCGGGAGGTCGCGGGGACTGGTATTACTGTGCGTTTGGTGCGGGCCAGCTATTCGTTCCAAAAATGGCTGCAGCGCTAAAGAAATACATAAATCCGTTGCATCCAACCGGGAAAAACGCAGCGCGTTTCGGCAGGGGTTCGATAAGCGCTGGAAACCAGGCCTAGGGGTCGCTGCATGGTCGAATTTTAGCCAAAGAGGGAAGTTTGGAAGGGGCTGGACGGGGTCTCGCGGGGCGGGCGCGCGGGGAGCGCCAGGGCGTAAAAGGCTCGCCCTGCAACGCCGAGGGTTGCAACGGGGCCGTGCAGGAGCAGCGCGGCCATCTGATCTGCTCCAGATGTTTTCCGGAAGCGTCGGCCGTGCCGCGGGGGACCCTCCTCGCCCAGGTCGGCGGAGGGCGCCGTGAAGCCCGACCGGCGTTGGCGCTGCCCGGCTGCCGAGGCGCGCGCTGGAAGGAGCGGCGGTGCGCCGCTGGTTTAAAAATATTGATGCTACTAATGGGCGCAGGACCGGCGTGAGGGTGGGCGCAGCTGCGGGGAGGAGCAGGCGGCCCAAAGGGACCCCAGGTCGAAGGAGAAGCGCTGGCATCCAACCCGAGACCCAGCCGCCTCGCCATTCGGGCCTCGCCATTCGCCCTGCCCGCAGGCGCGGACAGGCGTGGGATGGAGGGCCCGTTTATACGGAAGCCTTGCTCGTTTCTTCCCGTGTTGCTTTGGGGGGACCGAAGGACTATAGTGCGTCAGGGGGGACTCCCCGTTTTCTCTTTCTCCCCTCCAGAGAAGGCCCAAATGAATGTTGTTTTCTTGGGAGAGATTCACTGTGAGAAACTGGGGGAAAGGAATATGCGTAAAGATAATTCGCAAAGTATTCTGAAAACAAACCAAGCCTCCAACAATTATTGTGTTAAAGGAAATTTACACACACACACAGACTTGTACTAGTCACAGCATCAAACTGATGGCTTCATTCTTTCCCCCTTTTCTTGCAATGCAGACAAGGGTTGAAGGTCGATCAAAGGGCGAGCACTTGGGAAGTCTCCTTGAATTCGGGGAAAGTGCATCACCTTGATAAGGTTTCATCCTGTCCCCAAATCTAGGGAGTGTGGCGACAAGACGGGGGTGCGGGGAGCGGGTCCTGCCCCGCTCGGCTGGACTGGGAGGCGAGTCGCTCGGCCTCCCAGCGGGGCTTGCTTCCCAGGACTGGACTGGGCGAGCGCCCCGGGACCGCGGCGTCCACGCGCTGGGCCGGTTTGGGTTTGGCCTCTCCCGAGGGCCCGGCCTCTCGGAACACGAGCCGGGGACGCAGGACGGCCGACACGCAGCCGTGGTGGAGGATGACGCGTGGATCCACTCGCTTCCCCCGGGCCGTCGGGAGCAGGGCCCGGCTGGAGGCGCGCTGCCTTTCCGCCGTGCCGGGCTGGCGTTACGCAGAAGTAAGTCCCACCGACACTGAAAGGGCTTCTCGGCCACCTCTGCCCAGGACTGGGGGCTGCCCGCTGGATTTTCCGCGGGGAAGGCTTCTCAGGCTTCCCTCCAGAAAGTTGGAGGTCGCAGTGGAGGGCGTGCTCCGGCGGGGTCCCGCTGCTCGGGCTCGGATCCCGCGGGGGCGGCTCCGGCTTACCCGAGCGCTGGACCGGGCCGTACTTTCCCGGCTCTTCCGTGCTCAGCAAGTCCTCCACGTGGCTGGAAGGGGAGGGGGCGGCTTTGGCGTCGGGGCCTGGGACGGGCCGCTTATCTGGCTTGGATTTATGAGGCTTGTTCAACACGCATTAGCACTTAACGCCTCCCACCCCACCCCGGAAGGGGCCGAGGCGCTGCGCCCCCGTCCCACCCCGGCGAGCGCAGGGCGCGTGCCCGCTCCCCGTGGCACAGCGCGCAGTCTCGGCCCGCACCGCGTTGCGCCCCTGCGCGGGGTCTTTGACCCCCCCCAGCGACCCCCCTTCTGCGGAACGGCAGCCACCGGCAGAGCTGAGCACCAGACGGAAGCATTTCGCGCGGGGGTCCCTTACAACTTTTCTTCGGGCAGAGGAACAGCAAGAGGGGCTGTGGGAAACCGGGGAGCGGGGGAGGGGGGTCGCCGGCGCACTTCCTACTCTGGACATAGCGTTGAAAATATTGTGTCAGCAGCAAAGAGATCCATCCCGCCCCCCACTCCGTGATTCAAAACTAGGAAAGATAAAACCTGGGAGAGCGGAAAATAAAAAACTCTTCTTGGCTCAAAGGATAAACGTTTGGAGGCCACGATCCAGCCAAAGGAAAGCGCTTTTTCACGCCCTCTTGATTTTAGCGGGCGAGTTACGAAAACTCCTTTTCTCCCATTGAAAGCAATGGAAGAGCTATTTGTTTTTTAAATCCCACTTTTGGCCCTATGGGCCCGCCAAACCCCGCAAATATCAGCCCAGCGCTGAGAATTTAAAAGGAATATATTTTAAACTTTCTTTTCTGTGCAGGAGTGGGCTCCTGAAAATCCATTTTGAAATGCTAATGCTAATTGATTTCTTTCATGCTAATGGCGATGTCTTATATTTTAAGTGGGGAGTATTTACTGCCTATTACAAATTAATATATGATATCAATGGCGTTAAAGACACCCCGGAATTCATTCTATTTTCTCAGCCCAGCAATGTTTATAGATCCACCTTTAATTAACAGAATGATTTCCATTCTCTCTCGCGAACGATTCTGCATCTTCTTAGAGGGACTTTTAGGGCTCTCTAGATCTCCCCCCACCCCGCCCCACAAACACTGCCTGCCTGTCTCTCTTTCCCACCCAACCGTGTGTTCTGCATCTTGGGGGGGGGGGACCCAATTGCCCTGCCAGCTGCGGATGTATTCATTTGTTCTGCCGCCTTGTTCCTGCGGGGCTGCATTATGCCGGGCTTTTATAATTATTATTATTTTAATTAGGGCCTCTTCGCATTGCCTTCGCGGCTGTCCCAAGCCGACGCTGTCCCGGAGGGCGGCGAAGCCGGTTCCTGCGACGCACATGGAGTCCCGCCGCCGACGCCGCTCGCAAGCCCGGCCGCCTCCCGCGGGCGATCGCCCCGCGCCTGACACTTGAGGGGGGGGCACGCCAGGGTCTCGCCCGGCTGGCAACTGGAGGGAGCCCGGGGGGGGGGGCGGCGGCGGAGGCAGCGCCTTCCCTTGGTGGCCCGCCTGGTGCGCAGGGCAGAGAGCGGCCAGGAGGGGACAGGCGACCCGGGGAGACCGGAGGGGGTCCCTGGGATTCTGTGCAGAGCTCGGAGCGAAATCATGTCTTCCCTCCCTCCCTCCCTCCCTCTCCTGGCTTCCCAATCCTCACCTGCGTTTGTGCCATTCATTCCTCCTGCTTTCTGTTTCCCTGCCAATCCCTCCTCCTCTGAGATCAGACTGTAAACTCTTTGGGGCAGAGAGCTGCCTCTTCCCAGTCTCCACTGATGGGGGTCTTTCCACAAAGCCAGGGAAAGAAGGAAACAATTTGGTGTTTTGCAAGCAAAAGGGACCCTGAGCAGACAGGCATGGCAACTGCAGCTCAGGGCAAACTCACAGCCGAGTGGTGTCTCAGTGGTTGTTTGTCCTGGTAGCTTGGAGGAGCCTCCAGTGCTAGAAGCAGTGTACCTTTGAAAACCCACTTCAGGGAAGCAGGTCATGGCCAAATTGCCTCTTTTTGTTGACTTCTCAGAATCAGCTGGTGGACCAGTCCTGGAAGCAGGACACCAAGCAGGACGGGCCATGGATCTCACCCAGTCTGATTTTTTAGCTACCCTTCCAATGAGCAGAAGGGAGCTACTGTTGCCATTTTCATGGAACTTCAAAATCTATCCTGTGAGGCAGGCCAGTGCATTTCAGGTCGGGAACAAGGGTGGGGGGGAAGGTGACCAGAACATTGCTTTCTCTCATTGCTGAACTTCCAGGGCTATCCTGAAATCCGCTGTCCTTTTAAGGAATGAGTATATAAACCATGCAAGCACTGTAGATACTCACAATATCATACCCTTTCTTACCATGTCCTCCTATTTGGTCACCCGCCTTCCTTTTTTTCCCAAATGGCACAGATATGCATGGGAATAATGGGTTTACCTGTCTGTAAGACTACAAAGCCCATGCTGTGCTGTAACCAAAGGAACACGCTTATGCATGCATGTGTGGAGAGCCCAGCTAGCACTGCGACTTAAGGCAAGGAACTGATGCACAATCAGAATCGACCAAATGGCAAATTGGCCCCCGGAGCTGACCAAATAAATCGCCATGTGGTAGTTTGAGGCTGCGGGAGTTAGTCCGATAAGCAGAAGCGACCAGAAACAACCTTAGCCCCTGGGACCAGCGGGAGGTTTGAAGCCTCTCGGGGAAAAAGCTCCCCTTCCAGTCCGGGAGAGCACTTCTGCTTTTTCCTACGAACCGGATCTCTTCTGGATGCCTCCTCCAATTTGCTCTCTAGGGCTTCTAAAAAGGCAGGAAGTGCTCCCACAGACATCCACAGCCAGCTCTGCCCATCCAAGTTGTGCTTTGGGCTTGGCTCTCTGGCACTTTTCTCCTTTCAGACAAGAATCTCAAGGGCATCCAAGCAACGCTCCTCCAGCCTCCGGATCCTTTCCAGTCCTCTTCTGCTGATCCCAACCTTGCCAGTTGTGCGATACCTCCAGAGCCCACACTTTCTTGGTTTGTCTGTCTCACAGGACTTGCCTGCAGCCTATTTCTAATTCTGCCACCTTTCTTGGTGCCCATCTTCTGTGGGGGATACTTCTGTGTTACTGCTATTGCTGTTGTTGTTATATCCCACTTTCCCCGCTTTATGGGACTCAAAATGGCTCAATGCAGTTCCCAGGTGCCTCCCTTCCAAGCTCAGGCCAGGCCCAGAACTGCTTAGCTTCAAAATGGTGGACACCGTAGGCACCTTCAGACCATACTCTGGGCACATCTGGATGCCATGGTCAAATATCTGCCAGGAATAGTCTGCTCTAGAATTGTGGCAGGCTGGCTAGCTAATCCAAGGGACACGTCAATGAATACCAGGCAATTGTGGCATGGATACCTTATTAAACAATCTTTATTTATGTGCTGTATTTCTGACTGGTTTTACTCTTTCTTGCCATTCCTTTTGGTCACCATTCTCTAATGTCACCAGGGATCTTGTAAGGAACAGTTTTCTTCAGTTTGCTTTCTGATAAGGACTTTCCAAAGATATTTCAGATTTCTTCGTAATTGGACTGGAAAGAACGTGGGATTTTAGACAAAACAAAGCTAAAAACTGAATGTGGGAGAAAGTTACATTGATACTTGTGTTCACCAGGGCTTTGTTTCTAAATGTCTGGGTTTGAATTCTTCGATATTTGGCCATGTTTCCCATGATGCATTAGGATTTCCACCTGTTTTGCTTTTACGCACTGCACATGCACATGGCAGGCATGTCATGAGTGGAGCCGGCTGGAACTGGGGGTCAGACTAGATGGCCCGGGAGACCCCTTCTGACTCGCTCTGTTTCTCTGTTTCTATGTTTAACAACAATACAAAGGCAGGTGCAACATGGGCCTTGCCATTCCAAGAACAGTTGTATCAACTGAACTTGGCCAACAGAGGAAAGGTTCATTTTTTAAAAAGTTACATAATTATATTTTAATTTTGAAAAATAAGAACGTAACAAAAGGTTCACATGTCTTTATAAACAGGATGGAAAGACTTTGAGATGCAAAAGAGAAAGTGAATCTAACAAATTCACTGGTAGCTTTGGAAATGTTAGCATTTGCCACCACTTTTGTGTATTCTTTCTAAATGCAGAGAGCATATTCTTTTTATTAAGTATGCCATTTTAAAAACATAATCCTATGCATGTCTTCACAGAAGTAAGCCCTGTTGAATAAGTTTGTATGGGATTGCAGCCTTAATTGGTTTAATCAATAGATTAAGGAATAAAAACTTCAGTGGATTGATCTATGTGCTACTGGTGGTGAATGTTAATCAGCAAGGACCACATTTTAATTGGAGGAACTGTGACTTAAAGGCATACTTGTGTGTTGGTGCATCACAATTATAGGGAATTAAGAAACATTAAGGCTTATCTTTTTTGTTTTTAAAGCTGTAATTTATCTCACATTTTCCAGGGTCTCAGAGAGGCACTTCTGTATCAAAGTTTTGGCAACAGATTTGTTTCAAAGCTCAAGTAGGCACTTTTGCTTGGAAGTGGCTTCCACTGAGGTCAATGGGATTTACTTCACAGCAAGTATGGGTTGGACTGTGGCCTTAATTAATCAACTGATTAATTAGTTAAAAAGGTAGGCAACTGAGCCACTAAAAGTTCTTTTACCTGTTGACAGTTCTGCTGTTTATTTCCCATGATTAAAACTGATTCTCCATTTGGGGGAAGAATTGGAATGAAAGTCTTCTGTATCCGTCACTTAGTAATGCCATGTGATCACAGTGACCAGTATTTGCACAGGGGCATATGACCTGGTCAAACATGTACTCGCAAACATCTTTTTTTTTTCGACCATAGGGGCAGCCCTCCTTTGCCCTCAGTGATGTCATCACAGCACAAAATCTGATTGGCTGCACAGCACTGTATCACCATTCCATCTGCAACATGATCATAGCACAGAACCTATTGCTCTAATTACTAACAGCTCCACTGGCTCTTCTTAATAAGTTCACTATTTTTTAATATCTTTAGGGTTTTAATATTCGATTACGTTGATTGTCCATTGTAATTTTAGAGTAATGTTATTTTTGGCAGTGAGAGATGTGTGCATTGACAGGGCCTTTGTCCATTAGGTGGTGTATATTAAATCAATAAGTAAATGTGTAGATACCGAAATAAATGCTCCGCATCTCTGTCTCGTAACCCCTTTCCGTGCACTGCATTGTTTTGGGTGGGAGAAAGTTCCTCAGTCAATAGCAGACAGAGATAACCCTGAAAGTTCATTCATCTTGTTCACACTGAATTTTTACCCCACTCCAAGGTAGCTCACAAGATCTCCTCCTCTCCATTTTGTCCTGAGAACAACGACTGTGCAAGGCAGGTTAGGCTGAGAGTCTGTGACTGGAGTGGGCTTCAGGTCTAAGTGGGGACTAGAACCCCCATCTCCCATGTCCCAGTCTAACCATTATTCCACACAGGCCCTCCGAATCCCTCACTCCCCCCTGCCCCAGTTTAGACTGCAGATTCTTAAAAGAGTGAATGAAACCTGGTGCTACATCTCATAGTAACAAATAGCTATTTTTTGAAGGATTCCCATGGAGATGTGCATAAATTGTTTCCATCAGCGGACAGGGACCTGGCTTCCTCTCACAGAGTGTTGGACTCTTCCATTCAGATCTGATTTATGGGGCTTGTTAAGTGCTCATTATTTCTTAAAACCCTTTTTTCCAGCAGGGGCTGCAAAACTGTCCCTATTGGAAACAAGGCATGTGACAAAGAATGACAGGCAAGAGAGACACGGATCACCAGAAGACACCCGCTCTGCCTCCCTGTGTGTGCCTGTAAGTCTTTAAACTCAAATGGGATTCCCTCCAGTAGAGCTTTGGGAATATTCTGCAGCAATCTCATGCATGTTTACTTGTGAGTAAGTCCCTTCATTCTCAGCGGGCTTTCCTTTGTGTGTACATGCAAGGGTTTGCACTGCCAAGAATCAAAGATGTGATTTTATCAATTTAGTTCAGAATAGCTGAACTGGAATCTCAGACGAGTGTTTTTATGAAATTTGCAACTCATTCAGTGAAGTGGCTGGACTCCACTGCCCGAATTAACAGCCGGGAATGAAAATGAATGAACTGGTAGAAGATGCAGTACTTGGGAGGAGAAATGTAACATCACATTGAACAAAAGGAATCTCCAATATTCTTAGATAGAAAAAGGATATATTTTGAACATACCTTTAAAAATAGATTTGAGACACTATCTACAAAATATAGGCTTGCCTATCCTACTGAATTACACATTACACTATTTCTCAATCTCATTCCTGGTAGATTGTGCCCAATTTTAGAACAAACTCAGTAATTAACCGTGATCTTAAATTCCATCTTCTTTAAAGTGGAACTTTAAAATATATTCTCAAATTTCTGATTTAGGCTGGAGTGACTTTAGATGTGCCCAAAGGTTTGGTAATGCTAGGTGAAATGTGTGAAGTTTTTCCTTGTAATTGTCTATTCTGAACCACCTAGAAAGTTTCAGTATAGAAATCAATCAATCAGTTAATTAATATGCTAAACTATAGTTGAATCTTCTTCTTATGAAAAAAGAGATAGACCATGTACGTACCACAGTCCACAAGCAGAAATGGAAATATCTGGCAATTTCACTTTCTTCTACATTTGATCTTTTAAACAGTAGGTTCTTTCTGTCTCAAATATGGGAAAATGTGTGGATTTGGGTAAACTGAAACCAAATTTTCATCTCGTCCTTGCCATGGAATGTTGGCACTGCAGGCTGAGCAATAGCACTCTTTGCTCCCTTTGGTGCGTCTGGTTTTTCAGACCTAGCTTTTACATACAGTTTTAAAAAGTACCATTTCATACATGTCCTCTAAAGCTGTAATAGGGATTATTGGCTTATGGAAACCAACCTTCATCATCCTTCCCATCATCCTTCATATCTATGTTTTCAGTGTTCTACAAGTGGGTCTTTTCACAGCCTCATTAGGTAGGTCAGAAGTAGGAGTGCGTAGTCTATTTCCTTTACTATGGTATTTTAAAAACACACACTCAGGACATCTTACGGTTTAACTAAACTGGGCAAAAGGCTCTTGAGTGTGTGTAGTTATGCTGGTGTCGCAGTTAAGACCCATTCATTTCAATGGGACCATTCTAAGTAGGACTAACTTGATTTAACTAATCTCAAGCAGCAGTTTGAGATTTTAAGTGGGCTTCTATTGTATAGAAAGGATGGTGTGCTCCACTTTGTTTTATTGTAAGACAATCCTGAGATCATTTGGTAGTGTGAAGTATACAACAATTTTAAATAAATAAAATCAGATATAATGCACAGGTTCCACTTAGGGTTCTTAGCTCAGCAAGCTTTTATGAACATCTCAGGAAGCAGCAGGCTTATTAGGTGACTGGCCACTGGTCACTGGTAGACTATACTTGATTTTGTAGGCCAAAACTGTTGTTTTCCTGTAAGAATGAGGTGGGTGATCAGAAGCTGAGGGATGAACTGAGTGGGGCCACCTCACTGAACATCTGAACTTGGACCTTCCAATTCATCAGCCAAGGTGCTGTGCTGCACCAGCTCTTGTCCAACAGGAGTGGAAGATGCTTGATTTACTCTGAATAACTTCAGAACTGGATACCTGAGTGAGCACCTTCTCCATTACTAACACTTGAGGTCTTCAGATGCCATGTTGCTCAAGGTTCCACATGGATGTTTGGCCAGACTGCACTCTACCTGGAGAAGAATTTTCAGTCTAGTATCTTCCTTTCTGAGGAACTCCCTCCCTCTGCAGGTCAAGCAGCCCCCAACATCCCATGACTTGGCATTTCTGAAAACACTTATTTCAGGAGAACCTCCTGGTCTAACCAGGGATGGTTTTATTGATGCATTTTAACACATTGCTTATTTTTTGTGTTTTACCTTTGGCTGTTTGCCACTCCAATATCTTCATACCTGAACATGGGGCAATATAAGAATCTTGCCACTAAAGAACTAAATAATTGTTTGTGCTGTTGATTTCAGTTTATGTAACTATGAATTTGTAGTGAATTTTCTATGACACATCCAAGGCAATAGCCAGGTAAGACTGAGGGCATGGACAGCCCATTAAGCTATTTTCCAGGGTGAGTCTCATTGTAAGGTTTGGAGCTTATCACCTCCAATGTGACTTGTGCCAGAGCAAATCCTGGTTGAACCTGAGGATTTTTTATTGTCATTTTGTTCCTCAAAGAGTAGAATTAAATCTGTGTCATACTCAACTCATCTTTCTGCAACCTTTCATTGCCACCCTCCCATTATGGGCCTCCAGATGTTTTTGGACTCTGAGTACCATCATTTCTGGTCAGGATGATAGCAGCTGGATTCCAACACCATTCGAAGGGGCAAACATTGCTGTAATTGGTAGCCTCATAATTTAAAACATGAGTTACTTAATTAGTACTGGACAATTTTTATTAGAGAGGTGGAGAGGGAGAGATTTGGGAAATTCCATACTGAAATTTATATATTATATATATTGAGGGGGTGGGCAGATTTCTCCTTTTTTATTTATTTATTTATTTTTGGATTTATATCCTGCCTTTTTCCTACAAAGGGCTCAAGGCAGCTTACATCATCTCTCCTCCTCCATCTTATCCCCACAACAACATCCCTGTGAGGTAGGCTGGGCTGAGAGTCTGTGACTGGCCCAAAGTCACCCAGGTGGCTCCATGGCTGAGCGGGGACTAGAACCCAGGTCGTCTGAGTCCCAGTCCCAGGCTCCTAACCACTGCACCACACTGGCTCTCTTTTGCTTCATTCCTTTGTTATTCCTGGATCTGATTGCCCAGAAGTCAATGCCTTCTAAATTTCCATTTATCAAGAGGAATATCTAAATTTACAGAATTGGAGTACACACCATTGCCATGGCTTTCCATTCCCTTGGTGCCCCGGCATCTTTCTGTTCCATTCCATATCATTGGTGTGCATTGATAAAACACAGCAAAAGAGGCCATCTTGATTTGACGGAATGAGCATTGCACCAAGACCTTTGGTGCATTGTTACATTAATGTACCCACACACTTTTGCACATTGGTCAAGCCACATGCGAAAATATTCTGGACATGTTTATTTGTACAATCCCACCCAGTTCCTCTGCATGAACATGCGCATTTGCACGGGGAATCTGTCTGCGCATGTATGGGAAGAATGAAAGTTCTGAAAGCTGTGAGAAAACAAGCATGGAAAGGCCTTTGCAGCATTTTGGAAACAGAAACATGAAACTTCTTAGAGTTCCTAATACAATGCTTCCATCTGATAAACAAAGGCTCATTTGTTGCTTTACAGCACATGCATGGTTACCATGTTTTTCATGTTTACCATTATCTACCATTTGCTTCCAAATCATGAGAAGCAGTAGTTCCTCTATACTCCTCACTAGTCAGGCCTCACCTGAAATACTGTGTCTAGTTCTGGGCACCAAGATTTAAGAAAGATGCAGGTAAATTAGAAAGGTTCCAGCAGAGGGCAACAAAAATGATCCAGGGTTTGGAAACACTGCCCTGTGAGGAGACTGAGGGAACTGGGCATGTTCAGGCTTGAGAAGAGAAGACTGAGGGGGGACATGACGTCCCTCTGTAAGTGCCTCAAAGGCTGTCACAAAGAGGAAGGTCAAGATCTCTTCTCATTGGTACCAGAATGTAGGGCTTGTAGGGCTTGTTGTGAGCTGCCCCGAGGCTTTGTTGCAATGGGGGTGGCATACAAATGTTTCAAATAAATAAATAAATAAATAAATAAATAAATAAGTAAGTAAGTAAGTAAGTAAGTAAATAATCAACTCAAGTTGCAGCAACCCATATTCAGGCTAGATAGCAGGAAAAGTTTCCTCAGTGTCAGAACAATACAATAGTGGAACCAGTTGGTGTGCTCTCTCACACTAGCACCATTCAAGGCAAAACTGGACAGTCACCTGAGTGGGATGGTGTAACCTGGTGTCCTGCAACAGCAGGGGGTGGACCTGATGGCCTTCATGGCCCCTTCCAACTCCACTTTTCTTTGATTCTATGTGGCTTCTAAGTTATCATGGCTTCCATCCTCCTGGCACAGTCCTGCCACTGCAGGCATGTATCCCATCAGCTACCTTGCTTGAAATGCAATCCTAAAGTGTGTTGTTTCCCTGACTATGTTGCCTGTCTCTTCCTCATTGGTCCACAAATGGAATCTAGATGGGTAGAGCACCTCCCATAATTACTACTCTTTCCAGGGAATTCTGTGGTGGTTGTAGACCATGACTGTGGAAAACACTCTCCTGGGTTAGACAGAACAGCAAGCCATGGTGATATGGAGAAACCATAGAACAAACCATTGTTTCTTAGCATGGATTCTAAAGACCAAACTTACCATGATGAATTACCATGCCTGGGTTCAGGCAACACATCAGAGCAACAAAGGTTAAAAAGAAAACCACCATGGTTTGCCATGTTCTCTGAACCCAGTCAGACTATGTGCAAGTATAGGAGCTTCTCCCTCTGAGCTGTGATGGGCTGTTACTATTGTTATTTTTATTCTATACCACCCAATAGCCAAAACTTTCAGGAAATTTCACTGCAATTCACAGAATAATTTTTCTTTCCATGTAGGCCCCTGAATTCTTTGGAATCACGCTTTTTCAGAATTCCAAACCATGCGCTTGAAGCCCTGTACAGGTGCCCCATTATGGATGGTTACAGGTGAAGCTGTAGGAGCAAGTCCATCTCAGCACCCCTTCTAAGATTAATTTGGACATCTCAACAGGGTTCAGTTCGCTTTATATTCTTCAGTTTGGCTCATGAGATTTCTATGAATGCTGACCACTTATGAATTGCCAAAGAAGAGGAAATGCATCACCAAAACAGCACACCGGTTTGCATAAAATTGACATATGATAACTGGTATATATAGTTGCATCTTTAGAAAGATTCACTACAATTTCAATAGCAACACGTCTCCCTGTAGCATGAAACTCTGTGACTGGATGACCAGAGCCTTTTGATTAATGGGGCAAGCTAAAAATCTAAGAAATAATAAACTAATGATTAAAAAAAACACACACTGGCTTGCTTACTTATCCAATTTACAGTGCATGAATTAATTCTTAGTGGGTTGCTTCTTACAACTCTTTATTAAACCAGAGTAGAACAGGACTGCCCATCAAACATGGGACACCTTCAGACAGAGGAATATCTTCTGCAAAAAAAGGATATATGGTTACTTGAAACTTTTAGGAGTATCCCGAGTCCAGGTTGTGCAGTGATCGACACAGCAAACCAAAAAGAAAATATTACAGTTGGCTTTTCTTCTTGTTTATTGATTTCATTATACACTGGCAATATTTATATCCAAACCAGTAACAATGTTCTTTGGATGATTTACAAGGACAATGCGAAGCAACTTTGTTTCTTCGGCTGCAATGGTTTCATTAACAGGCACAGTTATTTAAATTGGATGGATTAATTCATTGATTCATCAATTAAAGACTGATGGTTAATCAACTAAAATTCTTCAATTGGCCGATGGTCCTATTATCTCTTCTTTAACTGTAAACATTTTATGGGCCTAGCCTTAATCAACAAAGTCCTTTTCATTCTGTCTGTAAATATTATTCTGCATGTTAGGGCCACTTTTATGTATGCTATGGTTTAAAAAATTCCTCTGCCGTCCCCAACCCCTTTCCCTCAGTTGGGACCAGAGATGGAGATGCAACAATCAATCGTTGTCCTAGCTGCGGTGAGCGATTACGAAAAGAATAATTGTTTTGCTTCATAATTCTGATTGGGCTTCCTTATGCGCCTGCTTTTAATTAGCTTGATTGGCATTGCCGCCATACCAAATCAATGCTACCCCCAAACAATGTGACATAAATTCCTACAGCACAGGTGTAGCTGCTAAGCAAGCTGCCAGACATGAGGAAACCCGTGTCTTACACACGGAAGGGGCGAATGCCATTCAGGCGAACTGTCAGTTTGAAACAGCCGGGAGGAAGGAGATCAAAGCCAAGAGCTGGAACTTCTCCCCTCCAGATTAAAGTCTTTATGGTTTGAACTCCTAATGCTATTAAAGGGAACCAGGACACAGAGCATTGCGCTGGCTACAAAGTTCTTCTAATTTCACCGAAGTCCTGCCGTATTTTGGCCAATGTAAGCCCTTCCAAGCATTTCAAGGCATGCCATTTTCTCTGAGGCCTAGTCGGCTACTCCTTGGAAATTACGCAGAACTAATACCTTCAGAGATACATTTCTGTTTGCGCGCATATTTATATAACTTATCGCCTCTGGAGAGATAATTTTGATTCCCTCCTAGGTTCCACAAAGTCTTTTAATAGAACTCCAAGCAATAAAACCTGAAATTCTAGTATCTCTAGACATGAAAAGTCTCTTTATGTTGCGTTTCGTGTCTCTTCTTTCTTGCGGTGACCTCTGCACGGTGGTGTATAAATCTATTATTCCAGTCACTGGGGAATTCTTTTAAAGCTTTCTCTCTCTCTCTGTCTCTGTCTTTCTTTTTTTTGTCAAGAATAAGAGATCGTTCATCTTTAACTAGGCCACATAGAAATTATGATTCCACTGCAGTGTATATTTAATTAGAGTAATCTCACTTGAATTTAATTACCTAATGAATTATTTGTTTAAAAGGTAAAAAGACTTGTTTGCCAAGTACAGTGGAACACAGTGATAAGAACTTCTATCATAGGAACATTATTGTTTAAAAAGATCATTTCATATTTTTTTAAACTCGTTGGGTATCTTAACCCTATAAAAGCATGTGGCATTTGCAGGCATTGAGTGCTGAATTGCTTTTTGTTCTTTTTCTTTTTGTGCTTGGGCCCCGGTGAAGGGTGTGCTTATGTGAGAAAGAGGATCCATTCTTGCTTTACCAGAATATCTCCAAGAGGGCCACTTACTGTGTGCCGTTGTCCAGTTCAGAAACTTACCAGTCCCGCAATCAGACCCTAAACCAGGTTTCTAAAGCAGCGTTCCTTGTAAACCCCATTCAGTCCAGAGTCCAAAATTTCCTGCCTGTGCTTCTGATTGGCCTTTCATAGCCTAGTTCATACTTTAGTTAAGGCCGCAAGTGGCTTCAAGCCGAGTTCTCCTGCATTGTTGGGTTATGCCAGATCGGGCTTTCGAGTGTGTTCTTTCTAGCCACGATTTAGTCTTTCCCATATACTTTAAAGGTCATCACAATCAAAACAAAAGATGACCCGCACCTGACCTTGAACCTTTGTCATAGCCTACCCAGTGCTGCTCCTTTTATCTCCCAGCACAAAGCAAATGGTTATCTGCTGATGTGTTTCCAAGGGACACTTGCTAGGGGTCATTGTGGGTACCAGGCACAACCGCTGAAATCAATGGGGACTTTCCCTGTTAACTTCAGACAGTGAGATGCGCATTGCATCCTTACGGATCCTTAGCAACGGGCTGGCTGTGCATATCGTAAACATCCCCTGCCGCTTTGTACGGGGAGTACAAATGCTTAATGTATTTATTTCTGTACCTTTCCTCCTTCAGTCGCTTGATGGGCTTTCCCCATATTAAAGTGGAGGCCCAAGTCCTAGACTTCCATGAAGAATGGAAGCACAGATGTGTATCTATGGAGAATGCTGCATCCCATAACTGCACTTCTCCAGGAGCAATGGATGGTGCTTGTTATAATTTGGGAAGCCCTAAACAGTTTACGGCAGAGCGACACATTAAAAGACAATCATGGGGTTCCCAAACCAACATTTGCCTTGTCATGCTAATGACTGGAGACGCAAAGGGTCACAATAGCCCGGAAGGAACAGTGGGTGGAGGGGACTTAACCGGGCCCCTGTCATACAACTCCTCCAAGCTCCCCCTCCCTGTTTCCCCCAGCTGGCCTCTGAGTAAAGATGGATGGATCCATCAATGTCAGTTTCTCTCCATTTCCAATATTGAGCTTCAAGTGTTCTGAACTTTGAAGATTTCTTCAGATTTACATTGAGTCTGTCCTGGATTTGGAGAATTTTTAAAAAAGTTTTCATGGAAATTCATAGGCGTTATTCTGTGTTCTTCTCTTCCTATCTGTACTTTTGTAATACATGCATTTTGGCAAGCATGTTTCCCAATAAAATGCTTTAAAAAGATTGTTTCCTCTATTATTGGACTGGAGAGCTCCATTCCCAAAGGAGGACAATTGTGAATTTCAAAGGAAAATTGAGTTTTGGTTCACCTAGTGGTTCAAAAGTACAAAATGAGAGAACTGAATGACTATCTTTCTTCGTCCTTATCATAGAATCCCAGAATCATAGAATTGGAAGGGTCGAAAAAGACCATCAGGTCCAACGCAGGACTCCAGGTTAAGTCGTCCTGCTCAGATGGCTGCCCAGTTGCATCTTGACTGCCTCTAGTGTGGGATATCCCACAACCTTCCCTAGGCCATTGGTCCCATTGTCCAATGGTGCTAACAGGAGGTGTTCCCTGATGTTCTGCCAAATCTGGCTCCTGCATCCTGAGCCCGATACTTCGTGCACTCTGGGATGATAGAGGAGAGATCCCCGCCTTCCTTCATGTAACAACCTTTCAAGTACTGGAAGAGTGTTCTCATAGCCTTCTTTTCTCAAGGCTAAACATGCCCAGTTCTTCCCATCTCTCCTCACAGGGCTTTGTTTCCAGTCCCTGGATGATCCTTGTTGTCCTCCTCTGAACCCTTCCCAGCTTGTCTGAAGCCTTCTTCAGTTGCGGTGCACAGGTCTGGACACAGGACTCCAGGTGATGAGTACTGGAAAGAAGCCTAGCAGATTCAAGGCATGGGGAAGCTTTAGGCATGGGTCAGTGGAAAGGGGAAGGAGTAAATTACCCCACCCATTGCTTTTGCTGTACAAATGCTATCTGTCTCTCCCATGACCTCACCCCATGGGTGCCTCAGAGTTAGTGCCAGAAGCTTCTCCCTAGTGGCAGGTGGACATACTATGACCGGGTGAAAGGATGCATATTTGTACACCCTATTTGTAGTGGGGGTCCATGAAGGCTGCTTAATCTAGGCCTCCCAGCACAGCTGTGATTGGGTCAGCACCACAGGGACTGACATGGTGCAGCTGCTCTGGAGGATCAGCAAGGCTCCCTTGGTCCGCAAGGTCCCAGTGGGCCATGAAGCAGTGGCAGAGTCGTGGGCCAGGGGAGGAGCAGGCCATGGGGAGGCAGCTGGGTCTGAGAGGCAGTGAACAGACTCATGCAGTAGTCAGCACCCCCTAAACGAGAAGTGTAATGAGCCTCTGGTGGACCACTGTGCATGGAAGTGGCTGGGCTCGTTCTCCTGGCCGTGGGTCACAGAACATATAGGCTCGCGCCGTGAGTATTCTCACATGGGAGCAGACATGTCCATTCCAGTGAAGAGACATTCTGTTTAGTCTCCCCCAGCTGGGAATTACCCTACTGGCTGGGCTGCCCGCTTGTCTCTGCACTCAGAATGGCTTGAGTTGACTTTCTAGGGAAGTGTGAGCATCCGAGCAAGTCTTCTTCTCTGGCACTGTGCAGAGTCTGGTTGTTTCTAGCAGGAATTTCTAGCCTCGTTGAGGTCAAGTGTTCTTCTAGGCTGGTTCTCTGCCTTCTTCAGCGGTAGCCTGCAAGGTCTGGCTTTACACGTCTTTGCACCTCATAGACGCATAGTATGGTAGGGCTGGAAGGGGTCAGTAAGGTGCTTAGGTCCCAACTGCCCTCCAAATGAAAGTCTTCCTCATCTTCCCATCTCTTTCCCTTCGGTCCATTAGCTTCAAACTTCCAGCCCTCCTTCCCATTAACAGAGTTGCTGTGATGATAATGTGAAGAGGAAGAGGCCGGTCATGTACCCATTGCTTCGGACAAAGAAGCGGAACATGAATATAACAACTCGATAAAATGCACTACTAGCATGGCTTGCACTGAACTTTTGGCATGAAAATTTCAGGAAAAGCTGTAGCAAAGGTGTTATGGCATAATTTGCTCTTACGTGAGTGCCTTTTTTGCTATCAGAACTGTGAGATAAGCAATTCCTCAATATTCAAAAGATATTATTCATTGTTGCAAGGAAAATCCACCTTAAGTATTTTCTCTTCTCTACTATCGTGGGTGCCCCAGTGCTAAAAACGGTCTCAAAAGAAAATGGTGCAACACTGCACATAATTTATTTAAGCGGTTGCCTGAACAACCACTTACAGCCCAAACTTATTCCTGTTAATTTGGGAGTAAGCCCCATCTAGAGAACAATCCTGTACACACTTAGGGTTAGGGTTAGGGTTAGTGCGGAAGAGTGGTGTAGAGTTTAAGAACATGGCGCTGGAGTTTAGAAAACCTCGGTTCTCATGCTCAGCCATGGAGCTCCCTGGGTGATTTGGGCCAGTCACAGACTCTCAACTCAACCTACCTCACAGGGTTGTTGTTGTGAGGATAGGCTTGAGAGGAGGAGGATAATTATGTAAGCTGTCTTGAGTTCCTGGAAAGGAAAAAAGGCAGAAATGCATATACAAAAGCAAACATTGTAGAATCACAGAACTAGATCTAGAACTAAAGGAACCTTGGGGGCCATCTAGTCCAGCCTCAGTTCAAGAAATTCATTGCACTTCTATGAAAGATGGCGGCCCAGTTTTCACTTAAGAGTTGCCCAACAAATTATTGATTTATTCATACAGGACTGTGGATCCATGTTAATCTGCAGGAAAAACTTAGCAAGCCTATACATTGTTACTCAAGAGCAAGCTCCATTGAGTTTAATGAGGCTTGCTCACAGGTAAGTAGGCATCTAGGATCACATTGCTAAGTAGTGTTTATCTGATGGAGAACTTTAACAAGAGCTTGGACAATTAAATTATGCACAAAACATCTACATTCTGAAATGGCACCATTTGCCCTTCCTTAATCCCGTCCCTGCTTCAGCTCTTGCAGTGGTTGATCTGATTTTTTTCCATGCATTCTTTGTCAGAGATATGATCCGTTTTGCCAGGATGATTGCTTATGCATTCACTGTTATGTGCACAATTGAAATGAACCTCAATCCGTTGGTCCAGTTATTCTTTCCAATAAAAGTGCATCATTTCTGGTTTTCGTCACATAACCAGAACCATGTGTTGTTTATTGATTTCATAAGCTTACCAGTCCAAAAAGCTGTTCAGAAATAATATTTCATAATATACAAAAGAAAGAAAGAGAAAGACTTGGAGTAACTCTATTGGTGGAACAATTCAGGCAGGAGATTTGTATTAAAACATGCCGTGTTCATGCAGCAGTAATGCTTCAATGATATGGCTCCAACCTCACATCCACCCCTGCTTTGCAATACATGACTTTGTATTGTATCTGCTATCTGCTTATGCAGGGATCTTAGTTGATACATGAGAGATTATTCTTTGCTGTAATGGTCAGGTCCCAGCAGATGTAGAGGACCAATAGAAAATGGCAGAACATAAATACTGCACACTCCCATGAACGGCCAGTAAGATGTAGCATTTCTGCTGTCTTAGAAGACGTCCTTCCTGTCCATCACCTCCTCTTAGCACTGTGTATCACACTTCTTCATTCCTATGCAGGGTTCCAGTCCTGTGAAAAATGCATTTGAAAAGGGCCAAGAAGCTTCAGCGGGTGTATAATTCAGCAAATTGCTAACAAAAGGAGGCCTATTTTCCAATCATGTAATATCTGACTGATTTCAGTGGCTCTGAGTCAGTTTTTAGAGCACATTCAGACTGCTGGGACTAACCTTTGACGTCCCAGGTTAGGCTGGAATAAATGACACAGGATTGGGACATGATCTTTATCTTCAGACTTAAAAACTTTGAGACACTGTTTGTATGACCAAGTTACTGCTGGATTTTATGGCAACGATGTGTATTTTTGTAACTGAGTTTATATCTTTCTTGTGATTGGTTTTCTTGTGCGATGACATGTGTACATCCATTTATCTGCGTATAGAGAGACTGAGACTGCTTACATCCGAGTCTTTTTCCTTAAGCAGCTTGCGGATTCCCAGAGCCCTCTGGGCACATGCCAAAGTTACATCCTTCATAAAAATCTACATAAGACTAAACAAACGCTACATCATTAATTGTGTAGACTAAGCCATAATTATAGGGCTGAAAAGAACATTTCGTAATTGAGATAATTAGCCGGAAATGTTAGCATTTAATTAATGGAATTTACTGCAATTTCTTTTATTTTGTTTTGACTTCTCCATAATCATCTTTCCACATTTGTAATAGGTGGAAGAGAATCCAAAGAGGAGCAAAACCTCTACTCTGCCATGTCAAAAATGCTTCTGTTTGTCTCCGGTGTTCAATAGGAACCCAAAACATAGTTAATCTGATCAGCCGGGATCAATAGAAAAAGTGAGTGAAGATTCTCGTTTCTTTGAAGCCAGTAAAAGCAAGAAACTAATCCTTTTAAACAATGAGGTCCTTTACAGAAGAGTCTTCAGCACTGAAAGGCCTTGTGAAGTAGGATTTGCAATGTTCTGGTTTTAATTCAAACTGTACAAGCAGGTGTAGTAATGGGAGGTGAATCACTCATTACATTTTTGTGACTTAACATAACAACAAAATAAACAGATTTTTTTTTTTAAGGGAGGGGGAACCCGTTCTTCTTTTCCAGCAGACAGGATTGTTGTAGTTTTCACTGCTTATTCAGTTCTGCTTTCCTCCCTCATTCATTTATTTATATAGGGCATAATCCAAATCCATAAGCCAAAGTGAAGAACTTCCAGGCCCCAGTAAGAGGGTTGGGGTGCAAACTTATTCCCACTTACCTGGAAGGAAGCCCCATTGAATCAGTGGCACTTATGGGGAAGTAAATAGAGGACAAGGTTGTCCTGTGATGCACCTGAAATATCCGGAAATATCTCACATAAAAAGCATGAGGGGGCAGCAGTTCCTTAAGCAGGTCACACTTATAAGTTTTGCCGAAACGTCAGACTTCAAATAAAAAAACAATTCTAAAGTTGGCCCTTCAATTAAAATGCAATGAAACAATTATACAGCTTTTCTTAATTCCAGATGTTATGCAAACTCACACTGCTCTTTACAGCTGGAAGTGGAAGCAATCCAATGAGCATCTCTTAGGAGGGAATTTCACAACATCGATACCACCAAGGGAAAAGCCAAGACTCTGCGGCTTGAAGAATGTTACCTGGAGTGAGCCATGGATGCAGGCAACTTTTGGTTCTCCGTGCATTGTCACCTGCAGCTCCTGTCATCTCTCCTTCCTGGCTAGGGCTGATGGGAGTTGTCTGCCAAAACTTTCAGTGGGCCACACTTAGCCTAGACTGTTTGTTTGTTGGTTTGTTTGTTTGCAGTATAATTCTTTGGAGGAACGTCACATAAAATTTAGTGGGACTTATTCCCAAGTAAGTTTGCATAGGATCACAGCCTTCTTCATCTCCATGCTTGCTTATTCATCTCCAGGATTTTTATACCACCCTTCAACAGGGATATTTCCAAAGCAATGAACAAGTAACAGAATAATACAACAAAGAAAAGCAACAAACAGTAATCGCATGACAACAATATAGATGTTAAAAGTGTGCCGGAAGCAGTGACATGTTCAGCACCAAAGCAAATAAGGAGAGCTATGCCTGGCCCTGCATTGGTTCCATAAACATCTGCATGGACACCATGAATGGACGAATCCCTCCAATCCAGGTTGCTTCATGGCTTTCCTTGAACAGCCTCATTGCTTGGAGAAGGCCTCATGGGAGTGAGCAATGATGCATGGCAAGATGTTACAGGAACAGACCTTTCCTCAGCCACCAAAACCCCCAACTGTTCATAATGTTTTGAAGATGAGTACCCATTCCTGAACATGGAGCAGAAGCCACGGAGGTCCTTCGGAAGAGCCTTCACAGGCAGCTCCATAAGCACTGCATCAAGCAGGATGCTCTGGATTGACAGGCCTTCTAAATGTGGTTTCCTCTGTAACAGAACATCACAATTATATTTAGACAAAATGTATATTAAATTATGATATGCTGCATTACTGGGACTAAAGTTCCTGGGTAGTTTTCAGCTGCCAGGTAGCAACTTCCTGTGCTGCCCAGAAGCGGCACTTGAAGTAGAGTAGAAGTTCTGGGGAAGTGACCTTGAGTTGCAGCCAGAGGACCTTGACAGACAGGTTGGTTTTTAAGGATTGAAAAGGAGAAGGAAAGCTGGCCTGGAACAGGCAAAGCTTTAGCCTCAGAAGCTGATGGTTTACTGGACTGTTGTCTTCCTTGGTAACACAAATAGCAGGGGCTTCTTGTTTCCTTTTCACACAGTCATTGTTAAAATGCAAGAATGCAGAGTGAAGGCACAGGAAAAGAATTGTGTTAGAATGCAATCCCACAGCCATGAGCACTGTTCAGACAACCATAGGAAAGTTTAGAGCTCTGGGTTGGAGATCAGCTCTGAATTCAATGTTTCCCTACACAAAGAGTGGTGCCTTCAAAGAGTAAGAGCAACTTCTGAGCTGATGCTTCAGCCTCAACTCCTCATGAGTATAATAGTTAGACAGTGGGCCATTTCAGTGTGTTGGAGGGTGAGGAAAGCGCGAAGGGGAGTCTGGCCTCCCCTCTCCTCCTGCAAATACCCAGAATCCTCTGAGTTTGCACTTTCAAGCAGCTGCATCGGATGGTGCTGCTAGAGACTTTATTCCTTCTTGAGTGTGACACTCTCCTGCTACAAAGTAGGACAGGGCATGGCAATCTTCCAGTCTGCAAGTCTACTTTTTCTTACTAGAACCTGAAGTTCCATCTGCAACACGTTTAAAGGATGCAGCCAAATTATCTACTGCAGCCTTCCCCAACCTTGTGCCTTCCAGCCTTCTTTGGACTTCAAAACCCAGAATTCCCAGTCAATGGCACTGCTGGATGGGGATTCTGGGAGTTGTGGTCCAAATGCCTCTGAAGGCTGCCAGGCTGGGGAAGGCTGATATGCTGCATCCCATGAGTCATAGGCTAGCATCCCCTGTAGACAAAAGTCCACCCGTCAGTGACTACAGACTAGGGATGCTAATTAATTAAGACCTAAAAATGGCTATTGTTCAACCCTTGAGAGTGAGACCTTCTTGTCAATCTCTGGCAAATCGACCAGTAGTTCCTCATCAACTTTTTGCCCATTCCAGAAGCACAGTCTCTCTCTCTCTCTCTCTCTCTCTCACACACACACACACAAACACACACACACACACACACCCCTACGCCTGTGCATATACACACACAAAGTCACTAAGCTCTTAATTGTTGATCAGGATAATGGGATTTTTAAGAGCCAGGCCTGCAAAACTGTGACCCACCAGCCCACTCACAGTTTCCGAAGGTGATACAGTTTGCAAGGGGCTTGGACTCTTCCCCTGTTTTTGTCGTCACCGAGCTTGGTCCTCCGCAAATGGCACAGGCCTGATTTTAGCACCGAAGGCACAGTCCAGGCAGAGTTACGCACTTTAAAGCCCTATTTATTTTAATGGGGAAATTAAGCATGTGCTTAGCTCTCCCCCCCCCCCTCAAATCAATAGGGCTTAAAGTGCTTAGCATTGACTAGACTGCGCTATATATTTAGAGAATGAAAAAGAATTTTGAATAACAGACCAATACAAATCCATATTCGTTATATCTCTTTACAGTCTGAATTTTGGGGGAGGGGAAAGGAAAATGTTTTTTTGTTTTTTTTTAACATTACAAAAAATTAAGAAGTGAGAACAAGATTAATACTAGCAAGATAAAATCCATTGCAGCTGAGAGGTTGTGTATGCAATGTTTTTGAGACAGTGCTAGGGTATAGATCTTGGAGATCTTGCGAAGAATTAAATAAACATATTGACCCTTCAATGCTAGGAATGTATAGACAAGCACTCAATACTCACAAATTACTAAATAGTTGCTGGATACAGGAAATTCTATTGATTTCTGAAGTGTACTAATGGCTAGTTTACTTGTTTGACTGAAGAAATGGCTGAGAAGCGAAAAAGAACATCTCACAGCATCTGGCAGGATCATGTAAATCAAACAACTTGCAAGATGCCGATTCTAGCCAGTTATTACTTCACCAGATAAATAGCTGTACATTCATGGAGCCAAAACCCACATATTGGGAAAATCTCCTGAAATACTATTCTATTCAGTTCAGAAGAAAATTTTAAGGACGGAACTAGTTTAGGGGTGGACAACTTGCGATCCTTCAGATGCTTCCACCTCCCGTTCCTTTCAGCTGTATACTGATGGCCAATGGTCAAGGATGATGGGAGTTTTAGGTCAAACAGCTGGATGGCCACAAGTTGCTTGAACTGGTTGTTGCTCAAAGATGTGGTTCAAAGCAGCTTGCCCCGCTCATGTTCCCCCTTTTCTGCTTCAGGCTAGGTGGTTACAAACCCCTAGAATGATGTCATAATTATGCAGTGATGTCATAGCATATGTTTCTCAGCACATGTCATGGGAGCAGTGGAAATAGGCGTGGAAGCACTGGTTTTGGTGAGAGCTCTAGTTTGTTTAATATCCAAAGCTGTAGGACGGGAAACGTGGCTTTTGACATGGAGAGCAAAAGAGTTTACCGAGCATACCAGTGAAGAATAGTTCTGGCTGCTGCTTTAGTAGCAAATGTTGCAGCAAGAAGCAGGGACTCAGTGAAACTTCCCGGGACTTTAAATCACAACAGCGTCTCCAAGGAGCACAAGGGAAATGAATTGTTTTAATCTTTTCTGCATCTGTTCTCAATTCGGTTAAAGAGAAGGAGAAAGAGAGAGAGAGTGTGTGAGAGAGAATTACAGACAATAACACTCATAAAAATTATTTGATACCGAGCATTAATGTTTATTTGTTGGTCCTTGAACACAAATCATTCTGGATTTTTAAACTTTTAATTGCCTCTGCGGCTGGCTTTCGAGTGCTTTGAACTCAATTAATCCAGTACCACTTCTAATGAAACTGATGTAAATCAAGACTGATGCCACTGTTGGTGATGAAGGGATTACACCCGTGTAAACCTGGCATTGGAAGCTAATGAGACTCTCTGAAACTGTAAACGGATATGACTCTTTGCACAGTTCTGAAAGGCTGTGCTAACAATTATCTGCAAGAAGAGAATGGCAGTTTCCAATGATTCCTACCCTCATGTCCCCATTTCACATTAACTCCAGGAGCGCTGTATCTTTGTTTTTTATCTCACCAAGAGTTAAAAGGTTGGGAGAAGTCATCTCAGGGACACAGCTTAACCAAAGTGGTCATTGTAACATAGCCTAGGGCTCATTTGCAGAAATGCCCATATGTCCTAATTAGAAGAAATCAGAATGCCTCGGAGAAAATTGAAAAATAAATATGACCTCCCTTGCTTTGCCTCAGTTTATCCCGAAGTGAAGCCAGGAACACAAAGCGGAGTTCCTTGATGCAACGAGGGCTGCAGAATGGAAGGCCTAGTCAGCAAGAGGATGTCAGCACGCTGAGGATCAGTGGCATAAATGCTACGGATTGGCTCACACAGCCCTCTCATCCACTAGACTTCCCGGATGTAGGGAGAGAACGCTTTGCCTTGGAGTGCCCCGGATACTGATGCCAAAGGGCCATGCAGACGTTCAAGTGGTGTTGCAGTCTGCAAAGTGTCTCTTGAGGAAGGGCAGCTGCCTGTAGGAACAGACTCGAGCTGCTGGAGGGCATCTCTCTAAGTCGTTGCATCCCAGGAGGCCCATCGACAAGCCCTGTTGCCACCTCTGTAACTTCCCTCCTACGAGATGCCCACCGGGAGAGGAACCAAACAGGAACGTGCACTTTCTATAGCGATATTAGAAGTAGTTATTGAGAATGATAAGTCAAGGCATGATCCGTATTGATAATTATTTATTATCTGTGGTAATGGCACTGTTTTCCCTGTTTCATGTTCTGTGGAAGCTCCATCTTTTTAATAAGGGTTTGTCTAATTTGGTTAACTCCTGGAGATATAATGCAAGTAATGCATTTCATACCCATATGCTTTTTGCTAAGTCCAATTATTGTGTCTTTTGGAGAGGAAGTCACAATATGGCCCAACTTGGAATGCTTCTTAATATGTAGCGATGCATCCATTCTCTTCCGTGATTTACCTGATTCCTTGGGAGTTAATGCAATGTCAATGTAAAGGGATTTTCCATGACTTTTGATAGCTAAAAGACTGATGTCGCAACACCAGAAAGATAAGCATGTATCTCCTTTAATGCAATGATTGCATTCACATGACTTGTCCACCTGCTGCAGGTGGCCACCCATGATGGCTCGGCATTTTGTGCAAACCCAGATCAATGTCCTCAGGGTGGCTTGTGCATGGGCAAGAAGTTACCCCAACAACCCATTGGTTATGGGAGGGGTTATGGAACACATGATGGGTTGTGGTGCTGTCTGAACCCAGATGAGCAACCCCATCATGGGTGTGGGGAATTAGCTAGCGATCCCCTTCCCATTCTTACTGGTGGCTGCTCACCCCGCAGAGACAAAGTGGAGCTTGCACTGGCTTCCCTCCGCACCGCAAGCTATTTGGGGCTTGCTGCAGCTGCCCACTTCCCATATATTTATCTAGGATGAACAGAGATTTATTTGAGATTATATAAACTGGTTATAAAACTGGCTTTTGGGACCCCTGGTTGGATAGGTATGAACAGTCCCCTCAGGGTGTCCCGGCAACATACTGGAATGGTTACCTTTTGTTGTCCAACTTAAAAAAACCCCTTTTGTACCAAAAGAGGGAGGGAGGGAGGGAGGGAGGGAGGGAGGGAGGGAGGGAGGAGGAAAGCAAGCAAGCAAGAAAGCAAAAAAGAAAGGCAGATGGGAAGGGGAAAAGAGTATATTTTTAGCAAAACAAATTCAATCACCCTTGTGCAACCATGAAGCTTTGCAACTAGGTATAGGCATTGGAAGCCTCTTCCAGAGCAGTGTCCAGGTGTGTGCCAAGAGGCAGCAGGTACCAATCCTGCACATTTCCACAAAGAGGCTCCAAACACATTCTGCCCCCACTTTGGTTTTTCGTGACAGCTGTCAGAAAGTGAACTGCTCATAAAACCACACGTACAAGGGACTGAGGGTGATGTAAGCGGGGTTTGGGAGAGACACATGCTGCCATCTCCTTTCCCTTTTAGTTCCCACCTGGATGTGCATTTTGCACTTTTCACTGAGCCTCCAGCTGGACAGCAAGGAGCACCAGCCCCTTTTCCAGGGGGAAAAAAGCATTTCTGTAGGTCAGATGCATCAAATCTGAACTCTTATGGATCTCTCTCTCTGTGTCTCTGTCTCTCTCTCATACACACACACACACACACACCCACCCCAGAATGGGCATCTTGTTGCTCATAAATTAAAATCAGTAGAGTAAGTAAATATGGCTGTGATGTTCCCCCTTCGGCCTGATAAAGCTTTGTTTTTCCTTCCCCCTCTTGCTTGATAGCACCTACTGAAAGATTTCCTCTGGAAACGCAAAAGAACAATGGATTCTTGACTTGCTATGCTCTCTGTTGGGAAGGCAGAAATAAAGTGGGAAGCCTCACCACGGGGGCTTCAAAAGACGGCACCACGCAACCTGGCTCCCATCAGGTTTCAAATTCCTAATGCTTTTGCTGGTAGGGAAAGATCTCATTTGCCCAGGTACACCTGACTATTAAGGCAAAAGTCTACCTCACAATCCTGCCTCCCTCATGCTTGATCTCCCAGTCAGTGTTTCTCCCTTCTCATTTATCTGAGTTAAAATGCATTTTGTGACAGAATGGCAATAACAGACAACTGTCTTTCTGCAAAATATAGCGAGGTTATTCAGTACAAATGGAGCGAACCTCGTTTTTTTCATTTCAGATCAAAGTGGAAATCTTTTGAAGTTTAGCTATTTGATAAAAAGAGGGCTTTATAACAAGCAGATATAGAAGTTAATAGGACATCGAGATATTTTATTAAACTGCAAACCATTATTAATATTGCAGTTCTAACTTGAAAGAAATATGTGAAATGACACCGGAAATTAATTAGATTATTTCATCATTCTTTTACATTATAAACTTTGATACAGTTGCATAGATATATAGGTACATTGATAAAAAGACACAAAGACAAACAGAATTTTAATGAGTGGGGAGCTTTTATCTACTATCACTTTGTGACTTAATTTTTTCTGTTTATACTGCCTATTGATTCCAGTTGAAACCTGCTGTTTTAATGTTGTTATTGATATTCTCTCTGGGTTTTCTTCTAATTCTGGCATTGATATTACCTTGATCGGATTTAGTTTATTTGAATTGCCTGTAGGTTTCAGTCTCCGGAGTTTTCCCCTGCTTATAGACATGCAAAGATAAAACCTCTCTTTTTATCTGAAAATCCTTGAGAGACTCTGAAAGATATAGCCATTTCTAAGAACATTAAAAAAGCAAGAGACAACAATCAAAAAGAATATACTTCTCACCCAGTCTATTTGAGACATCATTTTTATATACCCTGCATATTCTTTGACACACACACAGACTTCTAATCTCGTCTGTACGCTGAGGAAATGCATGTGGAGAAATGATTTTGTTATAAAGCCACAAACACCACGAGCAATATGTCATGGGCTTTACCTTCAACAGAAGTCTGAATTCCTCACTAATTTGGGTGGAGGCACTGTGGAAGAAACCCCATCCATTATTCACTCTTATTAACTCACTGGATCCTGCTTTTGTTTCTGCTGGCTAAAAAACCCACAAAGTCAACCCTGAAAATCCATACAATGCACTTGCAAGAAGAAATTCAGTGTGCCCAGAGAAGAAAGAGTTAAAGCTGGTGTGTGCCCATTTGTGCAAGCTGGGTTTAAGCTATGCTTTTAAGAGCATAAGAACTGTGGCATGGGATGAAACCCATGGCTTAACAAGCTCAGCTCTTATCTTTCAGCAATGGCCAGACGATTTTTCCAAGCAGAGTAGCTACTCTACAGGCATTCAATTCTGAAGGAGGAAAGGGGACAAGAAGAATGTGCAAGGTTAGTTCCAGCTCATGTCAACAGCCCTCCTGAACTTGTTGGCGTTTGGAAGGCACAAGCTTGATTGCATGTGGGTTTCCATCACAGGGCCAGGAATCCTGACTGGCCATGAACCCTGTCTCTGTGCTTGAGACCCAACATCTGATGAAAGTGGCCTTCTTCAGACTCAGCAGCGCATGCATCTGATGAGAACAGGAGATACAACTGAGAAGGAGCTGGCCCTGCACATTTCTTCAGAAAGTCTGAAGAAGGTCTTTCTTGCCCAAAGAGCATATGAGCCCAGAATCTTATGCTTGGAGGCTGGGACTTCAGTGAGGAATTATGAGGAATATCTGTGGACAGCTGGGTATAACCATCATGAACACGTCCTTCTGTCCTTGTCTGTTCAACGGAGTGATCTCTTCTGGCTCCAGCTTCTGGCTCCAGCTGCCTAAGCCTAGATCTGGGTGCAGTTCTCTGAGCCGGTAGCTTCATCTTGTATTTTCCATCTCCAGTATCTGAGTTGTAAGGGAGGATTTGAAATTCAAGCAACCAGGCTACTATGTTGGCCAAATATGGATCTAAACAAAGTTACCAAAGAGAAAGGTGCTATGAACCTTTAAGCTTCCCCAGTGAAACCTGTATGTGTTTGAGTTCACTTGTTCTCCCAGGAGACACCATGAGGAATCTGCTTAAAACAGAGATGAGGAACTTCCCACCCACAGAACTAACCCAGGTCATGGAGTTTCCTCAGCTGGTTCAAGGAACTTCTTGAGAGTCCTCCAGAAGCAGGCCCTGATCTCTAAGCCCTGTTCCCCTGGACCAACCTCCACTGATACCTCTGAGTTGTGATTCTCCATGTGACGTCCTGCCTCCCAGCTGGCAACGTGAGCTCTGCAACGAGGAGACTCTGTTCTCATGTCCCATCAGAGATAGGAGGATGTGAGTAACTGGGGATTCAGCCGGCACTGGGAAGAGTGACTGCTATTCCTGGCACTGGCTGAGCTTCTTGGTGAAGTGCAAAAAAGCTGGTGCCCAGCCATGACCACCCCCATGTCCTCTGACCATGCAGCATTGCTGTGGGGGGAGCATTCCATTCCCCTCAAACTGGAAACTGGACTTCCAGGCACATGAGATGAAATCAGTAACTCTGGAAGAGAAGTGAGAATCATTCAGAGCCCTTTGCTTCTTAGGAGGGAGCTGTTACCTCTGGAGAAGGCATTAGAGAGATTGTTTCGCTGGCTAACACAATGCCCAATATGGTCAGGGCATCAGAGTACTTTGTGAAAGAAAAGAAGCATGCTTGCATTGCACTGCTGCTCTGCTCATGTTGATTTCATCCAGGAATTACTCCACTCAAGCCATTGAGTTATACTGATTAAACTGGAACGTGAACAAAATCATGCCCGGTTTTAGCCCACTGATGCACACACTGGGCTCCACCTTAGCCACAAATTTGATTTTAGATTACACGAGCAAATAAAGCTGGATGCATAGCTCATCTTCCTGTGCTTTATGTAGTGTGGTAAAACTATTGGGCATTTCCCGCCCCCCTTCCACCCTGTTGTTAAACAGAGTAAAACAATGAATTTTCCTCTTGTGTGTATTAAGCAATACTTCACTTTGCCTGTTTGCTGAATGTCAAATTTGATGGCCAAGTAAGCCTATTGGCTCCTTAAACTGTTCCCCGGAGAAATTGTTCAAGAACTGCTCATCCATGTGGAAAGATTACTCCAGTATCAGTGAGACTTATCTTCCCTGTAAGTGCCAGTTGAGTTGTAAAGCTTCTCCGGGGCATTTTATCAGGAGCACTGACTCAGCATCAAAGAGCTACAGGAACGCAGGAAATAAGAACACCGGAGCAGTTGGCCAGACAGTCTGTCCATCCAGTGAAAATTGTAGTATCACACACAACAGTTTCAGATAAATCATTTCTTTATTAATTTTCTCAGTGCAGCCATCAATAAACCAATGTCACATCCCATTTTATCTCCCACACTTAACAAAAGATAGCCATTCATTGACAGCAAAAGAATGCCTAGTTGCTTACTGAGCCAACGTATGGTTCCTGGAAGGGTATTTCAGGTGAAAATTCTCCCCACCCAGAGGCAGAAGCGGGGAGTTCACCCTCTCTCCCTGATTCCACAGAAAACTCAACTGTGGTTCTCCCGAGCTTGCTGTGGCAACCTCAGAGGAGGGTTGGAAGTGGAGAAGAAAGGGCAGACCAGCGGGAGGAGAGGAGACATATGGATGGACTGGATCCTCAAGCCAACCCGTTGCCCAGGCCAGTCCACCACAAGGCCTGGCAGCTCGAATAGCTGAGAGACATATCTAAGTAAAACAAGCTTTTGAAGGTGGAACGGGAGCTGTTTACACCTTCATCAGCCCAGCCTCTGTTCCTGGCTTTTCTGGTAAGGCGTTGGATGGGTGGAAGGCTCTGATCTTTGTGCTCCCTTCACACAACGAAACATTTTTATGGAACCATTCTTAAGGTACATAATGTTCTTACAGCACAAGGCAGTTAACTTGAAGCATGGTCAGATCTCACTGGTTTCATGAATCCAAAAAGTGTTCATTTTGTTGGGATCCTTCCCACAATCCCTACTTGCTGCATTGACCGGAATTGCATCAGCAAGTCCAATCTTGCCAAAGCTTAATGACTGCCGATTGACTGTGGCTTCATACCTCAATATACATCTCAAGGTGAGGTATCCATCCACCATGCATTGCTTTCTGTGGAATACCATCCAAATACCAAATGGAGCAGAAGGAAAGTGGGATTGGGGGCAAACTTTTGTCCAGTTTACCTTTGGATAAGCGCTTCCTAAATTTCCACCTCCCAAATCAATATGTTAGCCATCCATATTCTAATCAACCGATATCTATTGGCAGCCACAATTCTCAGAATTCTGCAATATGCAGAAAAATGTACATGTAAGAGAAATTGTGTATTGTGAATATTGCTGAAGCATTTGCATTATCAATGGAAAATGCTTGCAAAATGTGCATATATTATACAAAAGTGCATATATTAGGAGAAATATGCAAGGACACACCTATGGATCTGCATGCTGTCTTCTAGTCACAATGATATGGAAATGAGCTAGAACATATTAAAAAGCTTGAGAAAAAGAAAACAAAAAGCAGAAACTGGAATGGCTTGATCTGCTCGTTCATGGGGAGCAGGGGAAGTGTTGCCTTAGGGCAACTTCTTATATATTGTGCTAGATTTTTTGATAAATATTTTGGCCACCTTTCATGGTAGAACCCTCTCAAGGTAGATGCATATTAAAAACTCAAGCAAACCATCAATCAATCATCAGTTCCAGAAAGTACTGAAGTAATTGCTTGCTGCCAGGGAAGATCCCGGCAAGAGAACATCAATGAAAAAAGCCAGTCTCCAGAGCTTTCCAAAAGGACTGCAGAGATGGGACCATGGTGGACTCAGGGGACAATTTCTACCAGATGTGCAGGTCCATGGCAGAAAAGATCCCCTTCCTTGTACTGAACAGAATTTCAGCTTTCAACATCAGACATTCCATTTATTTTCCTGATTCCTTTTGGCCAGAAGATCCTCCACGGAGATTCACAAAGGTTAAAAGAAAGATGTTAACAAAATTCAACCTTATGTCCCCCTTCGACTACACACAAGGAACTGAACCAGGATTAAACTGAGAATGTACGGTCAGATTTAAGCCTTAGCTAAAAATAACCTTTCCACATAATACTTAGATGGGACCAGTCCTTTCCCATTAGGCATTTTCTAGGGCTTTTAAAGGAGGCAAAATGTCTTACATTTTTCAGGGAGTGCTTATTGATAGATAAACTTCAGCCTCACCGTGTGCTCAAATATACATCCAATGTCAATGTTGGGACCATCCACACAACGTAAGTATTTAGGTCCAGGGCCTGTGGGGTGGGTGGGGTGGATGGCCTTTTCTCTTTCAGTCACACTGCTGGTCCCACTGGGCATGGACTCATCTCTCCCTCTCCCTCTCCCACTGCTGGTCCCACTGGGCATGGACTCATTGCTATACCTCTTGGCAGGCAGAAACTGCTCAGTGCTTCATACAGCATCCAGTCCCCATAGCTTTGTGGTGGCAAGCAATGGTGGTTGTGAAAAAATGCACACAATGCCCCTTCATCTTCCCCCCACAACTCCATTCCCCAGAAAACACCTGTTTCCATCCTTTGTTCCGTTTATGTGGGACATGGTGGCACAGTGGCTTAATGATGCTGGAAGTATTGGCCAGAAACGGTCGGCGCTCCGGTGGTTGGAGACCAACCCCGCAAGATGGCATGAGCTCCGTCGCTTGTCCCCAGCTCCTGCCCACCTTACAGTTTGAGAGCATACCATCTGTGAGTAGATCAATAGGGACCACCATTCCCTGGTGGGAAAAATGTCTGGCTATGTTCATGAGGAAGCAAGGACCGGCTCTGGATCTGCCTGGACAAGTTGGGTGAAGGATCGGCAGAGTAAATGCCTGGATGAACCACAAGGGCATCACTGGCCGAGTGGTCTTAAGCTAGATCGCCCCCTGTGGTACAGGAAAAGACTAGCAATTTGTGACTGCCAGAACATCTAGCATGTGTAAAAAAAAACTGTAGACACCCTGGCCGTGTATTCCATACGCTAAATAAATAAATCCAGTTTATGCACCCAGCTCATCTGCACATGGGGAACCCTCTCTATTAATGTGGGTAGTGGAGAGGGTTGAAATTAGCTAAAATAAAGGCAATTCCATACACTTTTCATCAATGGGTTACGTGGATCGTTTTGGCCAAGTCCACTGATGTGGAATGTGGTGCATGCATCTGCCAGTATGTCCCAACAGTGCAATCCTAGACACGCCTACTCAGAAGTAAACCCCACTGAAATTACTGGGGCTTGCTGCCAGGTACATGGGTATAGGACTGTAGCCTAAATCAGAAACTTGACACAATTTTATACAAGTTTAGATCAGGAAAAAAAAGACCTACAACTCAGCCATGCTGTCTGGAACATGCTTGGAGTTGTAGGCCTTCTGTTTAAAGTTATAGAAACATAGAAACAGAGCAAGTCAGAAGGGGTCTCCCAGGCCATCTAGTCTGACCCCAGGCTCTAGCTGGCTCCACTCATGACATGCCCACCATGTGCACGTCCAGCCTGTCCTTGAACACCCTCACGATGGGGCCTCAACCGAAGTTATGTAGAGCTTCCTGAAAGGGCAGCTATGAGTATGAATAACTTCTGGTGGAAACAATGGGTTGCAAGAATAGGGAAACTATGGGGTAATTT
>JAIXND010000773.1:19196563-19214063 GCA_023646645.1 Varanus salvator macromaculatus
TTGCCATATGGTGCAACTCAGGTCAGACCAGTGGCTTCCTTCCATCCAATAACTGCTTTTTTCAAAGGCATAAGTGAATGTACTTATGGATACACTTATAAAGCCCTTAATGGCTTGGGACCTGGATACCTGAAGGAATGCCTGCAGCCATATTTGCCCTCCTGCCCCTTGAGAGCAGCAGCAGAGGGTCTCCTCCGAGACCCTTCCGTAAGGGATATTAGGAAGCAAAGCACCCAGAGGAGGGCTTTCTCTGCAGTGGCGTCCCATCTGTGGGATGCGCTCCCCAGAGAGGTCCGCCTGGCGCCGTCGTTATTTGTTTTTCGGCAACAGACCAAGACCTTTTCATTCAAACAGTATTTTAATAATGTTTTATATTTATAGATTTTAATTGTGCAGCCAGTGTGTTTCCAGGTTTTAAGTGTAATTGTTATTATGTTGTATTTATTTATTTCTGTAAGCTGTCCCGAGGCTATGTAGCAAGGGGACGGCATATAAAAACTTTACATAGATAAATAAATAAATACAGGGCTTCACCCAACAATATTCGTCAAGCCAGGTCTTGGTCTACCACAACTCCAACATCACTGTTGGAGCTTCCATATTGTCTTAGACAAGTTTCCCCTAACCTGATGTTCTCCAGATGTTTTGGGCCTCAAATTCTCACTAGGATTGATAGGTCATCTACAAAGCATATGGAGGGTACCAGCTCAAGGAAAGCTCTCTTAGACATCACCTTTCTATCAAGTTGGTCCACACTTTCAAGTGCTCATCACCCTTCAGATGCTTAGACTAGGAAGTTCAAAGTGCATGCAGGCATGTGTGTGTGTGTTGGGGTTATGACAACCTCAGCCCATTGCATTCCATACGCAATGCGATCGTCAGTAGGGGGAAGGATGGAGTGGGTGGAACAGCTCTTGAGGTGGGCCGTCAGCTGGGCAAAGCCCATGTGTTGTCCATTTTGTGTGCTTACTACTTTTGGACCGCAGCACAGGACTCAAGATGAGTAACACCCATTGCACCCATATGTAATGGTTAATTGGGAATGGAAGCTCTTGAGATTGCTTTCAGATTTATAATTTAGCTGCTAGAGGATGTGGATGATCCAGAAAGAACCAAATTGAACTAAGTTGCTTCACGTCAGTTCTGCTTCTGTTGAGAGCAAGGCATTATGTATTCTCACAGGTTTACTGATTACAGTGATTAGAACACTATGATAGCTCCTGTGGGGTGAGGAACATTACAGAATGGGGGCTTAAGGGGAGCATCTTTTTCTATAGCTGTATAAAAGTCTTCCTTGAGACAATTAGAAATGTGCAAACTGGCAAAAAGACCTTGTTGGGGTGTTCCGATTTCTTCCTTCAAGCTTGTTCTAACTTGTGTGCACAGCAGGTTGCAAGCTTGTGCTTTTTTCACAAAAAAGGGGGAAGGGAAGGGAAGGGAAGGGAAGGGAAGGGAAGGGAAGGATTGTGCATAGTTTTATGTGCATTTTTCCAAAGGTACACATCACCTGTGCCCATTTTTGCAAAGTGCAGATTTCCCCCATTGATGCAAATGTGATTATGTGCACTTTTTATTGAATGCATGCATTTTTCAAACAATTTTTCTTTGCATTTACTTTTTCTGCAAATCGCTTCACAAACCCAGAAATGTGCAGACTGAGCACCAATTATATTTGGGGATGCATTCAGTTCTGTGGTTTGTGAACTGGTTGTATTCTGATAAAAAGCAAACTGAAAAGAACACATCCTTCTCTAAAAATCAAGAGAACAGAATTCCTGAAATTGTATGGCACACCTGAACTTAGAGTGGTTTACACTATTAGCAAGAGTTCCACTGGTGGACGCAACCAGAATCCTTGTTTGAGTATCTTTAGGCTCCAGGGCTTGGCGCTTTCTGAAAACGTCCCAACTGAATTCTGTATATATTGCCTTCTTGGGACACACATTTCCACCATGTTACTTTCTCATAGCCAGAATGATGTTGTCAAAGCTACCTGGAAATGGTAACTCAGCAATTTACCTTTATTAGCCTTGCCACAAAGCTTCCCTAACTTTATCTGCCTAATTAGAACAGCAAATTGTTGCCTCCTTGATCTCTTGATCAAGTCTCTCAGATCAACACATGATCAAGGAGAACATTATTTAGTGTGGAGTTTCTTTGCTTCCAGTCCCTCATATGGCTGTAATCAGTTGCAAGGTAAGGAAAATCAAGAACCATGAACGAGGGTAAGATCCTTGTTCTGAACAGGACAGCTGAAGGTGGTTGAATGGCAGGAACATGGAGGGAGAACAGCCAGTCGCTTGGATGCCTGAAATACAGAGTGGAATATGGGACAGTGAGATATGAACTACTTTACATAGGGTGCATGTTCATGAGAAGTTTTGCCACAAGCATCATTTACTTCCACCCTAATGCCAATCCAGGTGTACTGGATTGGAAGTCAACTTGCTGGTTGTACATCTTGAATGACCAGGGGTACCAATCATGCTAGGGGAAGTTGAAGGCAGAAGGAGGAAAGGAAGACCCAGGAAGACATGGGTGGACTCCATCAAGAAGCCTAGAATTACAGCTGAGCAGGGCTGTCACGGATAGGACATGGTGGAGGGCCTTCATTCTTGGGGTTGCCATAAGCTGGAGAGGACTGGTCAGCACATGGCAGTGACAGCAACCTGGAGGGCATAAGCCAGAGCAGTTTCCTCTGACCTGATGCCCACCAGATCTTCTGAACTACTATTACCATTATTCCTGATCTGAGCTGTAATGACTGTGGCTGATGGAGATGGGATTTGACGCAGAGAGCACCAGGTTGGAGAAAGGAAGGCAGTCTGGATGAACCAAAGCAGATTTGGGGATGAGCCAGTGGACGCCACCCTGAGATCCATGCTATGGGATATAAAAGAAATGCAAGCTGGGACATAGACAGGATGTAAAGGGAAACAGAAGTCAAACCTAACTAGGAAAATGGCCAAGAAAAATTAAATGGCCCGTGCACAAAGCATGCCTGTGAAAGATGCTGACTGCACCTCTTCGCCACTGTCAAGTCACCCAGCCTTTGTGGTCAGAGCTATCCCAGTTAGACATGAGGAGGCAAACCGGTGCTACGTAGCTCTGAAGATCAGTCCTTCAAGTGTTCTCCGTAAAATGTCAAGAGTGATTCGTGTGGTTTTTCCAATATTCAGGTGAAGGCTCAACGTCTCTTCTCCCTCAGGGAAATTATGGCAGCTGTACAGCTGGGGATCATAGGCCTGGACTGCAAAACCCATGGTCCCTACTAGTGAGAGACACTGCCAGCCTCAATTGCCTGGAGGACAATTGGTCTCCTGGGCTTTTCCCTTCTTCCCCAAAGAACGGTACCAGCCAGCATCCTATTTCCCCTCCAAGGTGAGCTTCTCTTCCTTGAGGAAGGAGCTGGCACAGCACCCAGTGGAAAGTGGTGTTAAATTAGTCCTTCTTTACTGCCCTGTGTGTTGGAAGCTGTATTCTAGAACACATATGTAGTCCAGCCTATACATCTTCCTTGGAAGCTCTGCTATCTTTCGTTTATTCTGCCCAGCTGGCTTGATGTGTCTTTCTGGGCTTGATCTTGCTCAGGTTGATCGTGCCAGAAAAGGTGATATAGAAATCAGCAGCATCATCTCATCCAGGAGTCCTCAACCTGCTTGTTCTCTGGACAAGGCCCTCGCCTCTCCTCCACCCCAACCCAGCCCATCATGACCCGCCCCTCACTATTTAGTGGCAGCATCTGGTGCTGGGATACCTGGGGGGTGGGGGAAGTGGGCTGGCATGAGGGCATCTCAGAGGTGGCTGCTCCCAGCACAGAGGGCCCTCTTCTTCCTGTCTGATGCCCCTTGGGGTAGTTTGGGTTAGGAATTCTGGCTGCTGGGCTAAGGTGGACTGTCATACCTGAGATTAATTTATCAGACATGCACTATTCCTTTTGGGTTCTCCAGTATTTTTAATCTATGAATTTATTGCATTGTCACATGGTAGGTACTTTAATATCTGTCTTATGGATGTATATTTAGTTTGGAAATGGATTTGGAGTTTTTGGTAAAATGTATTTGGAATTGCAATGTATTTCTGCATTTATTGCTGTAAATGTAAACCTCCCAGAGAGCCCCATGGAATACAAGTGTGGTATAAAAGTGGAATAATAACAACAACTACAACAACAAGCTGGATCTAAGTTAAGTACCTCAGGCTAGCTCCCTTGCTTTAATAGTGTCTACTAGTAGTAGTATCTACTACTAAGGCTACAGTATCTGCTTTGCTTCCTGATCCTGGTTAGAAGCTCTGATCCTTCAGCAAGATGCAATCTGTGAGTGGAGAGGAAAGTTGCCAACCTAAATGTCTTTAAAGTTTAGTTAGATGCATGAATCCAATAAACAAAACTAATGAAAGAAAACTTTCTAATGAAGACTTTACACAGGGCTGGATCCAGACTCATCCACATGTACAGCATACCCATAGGAGTGTAAATCATTCATGATTCAATTTACTGAGAATCAACGGGGCTACATGAAGAATTACTGAAGACATAATCTTATGCAAGTTTAAATGGGAAAAGGCATACAAGTCCCAGCTTGCCTTAGCCAGCTATGCTACGTCCTACCTTGTATAAAATTGTGCCTTAGCTATGGATCTAACCCATAATATCATTCCTTCATCCCCACTTTAACCAGACACTAAATTACTAGTTAAATTTTATTGTATTTAGTCATAGGCTGTTACAAAATTTTCAAAAGGCATCATGAAAACGTAGGGAAATTCATTAATAACAGATGTTAAAATTGGAAAAAATAATTATAAAAGTAAAATAAAATCTAGTTGAATTACTATCAATTAGCTAGCCCCTTGATGCTGCCTTCGATCTACTCTTCATAGCTTCCAAAGCAAACAGAGACACTATATAGGATACATAAACATTGTCATCTGATAATATAAAAACAATCTTCTCAGATTCACTAAATTGCTAGAACATTCAACATAACATTTCAGATTTCCAAGGAATCTTTCTCTAGAGATATCATATTTTTCCTTTATTGTTAACAAATCATCCCATAAAATTCCCAGTGATACATATGGTTATGCTTTGGTTTGCATTTGCTGTTCCAAACAACATCAGAAAAGATAAGTTCTGAATAGAACAGTTAAGCCTTGCACCTTACTTCCTGTTATATTTATTAACTTTTTCTTGTGAGCCATATCCTCAAACCTCAGCATGTAGTTTATTAAAGGGAGGAGATCTTGTTTCCAGTTATGGCCAATAGTTATGATGGACGAGGTTCATAAATCATGCTAATTCCTACACTCTCTGAGATCCCTGCATGTTATGTTACAGAACAATATAACCATCGGGTCCAATGTCGTATTATAACCAATCTTATTTCTTTTGTTCTCAAGGAGAATTTTCCCAAGGATTTTAATTTGGCAGTAACTACAATACCTATGATCCATGCCCACATCTATACTCTGAGATCTTCAACATTCATGATCAGCTCCACAATCCATTCAGCTTAACCTTGTAGAAGTTAAATATTGCCTGAACAGAATCTTACAAAAAGTTGTCCTTTAGATTTCAGATGTAGAGTTGTCCACCTTTTCCCCCCTCTTCCATATGAAATTGGTTTCACCACAATTCCGGAAATACACACCTGAGGTACGGTTACCTCTAAAACCCTCAGAAACTACTGATGAAGGCTGGAGATTCAGAACTTTGGAAGTCAATCCCATTAATTTTGGCAGAACATATTTCCACATTTGGTTACCTAAAGGAGCGCCTGCGACCATATATGCCCTCCCGCCCCTTACGATCGGCGGCAGATGCTCTCCTCCGGGAACCCTCTGTGAGGGAAGTGAAGAGGGTGAGTACCCGGAGGAGGGCTTTCTCTGCGGTGGCACCCCACCTATGGAACGTGCTCCCCAGAGAGACTCGCCTGGCGCCGTCATTATTTGCTTTTTGGTGCCAGGCAAAGACCTTTTCATTTAAGAAATATTTTACTTGTTAATTTATTAATTTATTAATTTAATTGTAAATTAAATTAAATTGTAAATTAAATTAAATTGTAAATTGTTTATAGGGATTATTTATAGTTTTAAATTGACTTTGAGATGGGCCAATTTTAGAATTTTAGATTGTATAATTTTAGATTGTTCCTTGTGTTTTGTTGATGTTTCGTTTGTGTTTTTGTTTTATATTTGTTGTAAGCCGCCTTGAGGCTAGTTGGCAAGGGGCGGCATAGAAATTTATCGAATAAATAAATAAATAAATAAACAATTTGTGTGCTTAGGCTCACGCTGTCAGAAATTAGGGATACACAAATTCGTCACTTTCAGCTTTTCAGTTTTCCAGTCGTAAATCTGGTTTGACTTGAATGTTAGACATTTTTTTTAAAAAATGCACAAATATTGTGTGCATTTCTCCAAATGCACAAGTCCTTGAGTGCACTGTTTTGAAATATTCACATTTTATGCACATTTTCCCCCCACTGTAAAATTTGGAGAGGGACGAATTTAGGTAGACAAATTCATTAATGTGAACCACATGAATTCCCCCCCCCCCATTCATGGGATGGGGGGAAATTGCAATATGGAGACATTGAAAGGGCTCCATATTTCAATGTCTCCATATTGTGGAGGAGGGAGGGAGGGAGGGAGGGAGGAGGGCATGAAATTGCTAAGCCTTGGAGTGGCAGCTCCGCACATGCGCCTCCATGCCTTTTGGGATATTGCATCATGCAGGGTTGACGTTCATGTGCCATTCACCCGGAGTTTAATCACCACGCAGAGAACTTTCAGACCAGCTTGAGATGCGGGATGAGAAAGCATTCCTGCTCCCATGGGAGTTTCCTTGAGATCTTCAGGTGACGCGCTGCTTTGGATGCTACTTCCTCAGAGCTAAGGGGGGCAGTTGTGCCATGTTTTCTTGACTTTCAGACACTTTGCTGGCTTTAGCCGTCAAGCAAACTCCACTTTTCTTCTAAGATTTTCATCAATAATACCTGTTTTGATCTCTGTCTTTCTATTTGACTGCTGCATTTAAGACACCATCTTGAGTAAGTTTAGACAGAAAGAAAGGCTGTGAGTTGTGGGCCTTTTCTTGTTCTTGCTGAACTTTCATAGGATTGTGTCCTTTGAGATTTACTGTGGCTTTTCAGGTTGTGTTTATTGGGTGTTTAAAGAGTTGTGTGTGAGGCTTGGTTTGGTTTTGAGTTCCACTGCCATCTTGAAAACTTTGCTGATCAGCAAGTGTGTTGAGAAGGTTTTATCACTAAAGTGAAAATAATCTGTTCAGCCTGTTGCATCCACATTTGGCTGGCATTTTAGATTTCACGATCTTAGCCTCAAGCTCTGCCAATTTTGCTTGCATCAGGATATGGTAAGCCATCTGGATTGCACCCAAGGACACTTTTGTCGATTTGTGCAAGTGAGACCTTGGATTTATGCCACAACAACCTTTCCTGAGAGCTCCACGGTCCATATGGTTGATTGTTAAGCTATTGTCTGACAACACTTGCAGTGCCCAGATCTTGCCTAGACTGTCCAAGACCAATTGCCAATCCAGGAGTGGAGAGAGGGGACATCCAATTTCATGCACTGGTATTTTATCAGCTGGCTCTGATTTTGGCTACACTCAGTCTCTGGGGCCTTCCATTAGGTACCTTGAGAGGCTTGGAGGGTGGTAACCTGGGGAGGGGGGCTGCCCCTTAAAATCTGGGTTGGAGGTCCTTCTTCAGGATCCCTCCTTGAAGGAGATTAGGAGGGTGGCCACCCAGAGGAGGGCCTTCTCAGTGGTGGTGCCCTGATTGTGGAAAATGCTCCCCAGAGAGGTTCGCCTGGCACCAACACTGTATTCTTTTCAGCGCCAGGCCAAAACCCTTTTACTTTCCCAGTATTTTAAGGTTTAGATTGTAATTTTAATTGGGGTTTTATTGTACAGAAGGAATGCTGCACTTTACTTTGTTTTAATTTCATACCATCCCGAGACTATTTGGCAGTGGGCGGTATAGAAAAGTTTTAATCAAATAAATAAGGCCTTGAGAGTCATCCTTCTCCCCATTGTCATGGAGTCTGGGGAGTGATCAGAGATCATGGCCCCAAGGACTCCAGAGTTAAGAGCATTGACTGGTTCACATCTGACACATGGAGTAGATTGTTGACTCCAAAGTCTGGGAGATGGACTAGTGCCCCATGGGTCAGCTGCCAATGGCTGCGGTGAGGGAATAAAGGCCCAGGGTGGCTATTAGTTCCTCTTTGAGGGGGGTCAGTGGTGGTGTGGTGCCTGATACCTGTTCCCAAAGAAGACTGTGAAGCCCTGAGCATTGCGCCTTTTCAGAAGGTCAAGTCGCTGTGCTTAGTTAAGGCTAGCATTCACTTCCCTATTTTCCTGTTTGAGTGGGCCAACAAGGCTCCAGGATTTGGGCGTGCTCGTTCGGCTGGTGTCCAATTCGCCTCTCCTTTCTCCCCCCTTTTTATTCTTTTTCATGTGCATGTTTTCAGGGCCTCCACTCGATGTTCTAACCGTTCAATGAACTTGCTTGTTCCCCAAGACTGGGGTGGCATGTGCTGAATCCAGTGTCTGGCCCGGGCATTGTGTGAGCTGGGGAATTCTGGGTGGTAGCTTTCCCTCTTGGATGGGGGAATGGAGAATCCCTGGTAGCTCTCTGTTACAGCCCCCCATCTTGGAACAACCTCCCTGCTGCAGCCCACCTGCCACCAAATTTCTGGAACCAGGTTTAAGACAGCTCTTGTTGCAGAGACCTTTAAAGACCTCCCTGGTCATTCAAGGGCCAGACACAATTTGCAAGGTGGCTTTCTTTTATTCCTGGCCTGGTCTTTTTGGGTTTTTTTTTTAATGCTTATACTATTTCAAACCCATTTATAATTCTTGATCATGTTTCTATCTATTGTATTTTATTGTTTTTATACTTCGTCATAAACTGCCCGGAGAGCTCTGGCTACAGGTGGTACAGACATGAAAGAAATAATAATTAATGCAAGGCTGGGCCATATCTTCAAGGAAAAGGTGCAGAGCAGCTGAATAGGCCAATAGGCTAACTTTGTGCAAGTAGCAACCTCTGTTGCCTGAATTTGCTCCATCCATGTTTCCATTCAAATCAGATGTCCTTTCTCCACCATTTCCTGCTCTAGCTCTCCAGGGTACTGCTGTAATTAGTGTGAGGTGTTTTAATCAGTAATTATTACATAGAATCATAGAATAGTAAAGTTGGAAGAGGCCATGAAGGCCACTGAGTCCAGCCCCCTGCTGTTGCAGGACACCACATTACACCATCCCACTGTCCAGTTTCCTTTTGTGTGTCTCTGGTGTGGGAGAGTCCCCCACCTCTCCAGGCAGCTGGTTCATTTGTTGTGTTGCTCTGACAGTGAGGAAGCTCTTCCTGATGTCCAACTTGAATCTGGGCTGTTGCAACATATTGCAGTGTACTTTAAAACACTTAGAGAAATCTCTTTTTGAGGCTCTTCATAAATTCACAAAGTGGCCCTAAGCCTCCTAGATCACATCTCAGGGGCCGTACCATTCTTTGGCGTGGAGGGGGTGACCTGGGAGTGTGGGGAAGACTAATGCCATGGAGATGCAATGCATTCTGGCAGTGGGACCTCCTCCTTCCTTTCCCTGACAAAGTGCTGCAAGCAAACAGCTGGAATTAGCCATCTAGCTGCTCAGCCAGGCAGGAGGAAACCCCAAGATGACCTTCAACTCTGCATTCTTCCTTTTCTGCATACAATGTCTGCAACCCATGTTGGACTGAGCCCTAAATAAATAAATATTTCCTTTCTTTGCATGCTTGTCTTGGCATGACGACGGACATTTTAAGCTAAATTACTTTGAAACAAATCCCATTGAAAGTGGGACATACTTTGCCGTAAACACAGTTCAGACCAGCTTTTTAGTAGTACTACTGAAACTTTCTTCAAAAACCAGTAGAACTTCAGGTTGTCATTCTACAACTTAGATATTTAACTCTCCCTCCCAGTTTTGCAGCATCAAAAAATTGATTGCTGTTGAAAGAAGTAAAATGGAACAAACTGCTGGCAACAGAAAAGTACCATTAGCTGGCCTCTTTTCTTAAATGGCAGAAATCTGGATAGTTGAGAAACTAATGAATACCAGCAGAAGTACAGAAGAAGTTGGGCAGGAGTTTGACAATTAAAATGTCTAGGAAAATCTGAACCCTTTCTTCATCTTAGTTTGGAACCAGGAAAAAAAGGCAGATCTTTGACCTTTTGCTTGTGTTCCATGCATCAGCAGTAATATTTGGAGTGAACCCTGCATCTGTTGATGAAAAAGCTGCATGTCCAGGTGCACCATTAGGAAAAAGATGAAAGGATACTGGATGCATTGTACGTTGGCTGCCTCTTGCACTTGGCAGGCCTGAAGCTTCTTTGGATTAATGCTGTTATTGTTTATTTGTATATATTTTATTTATTAAATGTCTAGCCCACCCATCAGCCAAGATGACTCTCTGGGATGCTTACAGAAATTTATTTCATTATATTTATTAACAGAGGCATTTTGCACTACCTTTTGGCTGCAATTAGCTCCAATTCGAGGTGATGGTTTTTACCCATAAAGCCCTACCTAGCTTAAGACTGCGATACCTGTCAGTGCCTCTCCACCTGCAACCTGCTCAGATACTGTGCTCAACCACTGGGACCTTCTTCTAAGGACCAACTCTGAGGAAGTCTTGGAGGGTGGCAACCAAAGGGACGGCTTTCTCAGTGGTGGCCACCCCCATCTTTGGAACATTCTCCCCAGTGTGGCGTGCCTAGCACCAAACTCGCCTTGTCTTCATTGCCGGGTTGTGATGGCCCTTCATGTTGAAGCCTTTGAAGATCTAGCTGGCTACCTTGGTCCGTGAGGGGTTGCCCATCCCAGGTGTTTTTTGACACAGTGATGCTGGCAGTTGTTTTACATGCAGTACACTTTCTAAAGTTTCTTTGATTTTATGACATTTTATTTTTTATTTATTTTATTTTTCCATTTATATCCTGCCTTTTTCCTACAAAGGGCTCAAGGCAGCTTACATCTCCTCCTCCATCTTATCCCCACAACAACAACCCTGTGAGGTCAGTTGGGCTGAGAGTCTGTGACTGGCCCAAAGTCACCCAGTTGGCTCCATGGCCGAGTGGGGACTAGAACCCAGATCCTCTGAGTCCCAGTCCCATGCTCTTAACCACTACACCCCACAATTTTATTGTGTTTATTGCCTTGTTTTGGGGGTTCCATTATGGGGAAGTAAAGAATGAACTAAATCAATAATAGATAGATAGATAGATAGATAGATAGATAGATAGATAGATAGAATGTGCCCTGGAAGTGATTCATATAATTAATTCATATAATTAAACCAAGAAATAGCAATGAAATCAAAATCTTCACATTCCCCAAAGGAGCAGAGTTAAAGCACCGAGTTAGTTGTTACAAGCCACTGGAAACCAAGGAGAATAGGAATGGGTTGCTCCCTGAACACCATCTGGATGGGGCCTCCTCCTTTCTTTGGAGGAGAACGCTACAGCTGGGTTGTTGCCATGGAAAATGCCTCTCTGCTGGGCATGTCTGTGCTGGGTGGTGGGCCTTAAGAAGAAGGTCTCCAGGGATTATCTTAACCCGTGGAAAACCCCTTTGTATGAGAAGAATATATATGATTAGATACTTTTCAGATATCCTGGCTATAGATTTATTCCTTTAAAGCTACAGATTTATTGAGAAGGACCAGCCCCTTGAATTTGGCCTGGAAAAGAAAGAAGACCCTTGAGCAGTTGACCTAAGTCCTGGTGCTTTGTTTTAAAGCAGAAGGGACAGAGAAGGGGTGGCAGGCAGAGGCCAGAATTATTGAAAAATAATGAGTAGGAAAGCAGCTAATTCATGTTAGGCTAAATCCTCGAGTGCCTGAGACGGCATCCCACAGGCCAAAGGAAAGATTGGATGTCCCCCTTGATGTTGAAGACTATGGAATAGGCTCCCCATTGAGGCCCACCTGGTGCCAACTTTAATATCTTTTCCATGCCAGGTGGAGACTGTCCTTTAAGAGGACATTTAATTAGCTTAATGTTGTATTGAGGGGTTGCTTAAACAGGTCTTACGCCTGAATTTGTATAAGCTATTGTCCATTTTTATCGGTGCTTCAAATTTGGCTTTAAAAATTTCTAAGGTGATCTTGTACGATTGCTGTTTGTATTTTATATTGTATTTTTATGAGTTCCCAGCTGCCTAGAGAGGTTTGGCTATTGGGTAGTATAGAGATGTCATTAATTAATTGATTAATTAATTAATGTTAGAGGGTGATCCAAACTCAACCTCCTCTTCCTGCTCTCACACCCTTTGGCCTTCTGACATTGGAGAAAGGAGAGGAACAAGAACATGAAAGGGATGGAAGAGGGCCTCATCTAACCCCATCCATGCACCTCTGTGATGGGCTATTTAGACCAAATGTGGAGCTGTCAAGATGATTCATGGGGAAATGAAGGAGAAGCCGTGAATGCCGCTCCTTCCTCCTCTCCAGCTTGCTTGGCAGGGTCCAGGTGAAGTTTCCATAGGCGGTGAGGATGGCTGAATTCCTCCAAAGACTTCTTGAAAGAGACTGACCTTGAGGAGGGACCTACAGGAAGAAAGAGGGTAGATGCCATGCAGAAACTGTAGAAGGGAGTTCCAGGCATAAGGGAAGTCCTTGAAGCTGGAAGTTGACCACCATGCATTCGATTGTTCTGGTAAAGTGAGGCTTTTCTGAATGATTTATTTCTAATAAATAAAAAGATGGCACATAAAATGAGTGATGCAATTTGTCAGGAGCCTTGGAGAGGCTAGAGATGCAATTGAGATACAGGGTTCACAGCAGTTTACGGACTCACTTCATCAGCTATCCAAACGGACTGTGCTTTTGGCAAATCTATCACATGCTTATTTCAAGTCAAGCATCCTTTCCTAGCCTCTGGATAGGACAGCTCTTATAGTCAAGAAACAACATATGCATATAACATACTTCTCATGTTCTAATCTGACATATACATCATGCCATTCTTCAGCAGTGTATGTTGGGCAAACCAGAACCTCCTAGAGCCTGTTCTTCAGCCAGTTTTCTGCCACAGCCTCACCAAGCATACAAGCAAATTACTTATTGCTGGATAGTTTAAAGCTACCCATGATGTGATGTGAAACTGAAGGCTGCTGGAACGATTATATACAACAGCCAGACTTCATAATCCATGATGAACATTGAATATGAACGCAAACAGGAGAAATAGAAACATCTGAGCACAAAACAATACTATGGAGCAAGCAGCGGTCTACGAGACAGCCAATTTTGCAAATGATGTTTTTACTGAAGGCTGCTGCTTAAAGCCAGAAAAATGGAATTGGTGATGAAATTCTCCTGCAGTTTGTTTCATGCATGAGATGTGCAATCAAAGGAATGTGAACGTAGGCAGAGGAGACATGCCGGCAAGAAATGCTGGCTGCATTTTTGTTTTTTGTTTTGTTTTGTTTTCTTCTACTTAATTCCTTGTGGTCAGGTTGTATCCTGTTTCACGGACCCTGGACAAAAATTGTTTGTAGTGGACTAGATCGCTTGGTCTTTAAGGCAGCACAAGGCTCTTGGTTGTTTTGATGTGCCAATGGGAATGTTTCATAGCATTCCAGAAAGGTTATGCAAAAATTAAAAGCATTAAATGAGAGCTGTAATCCAAGCACTGCCTCTTGGAATTTAAGCAGTAAAATCTATTCAGTTTATCAAATATCATTTCAGAGTGATTTGTTTATGCAGAATTGTCATAACACTCCTTGCATATGAAACAATCTTTTAGTATTATGCAAATACTATTATTATTATTTTCATGCAGGGAAAATGGTAAGCACTGGAACCTGTTCTAATATGGCAGAGAACGCATGAGATCCGTTCTTTCACAGCCCTTCTACAGCTTTCTGCCATGAGAAGCCACAAACTTTTAGAAAAGCTTTCCCCAGTGTAGATGTTTCAGATTGTAGCTCCCATAATCCCTTGCCACTGGCTGTGCTGGCCAGGGATAATAGCAGTTCTAGTACAATGCTGTTTTAGGAGTATCACAAGCATCCAATACACATGTAATATAATAATAATACATTGGAAAATTCCGTGTTGTGAATTTGCATTGGTTTCGGTGAGCATTGATGGTGCTATTTATACATGATCCAGAAGAGCAAATCCGGTACTCAGGCTGTGATGTTTTTTGGGTTCTTGCAAAAATCATATTCAACACAGTGCGTTATGTTCAGGTTCAGCTTGTTAACAGCATATCCAAAAAATGTATTACGTTATAATTAGTTCACACGATTACGTTGGTCCTTGTTGATAGAGGCTCTTCGGAGCTGAAGGGCACAATCCAATCCATGTTTGCACAGGAAAAGGTGCCGATAGCTTTCAGCATGTCCCTACAAGTTCTCTTGGAGAACTTGTTTCTGCTGAAATGTGTTGTATTCAAAGTCATTTTTTAAAAGTCTTCAAGGTCTACCATGTCTCAAGAAGATATAGGCTGTAATCCTATATCCAGTTACCACTGAGTAAGTCTCACTGCATTCAATGGGGCTTACTTCAGAGAAGACAAACAGAGAACTGTAGATAGATGGCTTCCTTTAAAAGAAATGAAATGCAGAAACATGAGTGTGACATAGATTTTTATGGCCACAGCAGAAGACTTTGTCAGGACCATCTCAAAATAAAGCAGAATGAATTACATAAAGTAGGTTGGATCCAGACATGGTCCTACTAGGAGTAGGCCTATTATAATCAACAGAATTTATTTAAGTACCATTTATTTCAGCTAGTTTAAACATGACTGAGTCTAGATCCAACCTTAGTGTTAGAAGTGCTATTATATTTCACTGGCTATCACAAACAGTGTAACTCATTCACAGGGACAAATTTTAAATGAAAACAAGCATCTTCTGAGAATACTTCACCTCCCCCTTTTGAAAAAGAAAAAAAAGAAAAAACTTGGTATAAATAATGGGCATAGTCCTATGTTTTGTGTCCTATAACTTTATAATTTCAGTGAGGAAATTAAGAATATGCTTACCTCTCTCCCATTAAAATAAAAAGGAATTCAGGTTTCTTAACTTGGGCTGGATCATGTCCCAAACATATACCCTAATACATCTATGTTTATATTTACGCGATTACTCAGTTGGCTTGCCAGACCACATAACAGATGGCTGAAATCTTGGGAATATCCTGGTTGCTAAAATCCACTAGCACAGGGCAAAGTTGCACCCCAAAAGGTCTAATACACACCTTCAATTTTGAGAGATGAGTAAACTTAGCTTGATTCAGAACCAGCCCTGTATTTTACAAACTTTCTCAGGGGAATATTCTGGAGAAATCATGCCTTCTAGGGGTTCTTTCCTCACCTGTGATATTAGAGTTGGGTTTGGCGTTACCTGTGTTGAACCTACTCCATGACAACAGACCTGTTGGAGCTTCTCCTACAATGTCAACATCCTCATAACAACAACAATGCAGACAGTCTGAAAGGGTTTTCAGTTTTGATGTGGGAAAGGAACCACACATATTAAATATGTTGCTTGCAGGGAAAGATCTGAAAACTGGTTGCTTAGCTAGAGAAGATACTCACCAAACAACAGGTTACTTAGTCAAGTGGTGCGGGATCATGCAGTCTACAACAATCAGTAAGTTTGAAGAAGAAGAGGAGGAGGAGCAGCAGCAGCAACAGCGGCAGCTAACATGGAAGAACTTGTACTAAGAGACAGTGGAATGCCTCATTTGCCGGGTGTCAAATGCACATGTGCAGAAGCCTTTTTGTCAAGCTGATCCTAAGAAGAATGTCTGGAGGAAAAGGCACTTGGGATGAAATCCTGACCAGGGTGTGCTGTTGTAGGACATTTACCTTTCTAAACTTCCATAGGATGGTAGCTATTGCTCATAATTAGGGATGGGTGAGAAATTTGCTCAGTTTGCATTGCAGTGGAAACTCACCAAATTCACGCATCCAGAGTATGAATCTGAATGCAGTTCGACAGCAAAATCCATACATTTTGGGCATTTGTACTGCGAGTCACAAATGAAAGACATGTGGTCAAAATTCATATAGTTGAAAAAAGTAATGGAATAATCATTTGCCAAAACATGGGTTTTTGAAAATGTGCAGAAAACATGTTTTCTTTAATGGAAAAAGTGAGTTGAAATTTCTAAAATGAGTGCAAACAGGGGTGTGTGCATGTTTATTCAAAATATGCCAGAAAATATTCATGTGCAGTTAAAAAACAAACCTCACAATTCCATGTGGAAAAAGGAGAGAAGGAACTTCAAAGTTGAATATTGAGCGCTGGAGTGGAAGGGAGCTTGATCGATCCAAGTGGAAGGTGGGGTTGGTTCACCACGCCAGTGATCTGAGATCATCGAATCATGGAATAGTGGAGTTGGAAGGAACCATTCGGCCCAAACTCTGCTCCATGGTCAAGCAACAAGATGAACAGAGTTGTCAATACACAGTTTGTAGGTTGCACTGGAAGTTCAGAGATTGTACACCCCTGCCTGAAAGTGTGCTGTGGGTTCATCCCATGTGACCTAATATTTATTCAGGGATCGGTATGCTGAAGACCATGGCTTGCTTGGCCATCGTAGTGGCCGCTGGTGTGTAGGAGGCACTGCATTGACTATGGCTGCCAGCAGGGAGCTTGAGCAATCCATGGTTTATCCTAGCATGGTGAAGAGATGTTCTCTTGAAGAATGCAACTCTTCTAGAATAAGCACCTTACACTATAATACTGAAAGATGATGTCTGTCTGTCAGTGTCAGGGCTCCAAGACCATGCAACCTAGATGCCTGCCATGTATTCTTCATGGAGCATAAGGGCCTGCGCTTTGGGGTTATTTGGTTAATGTTTATTAATTTAGATGCTGGAAGCCTGAAGTGCCATCTTCAGTCACTAGGTGGCAGATTTCCCTAATCGAGGTATACCTTTGCAGCCAATACAATGTGAAGCCAGGGGGCCATAGTTTGAGAAACTACATTCTGTCCTCTTTCTGAATGGAGTGGGCAGAGCCCTTCCTCAGGGAACTGCAGCACTGCAACAAGACTCTGACTCAGAGGGGAATCCAGCAGCTCTGACTTAACTCAGAAAGAGCAGGAACAATATTTCCAACAGAGACACCTGCATAACTTCATTGGACTTTTCAAACTAGGGCGTGCATCAGACGGAGACCTATTCCAGACCCGGTGAAGCTGTCTCTATCCCCTTGAATCCAATGGAAATGAGAGGGAAAGCTATAACTAATAATATAACATGCTGATCCACTTGTTTTAAATATTTATACCCCACTTTCTGCCTGGCTTATTATGACAGACAATAACATAGAACCATCATTGGAATAAATAGAAAAGCAGCAAGAAGACATCAGAAGTGCCCTGTTCCAGTTGTTTCTACCTAAAAGCCCTACGGTGATTTTAGGTTTGTTTATGTGTCTGGATTGTTTGCACTTCCTGGCTTT
>JAIXND010000773.1:19219063-19231319 GCA_023646645.1 Varanus salvator macromaculatus
AGACTCATAGAATAGTGAACTTGGAATGGCCAGAAGGCCATCGCATCCACCCCCTGCACAATGCAAGAGTCCAACTTAAACCATCCCTCTCAGATTGCTGTCCAGTTGCATCTTGTATGGTGTGGGAGAGCCCACTACCTCCATAGGTCTTCGGTTACATTGTCCTACTGCTCTAGGAGACAGGAAACTTTTTTGGATATCCAGCCTGAATTAGGCTTCCTCTGCTTGGAGCCCATTATTCTGTGTCCTGCACTCTGGGATGATCAAGAGAACATCCTGGCCTTACTCTTTGTGACAGACTTCCAATTAATTGTAGAGTACTCTCTTATCTCCCCTCCATCTTCTCTTCTCAAGACTAAGCATGCCCAGTTCACCCAACCTCTCCTCACAGGGCTTTGTTTCCAGTGCCCGGGTCATCCTTATCGCCCTCTGCTGAACCCTTTCCAGCATGTCTGTATCTTTCTTCAAGTGTGGTGCCCAGAACTGGATGCAGGACTCCAGGTGAGGCCTAAGCAGAGGTGAGCCGAGGAAACTAGGGCTTTGTGCATGTTTTGTGGATGGGATTGCACAGCTCAAAATTCCATTCTTAAATTCTAGCTCAAAGATCTAATCCAGCCTGTAGCTGCTGCCCATCCAGGCTGTGGGTGGACAATCTCCCAGCCTCCTCTGTGGGTCCCTCCTCATGCTCTGTGCCCAATTTCGGAGGCTACAGAAGGCTTGGTGAGGAAATGGTGAGGGGAACTCCCTGTACAGCACACCTCTCCTAACAGAGGAAAAATGGTACAAAAGGGATTCTTTGTATTGCTTCCAAGCAAAGATGAAATATAACGAAGGAATTAGGTTTCTTGTTCCAACTTTGGAGCAACCTCTTTGCTCCATCTGGCACCAAATTTGCCATTTTTCAGGGCCCATTTAGGACATCCCTCCTTGCTAAGGCCTTTAAAGAGAGTCTAGAGAGCCCTATTGGACTATTGGTTGTGGAATATACATTAAATAAGGACTCAATAAAATAAATAAAGATCTCCCTGGTCATTCAGGGGCCTGACATGATTATGCACATGCCTTTCTTTTATTCTTGGCCAGGTCTTTCTATTCCTTTCTTATTGTTTTTTACTGTTTTGTGCTATTTTGATTCATTTTTAATTCTTGATAACATTTTTCTCTATTGTATTTTATTGTTTTTGTACCTTGTTGTAAACTGCCCAGAGAGTTTCAGCTTCAGGCAGTATAGAAATGTAATAAATATTAATAATAGTAATAATAATGCTCCCCACCCCAGAGGAAACATATTAACATCCTGAAAAGGGCAATGGAGAATACAGTTTTACATAAAATCTGCATTCTGCATATCATTTATACATATAGATGAAAAATGGTGATAATTATTGAAATACTATGCATCTCACCATAATGAAGAGGACTGTGACCAGGTGATAGTAATGTCTACTAGTGTGATGTCCAACTAATAAAAAGAACCTTGTTCTGCTTTTTTGGATTGAACACCTCTTAAAAATAGAAGAGACCTTCCAATAGAAGGCTGTCCTATGTAACATAGGACACTTGATCCGATCAGAAACTCCAGTCCAGAATGCATCTATTGGGTCACTAAGGAAGTTCAGCAGATGTGCCAATGCTTTGGCAACTCCACTGGCTCCCAGACTGCTTATAGACGTGATTCAAAGTGGTGGCTTGGGCTTGTGAAGCCCTTCATAGGCTGCCTCCAGGGGTATCAGAAAGTCCATCCATCTCCTCATGAGCCTTTCCATGCATTAAAGAACTTATATGGGGACCCATCTTCCAATGCCTGCATCATCTCAGACATGACAGGCTGGTACCAGAGAAAGGACATGTCTGTAGAAGACTTTCTCCAGAGAGGCCCTCTGGGCACCTTCTTTGATGTAAGTTTGAGATCAGGTGAAAACCTTTTCATTGTCCCATTTGTTAAAATGTCATTTCTTTTATTTCCCCTTATGACATTTCTGAAACTCTCCTGTTACTATGGATTTTGTGGCATTTGACCTGCTTTCTTAGATATGTATATGCACAAATCTTTTTGAGATTTTAGAAGCATGCAATAACTTACAGTTTAACAAGGAAAAACCTACTAACTGCCATCAGTCAAAAACCCATCTTTTGTATGCTTTCAATTCCTCCTTACAATATCATGCTAATCCTGAATCATAGGAAACTTTCTCTCCACACACACAGAATTAATTTTCATATTGAGACCCCACCTTTCTCTTCCAAAGGCAAACTCAAAGCACCATAGAGAAATAATAACAACAAAACAAGCTAAAATGGAATTTACCCCCATCCTCCAGAAATATCTTTAACTTTCTGCTCCACCAGTTAAAAGTATCCCCTCAAATCTGTCATTAATCCTATGCCTGACTAATGTACCTATTTAATCAATTAAAGCTTTGTGTTGTTACCCTGAGTCAGATGCACAACAGGATAAAAATCCTGTTTCCTTCACAGAGGACTGGACAAGTGTGGCCTTCTTAAGATAACATAATTCTCATGTTCTACAAGGCTGCCTGGGCACATGCAAATGATCAAATTTCCCAATCTATCTCCATTGTTTTAGGAGAGGAAACCAGAAAGCATTTCATTGGCTAAGCAATTAATTAAAAAGTTGTACGCCACACTTTCTGCAAATAAAAATGGAAAAGGCCCAATAGTTTCTGCAAAAGAAAAGAAAAAGAAAGGAAAAGCAACCAACAATGCTTTTATGTTAAAAAGATTATGACATCCAAAATTCTCTCTGAAAACTGAAGGAGCAGAAGCCAAAGACAGCAGCAGATAACAGAAGAACTACAATGATCATTTGTGCCACCCGTATAGAACCATCTCAGGAAGATTCAAGAGCCCTTCTGCAAAGAAATGTCTTCTCCATCTCCTGATTGAGAGAGAACACCGGGCAAGATGAACATTGCTCAGGAAGATCCACCCAAATTGCAGCAGAATGGCCTTCAGAGAGAATGGAACATACAAGAGGGTGCCGATGAGGCTCTTAATCAATGGGCAGGTTCATGTTGAAGAAGGTGCTCCTTTAGCTCTTTGGGACCTACACCCTAAAGTACTTTAAATTATCACTAGCACTTGAGCCTAGAAACAAACTGGGAGCCAGCACAATGGTTTCAACAAGGGAGTTATAGACTTCTAGTAAGCTAGCGGCCAGTTAACAATCTAGCTAGGCCAACAATTGTGGGCCCACTGAAGTTTCTGAAGATGTTGCAGAGTCAGCCCTGGATGCAAGCAATTTTAGTAGTTCAGGTGATGCATATCCAAGGCAGAGGTGGGCCGAAGGTAGATCTCCAGATGTGTTGGACTTCAACTCCTATACGCTCCACAGCCAATGCTGGTGCTGAACTCCAGAACATCTGGAGATCTACCTCCTGTCCACCTGTGAAGTAGGACACATGTCAGCATCATGACCAATCGTTTAATGGCATCATTAGAACTGGGCCCTGGTTATAACAGACTAAAGTGAAGTTATCACTGCACTTGCATGCAGCTTTAGAATCACAACACCAGCATTTAATTCAGTGGATTCTTTGGGGATTTTTTAAAAGTATAATTCCCAGTTATCTGGCCTCCTGGTAAAATGCAAATTAATGAAAAGGGTCATGAGTTCCAAAGAGCAGGAACCTCTGCACTTAGCTGCACTTGTGTGTGAAGCATGCTGAATGAAGAGAGGAAGAGTGAACGATTAGCAATCCGTCTTGGGTGGTGTACTCATCAAAATCCCTATTCTAATCCATCTCTGCTGGACAACCTCTGATCTTATCTGTACTCCACAGAGCTGGATGCCAGGCCTCATCTGGCCAGAACAGATGAACAGGAGACAGGGTGGGTGAAAGGAAGTGGCTGGGGAGCCATTTTGCAGAGGCAGTGCTGACTGTAGTAAAGACTGTCCATGCGGAGATGCTTCTGAAGTCTGTCAGGAAGAGAAGGCTACACAGAGGAGACAAATCCACCACCAACTTCTAGAATAATAAGCTAGAATATTTCAGAGATCTGTTGACACCTCTGTGCAGTCCCACCTGAAACTCAGCATGCATATTAAGTCAGCCCTAGGGGGCGTGCACCTGGGGCATTTTGTTTGCAGAATGCTTCAATTGATGTTAACATTACCATGATCATGTGGCTGAAGCCTGCAGTAACATCTTCCACTGCTAGGAGAAGATTTTGTGATGGGACGTGCCTGGTAAACCAGCCTAAACCTTTCCTGACATGCTGTCCAGATGTCTGGGACGACAGGCTATGTTGGTTGGCTATGATGAGAATTGTCATTGGATACATCTCAAGGGCACCATTTTGGAAATGGCTGTGGTGAAGCTTAAATGGTGCTCGTTTGCCAGGCTGCCAGGACCAGTCTACACCAGCCAGTACAGCAAGAACTCTATGGTATATTACGGACCACCAAAACTCCTGGCTTTGCTCAGCCCTAATTTTCCCTCGCAGGATAACCTTGATTCCTCATCACTACCCTCAAACAGCACAGAACAGCAATGATTGTGCTCTTCAGTGCTGCACTGTCTTTTGTGTATGTGTGTGCACACTAATTACAATTTCCCTTTCATACATTTCCTCATTTACAACTTGCTTCATTGATCCCACTCAGCCAGCTCACACTCTTTATACAAAGAGGAAACAAAAGGGAAATGCATTTTTTGTTGTTGTTTTAAAAGAGCAGCCTGCGGTTAAACACACTGAGGAATAATTTCACATTCATTTCATAACATCATTGAAATGACACATACCATTGACAATTAACAAAACCCACACTCTGTAATGCTGATACTTTGCCGATTCTTCCTTCTCTGCAGAGCTTTGACATATAATTCTTGCGTTCATGCTTTGTGGATCTTTCTTGGCACTTAGCAGTATTCTCACTAGGGCCTCCTTCTTAAGCCCTCTCATTCTAGGTTGCCTGAAGAAATGGCTGAAAATTCAATTTTGATGTCTCTGAGAACTGTGCTCTTTTGATACCAGCACACTTCTCATAAACACAAATAAAAGAGGCCGCGTGTGACAAGAACATTTTGAAAGTGTATTCCAAGAAAATGCACTGAGCCATGTGGGCTTTGAGCAATGTGGCACAACTTCGTTTGACAAACAACCTCAGGCTGCCACCAAAAGTACTGAACCCCCCACGATGTGCATCCTGGCTCCCATGTGCCACATCACTGGCTACCACTGATGGGAAAATGCGCTTCCAAATATCAAGACGTGAGGGGAATTGGAGGACTAGGGTGCCAGCACTCATGTCTAACATGTGGGTTTCTCTTGAGCATCTGGTTGGATAATGTGGGAGGATATTCTGGACTAGCTAGGCCATTAGTGTGTTCCAACGCAGTTCTTTTTCTTCTCTTGTAAACTATTTGGAGAAGACACTTGACATGGAGTTGTCCAGAGTTTGCGTGGCAGCCCTGTGAGAAGAACATGGATCTGCAATGCCTTATTGATCCACAGGGATAAACCTCTTCTTAAACCTGCAAGTCATGATTTTTACAAGAAAAGTTTTTAATATCAATCTTTTTAAAACTGTGAGTTACTTTCGATGCTTGCCTGTTCGGGATCTTTTCAATAGGTGAAGATGTTTCTGCAGCTTCTCTGTATAGATCCGTTCTATGATCCCTGGCCTACAGCAGAGGAAGTGATAAGATGCCAAGAAGGTAGGAAGCGCTGCCGCTTTTACAACTGCAGGTTGGTGATATTCCTTCAGAATGCACCTTCATCTGAAAATGTCCCGAAAATAGAATTTATCAAGAGGAAAAGTTTCTAGACTGACCTTCTTCTTGCTAGTTTTCTCCTGGCCAGAACTATTTCATGCCATGGAATATTAAAAAAAAAAAGTGATTGCCTTGTGTAATCAAAAGGGGCACAGTCCATTCCAAGTCCTGGGATTTCTACCACCTCCTTCTGCTATTTGTGGTATGACATGGAATACGCTCCCCAGAGAGGCTCACCTGGCACCAACACTGTTTTCTTTCTGGCGCCAGGTGAAAACCTTTTTATTCTCCCATTATTTTAACTGTTAATTGGTCTTAATTGTGGTTTTATATTTATTTCTGGATGCTGTGCCATTTCAAATCTTATTTTAATTGTGATGGTTGTAAACTGTCCCGCGATGTCAGTAATGGGATGGTATATAAGAGTTGAAATAAAGGACAAGCCACAGTGGTTTCTTGCACAGGGTGGTTTGTGTGTGTGTGTCATCCAAATCCTGTGCCGGCATCTCAGCATGCTCTGTTGGGTTTCAAGAAACCGTGGTAAGAGACAGTGCTCTGGTCTATTGTTGCCACGTGCCACCATGGTTTCTCTGGTCTGAACCTGCTCATGGTGGGCATGTCGTGAGCGGAGCCGGCTGGAGCCGGGGGTCAGACTAGATGGCCCTGGATGCCCCTTCTGACTTGCTCTGTTTCTATGTTTCTAACCTGGCATCATGGTTTCCATGCTCAGTGACAGAGCCCCCTGGAAAGAGCATCAGTTGTTTTAGGAGTTGCTTCAGCCACCCAACATGGGATTGAGGTTCAGACGCAGTGGCTGATGGGATGCATGCCAACAGTAGGAGGACTGTGTGAGGAGGGTGGAAACCATGATAGTGTTGATGGTCCGTCAGGAACATCCAGGCAAAAAAAGCCATGCACGAGGGAAGCCATCCAGGGTGGGTGGTGCCGGCAAGCTCACTCAACCACCGTGTGACAGAGATTCAGCCTTAGATCAAACAGTGGAACAGTCTAAAGTTCTGCACAGGTTCTGCTCCTATCCTGACTTCTTATTCCATAGTCAAGGGAGAGAAGATCACCTGCCAGGTAAGTCTGTGTGGCATCTGGCAGTAGTGTTCACAACCGCACTCATTCTTGGCGCTTACTGGATTGTATCTCATGAGAATAATACTGAATTAGTGAAATAGTCTTTAAAAGCTTGCCTCCAGTATTATGAATTTAAATCACAAAAGTTTCCCCACAAATCACTTCCATGTCTAAAATTATAATGAATGAAGGGTTTAATCATGTGCCTACTCATGAAAAACATGAGTATAAGGAGCTTGCACACGTTTGGCATATGAATGGATTTCTCTCAAATGGCAGGAGGTGGCATGCCTACTCTACACACATTTTCTGATATGGGAGTTCTCTGTGGGTACCTTCTCTTAAGGTAGGGTGCAATCCTACACATGAGCTAAGTCCCATGTTTCCCAACTTACTACTTCTGGATAAACATGGTTAGAATGGCTCATAACTCATAACTCTGCTCCAGGAAATGGGGCATATCAATGGGGTAAAGGTAAAGGTTTCCCCTTGATGTTATGTCCAATCATGCCTGACTCTAGGGGGCGGCGTTCCTCTCCGGTTCCTGGCCGAGGGAGCCAGCGTTTGTCCGCAGACGGTCTCCGTGGTCATGCGGCCGGCATGGCTAAACACCGACGTGCACAGAACACTGTTCCCTGCCCACCGAAGTGGCACCTTTTCATCTACTTGCATTTGCGTGCTTTCGAACTGCAAGGTTGGCAGGAGCTGGGATGGAGCAACGGGAACTCACCCCATCGTGCAGATTCGAACCGGCGACCTTTCCATCACCCAGCCCAGCAGCCCAGCAGTTTAAGCCACTGCGCCACCTGCAGTCCCATCAATGGGGTAGGTCTTTTTCTCTAAACATACATAGCCTTAGACATGAACTCATAAACTGTGGTGAGGAAACAGAGCAGCAAAGTGGAGCTGGGTGAATCGGAGAGAGGCCTTTACTTTCTTCTCTGGTGACAGCATGATTTCCCATGGGCATCTTTCCATTCAGCTGCATTAGGGCAATGTCTCTGAGAACTGTGTGGCTCTGGAGTCAATGATGCAGGTTCTTCTCATTCAGCTGATGTCCATCTGAGAAGAAGGGCAACAACGGAGTGTGAAACCCCTTTGGAAGGAGCTACATCCATTTGTCCCCAGGCTTCCATGAACTGGTGCTTTATTTCACACACACATTACCGCATCAGCACATTCAGCATTGGACTACATACGAATTATGTTACACAGAACATATACAGTGCAGGATATGGATACTGACATGTTTTCACATTTGTACAATATATTATATCTATGTGCATCTCTCTCTATATATATATATTTCTCACAGACCAAGTAGACACACAAAAATGTATGGCCCTTAAGGAGATTACTTTAAAAAAATACTTACAATGTTGGGGTGGGAGGACATATATCTCAGTACAGTGCACTCCTGTCATACTGAATATGCTGATGCAAACTCAATAGAAAGCATGAAGAACATGAGCAGAACCTGATGACACAATCTAAGAGGAGCATCTCTTTATTTAGGGTTTAGTAATCATTTACTGGAATGGCATAGTAAAGGTGTGAACTTGATGCATGCTTACCCAGGAGCAAGTCCAAAGGCATAGCACTGAACTGTAGGTTTCCATATTTAGGAAAGTCCTATATAAAAACCGTAAAGGGTGCATCTAAGGTGAGATCCTCCTTCTTAAAATTGATCCACAGGAATTCCTACTGTTAGCTGCGATGTCACTGAATAATATATAAATATTGGTCATTGATTAATTCCATCATGCTACTTTGGCAGCTTGCTTCCTGTGCTAGGCCAAATTTGTATGTGAGGTTCTCCTCGTGCAGTCGTTATGGCAATGTAGGCTGTCAATCCTATAGCAAATAAAAGAAAGAAATCGCAACCAGCTTCCCGAAATAAATGCCTCCAAGGCGGTTTCACTATTCTCCAAAAAACAAGACACGAATTTCAAGACTTCAAGGAATGCAAGCTATTCAGTGGTTAAAATAAGAGATTAACAGCCTGATATTTAATGGGTTATCACCTTTCCCATTTGGCTACCCCTCTGTTGTTGCTTTTTTGCTCCTCTTGCTCTGTTAAACAAGGGAGCGTGTTGTGACCCATAATTGCGGGCGGATTCACAGCAGGTTTTTGAGGCGTTTTCTGCACCACGGTGTCCAAGCCGCTTCCATCTGCTGTAGTCTTGTATGTTTCCCACAGGGGAACCTGGCTAATTTTTCAGTCAATTAGCAGAAGGGCTGCTTTTGTTCTCCAAGTCTACCCCCCTGGGCTCCTCTTACACCCTGGTCTCCATGTTCAGATGTTGGCAGTTTTGAAGTAGCATATCATGTTATTTTTCTTCACTGACCTCTGTGACATTGGGGGCTGAATGTGATCGCACGTAATCATAACCACTTGCAATTTGACTGTGCAATGGGAAATGTATTGACTTTTTTAGCATTAATCAGAGAATAAATGCTACCAATTATACATGGGGTTTTTTTTAATGCTTTCCTATAAAATCTGAATCAAAATTGAAATCACATAATTAAAAAAATCAAGGAAATAAAAAGATTTTTAGAGCTACTTCTCAACTCAATGCATTTCAATAGGAAAATGTGGTGATGAAATAGGCAAAAATGAAAATATAGTTCAAAAGAATATGTAGTTCAAAATATAGTCACAAAAACAAAAATATAGTTCAAAAGAAATGAGAGAACCAATGCAAGATTTATTTGATCTGCATGGCCATGTTGTGTGACACAGATATGTAATGCAACTCTACCACTATTTCCCAAAACATTCATTATATTAGTGTTTTCTAATCAAGGCTCAGACATGACACTTCATTGTTTTAATGCATGTTTTTGTTTGTTAGCAATGCTGAAGCACAGCTCCTCCATTTCTTGTTTGTTTAAAATTTGTATTTAGAATGCAGTCCTAGGTACTGTATGTGTAGACAGAAAAATACCTACACTTCCCAACATTCCCCAGCCAGCCGTTATGCAGAACATATTCAGTCTCAAAATACACAGAATTGGCATCTTTCTTCATTTCAATTGGCCATTGTCCCTCTGTGATGTAACTGGCAACCTCACTCCAATTGGTGCACAATATTGCTAGGGTGTTTTGCTTGCCATAGAAACATAGAATAGTAGAGTTGGAAGGGTCCATGAAGGCCATCAAGTCCAACCCCCTGCAGTTGCAGGACACCACGTTACACCACCCCACTCAGATAACTGCCCAGTTATCATGGGCGCTTATCCATATACCATGTGCGCTTATTCATATAACTAGCCAGGAGGAAGGAAGAAGCTGGAGGAAAGAAGGGTTAAAACACAGGAGTAGCCAGCAGGGAAAAGATCCAATGGGGCCGACCAAACTGTGGGCAATAAAGATCTATGGTGCGATGCTATACATGTTCATATGGAAAAGAAAGTCCCGTAACTCATCAATGGGTGAGGAATCCTGGAAGTTTCAGGACTTCTTCCTATCCAAATATCCATAGGGTTGCAACCTTAGAGGAAGAATAAAGAGCTGTTCTCCTGCCATCCGGAAGAACTCTGAAAAGGTGACTGCAGCGTTAAGAAACCCACGATGAAGCTTGTTTTTCTTCTCTGATATGGAGCACAAACAGCCTTAATTCTCAGAAGGTGCCCAAATGGGCCCATATAATGTTTTCTTACTGGAGCCACTCTGGTTTCTTCCGGTTTTCTGCACATGGTGAAATGTTTGAATGCATATAGGATCTACCACTGAATGCTGGGGGGACCACGCTCTTCCGCAAAAGCGCACAGTCCACCCTCCTCCCTTTCCAATTTCAGAGTCTCCTATTTATTATGAGCCATCTCTGCCTCGGATGCAAATATTCCTCAACATATTGGAAGTCTATCTCTGCCCCAGCAAGTCCATTGTCATTCTATTCCTTCTGCCATACAATATCAAGTGAGCTTGGCGCTGTAACCTTCCATCCACCCAGCCTCTTGGCTATACCTTTCTATAGTTAATAAATATCCCTTTTCCAGAGTGTTCAGCAATAAAATATTCACTGGGTCTGAGCTGGGGTTAACAGATTTCTGAAAATTTTATTGCATGACAGCCCGTCCTGCATAATCCCCTCAGCTGTCTCATGTTCTGGGGCAGAAACGATCTTATATGTCACTCTAATAGTCTAGAATTACACTTGTATCTCTGTCACCAGCATATGGGCCTGTGTATACCCCTAGGCCCAGTTCCCTCTCTTTCACGGCCTTTAAAATGATAACATTTGGCAAAGCCAGTTTTGACAGAAAGTTGAACCTTCCTCTCCGCGTTTGTGACAAAGCCAGCCACCAGAGGCCTGACACAGACCAGCCAATCATCATACTCTTTACCGGATAATGATAGTAGGTTTCACTCATCTTAATAACCCGCCTCTGCGCATCGGGAGACGGGAGAGCAGCCCTCCGCTTAATTATACAGTCTTCCTCTTAAGTGCTTTATTCATGGGAGGCTGTCGGCGAGCCCTGGCAGAGTTCGCCGATCGCCTCTCTTCCCCGTCTCCCTCTCCACCCCACAACAAAGTGTATTGATTGTGGGAAGTCAGTGGGGGCAAGAAGGCCTCACAGAAAATAACACAACAGGAGGGCAAGTTTGCCTATCTACTCTGGGAAAAAAGCGGGGAAGGAAGAGTGGAGAGGATAAAGGCCAGCCCTGAAGTCTAACATAATATCAATAGAGCATCGAATTCATTACATTCCTAGAATCTACTTGCACAGGTTGATTAAACATTGATTAAATGATGAGGCAAATTTCATTTATTTTGGAGTCTGACTATATAGCTAAATAGACCGAAACCTTGTTTTGTATTCCCCCTTTTTCGAGCCAGAAGATTGGTTTGGTAATGAATAGAGTCTTTTTCTGCCCACCCTCTGCAATTCTTTGCTCCAAGAAAGTAGAGTATCCCTTCTTGTATTTCACTGGTGCAGGCACTGGGATTTATTAAAACATCCCTTAATTTCAAGCATCAAGACTGCTTCCTTTTTAAAGAATGTGAGCTTTAGTCATTTCCTTTATCTATGTTCTTAGGTGGGGCAAGATTTCATTTGTATGCCACTGTGTGTATCTTCCTTATTTATTTATTTATTAGATTTGTATAAAAGCTGCCCGTTAGCTTCTCACTCTCTTTTCCTTTCAAAGAAAAGCAATATTGTCAAAAGAATAAAGTTAATAAAAATAAAGAAAAGCACAGTCTTGCCCACAGCAACTTCTGAAGTCAAGGGGAAAAAATCAGAGAGTGCTTAACTTTGGTTGGCTTGCGTGCCAAATTATTGTCATTGTTGTTTGGTAATCTGAAAATAACAATCGAGGGTAATGTAGGAATAAGATTTACCCTACATGTCACAGGAAAGAAAGAGAGAGGAAGGAAGGAAGGAAGGAAGGAAGGAAGGAAGGAAGGAAGGAAGGAAGGAAGGAA
>JAIXND010000773.1:19231329-19252029 GCA_023646645.1 Varanus salvator macromaculatus
GAAGGAAGGAAGGAAGGAAGGAAGGAAGGAAGGAAGGAAGGAAGGAATCAGGAAAGTAGGTATCAGAAAATGATATCAGAAAGCCAGCAAAGCACCCGGAGGAGGACTTTCTTTGTGGTGGCGTCCCATCTGTGGAATGCGCTCCCCAGAGAGGTCCGCCTGGCGCCGTCGTTATTTATTTTTCGGTGCCAGGCCAAGACCTTTTTATTCAAACAGTATTTTAATAATGTTTAATATTTATAAATTTTAATTGTGCAGCCAGTGTGTTTCCAGGTTTTAATTGTAATTGTAATTGTTTTATTTATTTATTTCTGTGAGCCGTCCCGAGGCTATGTAGCAAGGGGACGACATATAAAAACTTTAAATAATAAATAAATAAATGCTAATCGAGGGGACTGGGGAAAAAAAAACCCATGCTCCTATGCTTTAGAGTTCCTAATGACAGATGAACCGACTCTGGTTTCGATGAGGGTTGAGTGGAGGAAAATAAATTGTGCCTTAGCTTTAAACTGGGTGTATATTCCTTGAGTTGCTTAAAGCAATGATTTTCAATCCCTGGTCTGTGGACCAGCACCGGTTCACAGGGAATTCCTGCTGGTCCTTGGGGAGCCACATCCTGCTTGCCGCAGACCAGCATGGGGGCTGTCTGTGCTCCATCACCTCTTCCTTGGTTGGCATCACATTCATGCAGGGTGCACCAGTGCCACTGGTGGAGGTGCCGGGAAGTGCAGAGATGGCTCGGTGGGAGCTGGCTGGGAGCCACGTTGTGCCAATTTTGGCCTGTTGTTCTTTTGTTGGCACTTTTTCTTGCTCCATTTCTGGTTGTTTTGGAGAATTTTCATTTTTTTGGTATGGTGTTTGGAAACGAATACACAGAATACCGTATCATGTGTACGGTGCTTTTTGTTTCTGCCGCAGTGGTCTCCCAGGTGGTTTTCCTGTCTTTGCTGGTCCCCAGCTGTGGAATGATTGAAAAGCACTGGCTGAAAGCATCTGAAAACCACACCGGAAATGGGGTTCCTTTCTGGAAGAGCTCCATCTAAAATGGAATCCAGACTGACTTAGTTAATTATGGGTTTGGATCATTATTCAGAGTAGTATCAATGGCCTTGGTGCGCATATCATGAAGCATTGGTCAATGACAGCATTGTCCCCTTCCCGTGCTGGAAATCTCTCGTCATATGTAGGAAGACATGAGTATAACTTGAGGAATACCGATTTGAATACATGATTTGGAGTGCATATTAGAAGCCATTTAGGGATCGAACCCAGAGTCCCAACTGGACTGCAGAATCCATTGAAGAGTCAATAAGTCTGCCTGGAATATCAGCAACTTGTAATTAGTTCCATGCGGAACCTACCCAAGAATATTTGGTGCTGCACCTAAAAGTGCTTCCCCTCCCTGGTAAGGGGAAGGGAAATGGAAAACCCTGCATTCTTAATAAATGATAATGATAATGAAGAAGGCTAATGACAAATCTAATCAAAAGTAAGCTAATGGGCCTATAAGGTAAGCTAATGGGTCCCTCCTTCTCTTTGCTGAAAGTAGATGGCATATTTGCCCTTCTCTAATGTGCTAGAAAGTCACTTGACTTCAAGGGTTTCTCAAAGAGGAATGCTCAATCAGAACCCCTTATCAAGAGGTGGTGCTTGAACTCAGACAAGAGCCCATACTTTAGAATTCAGAGAACTAACCTTTGACAAATGGTCCTGCTAATGGTTTGGGAGTGGAGGGTGGTGGAAAGATGCTCACTGCATGTGGTGGATTCGGCCAAGTCCTTGTTGAGGCTTTCAACTGTGCCCTAACCTGGATTTTCTATTGGGTCCATTGTTAGCTTTTAAGTACCGTATTTTTCGCTCTATAAGACGCGCCTGACCATAAGACGCACCTAGTTTTTAGAGGAGGAAAACAAGAAAAAAAAATAATTCTGATCAAATGAGCACATCATCACAGGCACATTCCCCATCACCTCCCCATGGGGTGCACATCTGACAGACTTAATGCACACACATATTCGCTCTATAAGACGCACAGACATTTCCCCTTACTTTTGAGGGGGAAAAAAGTGAGTCTTATAGAGCAAAAAATACAGTATATTTCTGTGAGTGCATTTTGACTGGAAAGGTGGGCCGTGACTCATGGATACATGGAGTGATATTTTAGCAAGCCCTCAGCTTGCATAGACTTATTTGAAGATCCACTGTTAGAAATACCTTCCTGACCAACCCTGGTTTGAAGGTAAAGGACTATTAAGAATGATTGCTTGCCAAAAGGTAGCAATTTCTCACACCTTGGCATGATGTACCACATTTCTATCTAGAGTGCAATAATAATTTCAAATTTTGCATCTATAAACATAATTTATTATAAGCAACTTGTATGCAAATCAGTGTCCTTTTCTATTCCAACCTTTTTGGATGATACTTTTGCATGATACTTTTCTTTTTCTTTAGAAATTTGTAAATGGCTACCCCAGTGGGAAGTAGCTGGTAGCTTGACGCATACCAAATAGCAAGACAGGGGTTGTTTTCTGTCTTTGTCGCCACTTACTGTGGTTTTTGGTTTCAGTACTCATCAGACCACAGTTTAAAGGAAAGAACACTGTCCAGATTGATCAGGGAACTACAGTTGTTTCAGACTTCATCTGATTTCCAAAATGCTTTTGATGTTTCTAATACCTCATTAGTTTTGCTCATTTTGTGCAGCTGCTGCTCTTATTTTAATCTGTCATGCTTATGCTATTTCTTCCAACTTTTTTCTAATGACGACTTCCTCTGCTTACATTTCCTCTATCTCACCCACCCCTCTGGCTCCAGAGCAGAGTGTCCGTCTTTCCCCAGTTTCTATCTTTTGATGGTTTGGGTGAGTTTGCCCCTGTGCTTCTGATAAAATTCAGAAGTGATCCTGAATGAGTCAAAGAAGACTGGTGCCAGTTCTAAGTTTTTGAGGGCCTCTGGCAAGTCCCCCACAATGGGCTTCTGCTCTGTGAATCCTTCTTCTCACCACCACAATCATGAACTGGCATTGCTCTTCCTCCTCTTCCACATTATCTCTACCACTTGCTTGCTCGACAGACAGAGAGCTCATGAGCAAGTCGGGGATCGTGACTCCTCCTCATCACTAGACCAGAGTGAGGGTCCATGGAACAAGCAAGTTGTAGTGGTGAAGAAGGAGAAAAAACCTGGTGGGCTGCAGCTGGCATGTGGGCCCTTGCCCGGGGCCCAAGTATGCCTACCTCTGATGCTAGCCCTGGTGGACAGGAATGCAGAAAGTGTGTGTGACCAGTATTTCCTTAATATCTGGAGTGACCATTTTATATCGGGTCCTTCCATCCACTCAGACTGTCCCCCTGACAATTGTGTTGTTCTGTTTTGACGGAACATGTTGCTGCTAGCGAAAAAGTAGATGCTTGTCTTCACCACGACTACCACTGAGTGTTGAGTGGCCTTTCCCAACTGGATGTCCTTCGAGTATTTTGGACTTCGGCTCCCACCAACTCCAGCTAGAGAGGCCAGTGATGAACACCATGATGCAAAACTTCAGGGATGGGGAAACCAGGTTAGGGAAGGTTGATGTAAAGATTGGGTGCTCTGCGAATTATGACTTAAAAGCAAGAGCCTTGCCTGAAGACTTACAATATAATTACAGTGATACACAAGGGAAACAGGCTTTTGTTTTCGGCTTTGTTCTTCAGATGCAATGATAAAAATGCAACAATGATTTGTTGGCGCAGGGGTTCCAAGCAGATTCAGAAGAGGTAACCTGAATACAAGCCCCCCATATCAGGTTTCTTCTGGTAGGCATCAAGGACTTGTCTTCACATTATATTGATGTTTTGTGTGTATTAATTTAATTTTGTTTATTTGAATCTATCCTGTTGCCCTAAGCAGGAATGGCTTACATCACTTCCAGAAGTTCTACCCAGAGATCGCGAGAAGAGCAGAATTATGAAGCTGGCAATTCACTGGTATGAATACCTTTTGCCTTCATATGGACGGTTCACTCTTATAACGCCCCGTGTAGCTTTACAGGGAGAAGCAGCTCTTCTGCTTGGTGCTAGATGTGCCATGATTTGCATGATAATCAAATTATTATTATTTATAGTAAAGGCCACCACAATCATGAAAATTATCATAGCTGCAGGTATCTGCAGAAGAACCGGGGAAAATTTTCCCCTGAGGCTTTGAATAACTGCTGCCAGTCAGAGCAGACAATGCTGGACTAGATGAATCAATAATCTAATTTGAGATGAGACAGTTTCATGGATCAAATATACAGCCCTTCCCTGGAGGTGCTGTTTCTCACCATCTTCCAAGCTACCCTGATGGTCTGCTAAGGTGCCAAGATGTGGGTGTCTTTGTGTGTGATGCATCCCACTGTTTCTTCACAATGGGAAGTGAAGGAGAAAGCAACCCTTCGAATAGAGATGGTCAAAGGCATTTGCATCACTCAAAAACAGAAAGCTGAACCAGACCCAGAAAGCAAGGGCAGATGCAGAGTTTGGACAGCTGCAGCTCCAAGGCAGTATAAACCCCTGTTCAAGCACAGAAGGAAATAACAGGTCTGCAATGGATGGGATGGTCCCACACCAATATTACATGCAAGCTGGCTGAATCTTGCCTGGTCAGGAAAACAGGAGCTTTGGTTTTCCACTTCTGGTGCCTGAAAGTCCAAGCACTCAGCCAGGGAATGGAGGAAACCTGAGTTACAGGGGAGGGGAGGAGATCTACAAATTGACTTCAAAAAAGAAGTCTTTCAGACTGAAACAAAGGGAAGGGGAGGGGAGGGGAGGGGAGGGGGGCTTAGATTTGGCATGGCCACCAACTTCTCTGGCTTGATCCTAGTGCAGACATCATTCTTGTCCGCATTTAGCTTTCATTGACTCAGCTCTGGTAGGCAACATCCTGATTAAGAACTGAGATTGAATCAGATCTGATAGATAGTTAGAGCAACATGAATGAGAGTGAAATTGTGCTTCATCCACTTAATATTGATCCCTCACTTCAGGTTTCTCATAATCACCTGGCACATGAAGTTACTCAGCCTGCGGCATTCCAGCTGTATCAAGAGAAGAGCACTGTTTCCCTGAGAAGTTTTTTTCTGACTCATAATGTTGAGAGTTTCTGGGCATGCACAGTGGGCTTTCAGGATGCCAAGCATCCAAAGGCACAGGAAGAATTTCTTACTGATTGCTGTGAAACTGCACGCATTTTTTAAACATGTGTGGCATTTACAAAGCTCCTGTGCTGTGCTGCATGAACAAAACCTGAAGGAATGTTGAGCCGGGCAAGTGGGACTCATGGGAACGGCATTTTCTGTACAGGTACAGTGGATTATCAATGTTGAGGCAAGGAGAAAATTCTCTGGTAACATTTCTAAACGCACCCAGAGCAAACTCATAGATACTGAACATGATTAAAAGTCATAATTAGAGAAGCTTGTTCATTACTACTTTCTACATTCTCTCACCTTGGGGTTTCATGTACACATGGATAAACTTGGGGTCAAAATGGCAGCCTACAAGCTGACATTGAAGAGCTCCAATGGGACAATGCAAATGGAAGGATGAACTCTTATTTATTTATTTATTTATTTACAAATTTATATGCCGCCCCCTTGCCAAGAAGCCTCAGGGCGGCTAACAACAGTAAATAAATACATTAAAAAACAACAATTACACTACTTAAAACTGGCCCATCTCAAGATCGAACTATTAAAAATACAATAAATATAATAAATATAACAAAAATAAATTAACAATTAATAATTATAAATTAATAATTAACAATTTAAAAACTCTTTAAAAAAACCTGTTAGATCCTTTAATGTAATGGACAGAGGACTTTACCACATTTTGGCATAGAAAAAGATGGCATGTAGATGCTAACTTCTAATGGATACTTAATTGGTTGTTTCATCTTCTTTGGTCAAACCCTACATATCATTTCCAGAAATTTGTGTGCATTTCATTCAGATCCATTCTGTATATGGGCAGTTCCCGAGTTACAAACATTCGAGTTGTGAACAACTCACTCTTATGAATGAACTGCCATAAAGTCTATTAATTCAAAAATACTGCTGAAAATTGTCATTATCATAGAGAGAGAGGAAGTGAAAGGGGAGAGAGGGAGGCTTTAAAGCATCTGAAGAGGGAAATCTCTGGCGTTTCCTTGCTGCAAAGAGGAGGCACTGATGAGTTTGTGTGGGGCAGAGATATTCACGGTTTTCCCACTTTCATGGGGGTCCTGTGCCCCTAAACCCTCTGTATATGGAGGGCCAACTACACATAATCCAATTTACATGCAAATTCAACTTAAAGATTAATGTCCATTTTCTCAAGAATGAAACTCGCCTGTAACTCCAGAACTGCCTGCATTTAAAAGCAGAACATCCACAGCATCAGCATCAGCACCATCTATCTCTATATATCAGTATGTTGCATGTGCCACTGGAGGTGCCCACAGGCACTGCACTGGAGACCAATGAAGAACATGTTCTGAGTTAAAATGAAGCTGCCGCAGTGGAAAGATGAGTACCCATGTTTTTCGCAAGGCTTTTGAGCTCATACAACCTAAAGGAAAAGGTGATGGCATGCAACATGGATTTTTCTCCTCCCTGAACTAGCCCTTGAACGAGAGTGGACTGATTAGTTCTCAGGTGAGCTGGATTGCAGAGAGCGCCTCCCATTCCAATCCCTCATGGTCTGTATCGGTCTGGTTATCGCCAAGCATAGCTTTCAGTGTCAAAGTGCGACAGCCAAATTCAATGAAGGAACCTGCCATTGGAGCTGCTAAGGGCGGATCTACCTGTTCCATGGAATTCCATGATGTTTGGCCGTCTTTTAGATGCCTTTATAATGCAGCACCACTGTTGCAGCTGCATTTTGAAGCGGGATGCTACTACCACTGGGACAAAGGGGCTTTTTCATCTTCATACAGTTTCTCTTAAGTTACTTTGACTCCTCCACTGGAAGAGCCATGGGCAACTGGTGCATGGTCAAAGCAGCACCACATCACTCGTCCATCTACTGGCATCATTCAGGGATAATTTCCCCCCACTATTTGTCTTCCAACCAGCATCCATCTAGTCATCTTCCCAGCATCAGGTCAGCTTCCTTTCATTCTCCTGGGCTTGAATATGTTTGGGCTAGTTTTGACGTGGCATTGGTTACTTTATGGTGATCTCCTTCTCATGGTATTTACTTTTATTTGCAATTTGGTCAACCATCCTGAAAACTGGAATTGATGTGTGTACTGGAAATGCTTCAATAAAGCAAAAAAAAAAAAGCAAGCAAAAAGGGGGAAACACCCAAAGAAACAAGTTTTTGATGCCTTCGGCTCTTGTTCAGTTCAACATTATGTGCATCTGTTCCAAGACAATTTGACTAGTTCAATGCCCGTGTACTCAACGACTGACACATGCCGCCATACTACACGGACACTAATGCATTTGTTAAACTGATCAATAAGAAGATTGATCAGCCTTCTGTTTTACCAAGTTAATCATGCTATCGATCACCTTCGTAAACATATTGCACTGTTGCAGACACATTGCTCTGTTCCTTACCCAGAAGAACAAGCAGGTTTTCAAAAGTGGCTGTGGTGGAGAGGAGCTCAAAGTTAAGCCTGCTGAATGCCAAGTGAAGCCTTTTCTCTGCATGGCATAGCTAGTTGGAATAAAGAATAACCTCACAATATTGCTAGTCAATATTGTTTAGCCAATCAATTGTTGAGGCTATTCTGCTCGCTGTTTGGAAGCTGAGTCGGGAGAGTCGGGAATGCTGGTGTACTAGCCATCTTGGGGTGTGTGCGACTGGAATTAACCTGGGACAGGGCCCAAATATATTAATCAGGAGGAAAACATAAACCTCACAAACCCATGAGCTGGTGTTGAGTTTCACAGAACACCCCTCACACACCAGATTTATGCTACCCGTATTTTCTCCCACGGCGAAGGCAACAAAGAGAAGTCTCGTGCATTTTCCACATTCTCGTTTTCTGTTCTCTTAATGTGTGTCCATGCAAAGCAAGACGAGAAAAGTCACATGCCTGCCTAATTAAGAAATGACAGCAGGGCTGAGCCCAGAAGTCAACTGTGGGACACCCAGACATAAGAGGAGGAATTCTTTTTTTTACTGGAAACCCCACCAGAGAAGAAACTATATGGGATTCAGCACCACATGTGGGGCCTTAATAGCATAGCTTGGACGCAGAGAAAATGCCATGCCAGGAACTGCAACCGGAGAAGGGACTCCTCACGCTCTTACACCAAAAAATAGCAATATATGATTGACTGTGCTGTCAAAGCAGCCCTTGAATCAAGCGCGAGGTACGGTGCAGTCGCGTTTGGCCTTTCTGTGCCCAGTCAGCGGCAAAGGGGTCTTGCTGCAGGGCGAGACGTTCCGGTGGTCTGCCTGAGAAGCGAGCAAGACAATGGGCTTCCCCATAATTCTCTGCCCCCGACTCAGATGGCGGCCGAACAAAACAAGCGTCGAATCAGGCTGAGGAGAGATGGATGTTGCCAACTATGCAGGGAGATGTTTTATGAGCCTTTGCTCAGCCTCAAATCAAGCCTGATGCTTCTTCTCTTGGCAAAAGAATAGACGGTGGATCCATCTGGCCCCTTCTCTGGGCACCATAAAATGCATAAACCCTCTCTAGCCCATCAGGCAGGTTTAGAGAGGTAAATGCCCACTTCAGCCTGCTCTTTATATGTGAAACCACCTTTAGACATTGTTAACTCGCTTCCCCTTTTCTCCCCCCCACCCCCGGTGCACACACTTCTCAGGAACTCCTAAGCATGGCAGAACGAGATCTATTTATTCTTTCGTAACAGCATGCAGGAGGAAAAACAAAACCAAACCAAAGCGGCTCTGCACTTACGGCTGGCACAGCTAATCACCGCGTTTTAGCGCAAAGGACCTCGCGGACCACGCAGCCTTAGGCCTCGCAACAAAATGGAGCCATTGTTGCCTTGAAAGGCCACATAATTTCATTCTGCTTAAGTCAGCAGAGGAGCAATATGTGTAATGATCTTCCCTTCACCCTCCAGGGCCTGTACAACAATGGCTCCTCAAATGGATCAAGGTGGCCGGCTCCCATACAGGTTTCAAAGGACAGCCTTCGAAATCGGTGTGCACGAATTCTGGAGGAGCTGCAGGAATGAATGCCTGGCCTTTGACATGCTTCATTGCTATTCCAGGCAAGCAATGCCAGGACTCCAGCTAAAGTCACTCATCCTGTTTCTTACTTCCATCGCAACTCTGAAGAGATTTTAATGCTCTGAAAGTGCAGAACTTAGCCGCCTATTGAAAAGGCATCCTCCCCACGTCTGGTAGTCTTCCCTGAGTGACAGGTTGGTGTCTGTCTTCCCCGTTTGCATTTTTGAAAGTGAAGGGAGTCTTTATTTCTACCAGTCGTGTCTGTTGAAGAATCTGCTCTCACCATTCCAGGACTTTCCCTGCACGCACCTACAACAGACCGAGAGTGTAAGGATGAATGCTTCAGTGCACGCTGATTGTGGAATACGGCAGCCGTGCCGAATGTGGGAGAGCCCCGAAGAACAAGGAGAAAGGGGTGGCAAGAGGGAGTGGCGCTGGAGCTTTTTCAGCCCAAACTCTGAATCTGACCCACTTCTGTGCTCCTTAGCTAAAAGGACTCATTGGAACAGAGAGGGGAGTTCAGCCTCTTGAAACTACCGCATGTGCTGAACATTCGGGTTCATCATAAAAGACAATGTAGGTAAATAGACCAGACGAGTAAAATAATCAGCACATAATAGAAATCCCTTAGTAGAAGTGCCAGTAGGTTGGAAATCATGGTGATCGGTGTGATGGCATCTAATACGTAGCATAAGAATATTACTGGCTTTGCAGTAGCATAGCATCTCCCACATTCTGTTTTCCCTGATCAGATGGAATTGCCTTCTCTGGAAGAAAAATGTAAAAACCTACTTTGAAAGGTATCCGCACACTGTTCTTGCTCCCACATGTGAAATGTGTAAGCCATTCAGCACATTCCTATAGCCCAGCCTCTGTGGCACTATCTTGCTGTCTGGTGTTTTGATTTCTCCTTCTCCTCCTGTGTGAAGAACAGTTTCAATGAGCTCAATTTGAGAAGAACAGGGAGTATATAAAGGCTTTTATTCACAGTGCTGTTTATCTCCTGGATAATCACGCTGACACATAGCAAAATGAATCTTAACATTGACTAAGGCAAACTGATACATATTCAGTGCAAGATGTATTTTAAAAAGCAAGCATGTAATAAATAGGAGCTGACTATGTCTAAAGGGCTCTGAAAAAGAATGTTGGTAATTATGAACTCCTTTATAAATACACAGGACAATGTGGTGCAGCCATTTCCAATTTGTGAAATTGCTTGGATTTACACAGGGACTCACAGGCAATAAATCTGAGGAAATTGTGTGATCATGGAGTTCGCTGCTTCTGTTTCACTTGGAATACTCTTTTATGCCCTGTTGATAAAATATTATAGTAACAGAATCTGCATTAATTCAAACGCCTGAAAAAACTCCAGTTATGGAAGAGTTATCTGTTGCTTATAATGCCCTTAAATAAAATGCTACAATTATGGAACACCATAAAAGGTTCAACATTCTAGGTAAGAAATCTAATCCCCAGAAACAGCTGCAGAATGCATTGCATTGAATGGAGTCAAATGACAAAGGTTAAAGTACTAAAATGGATACAATAAACCCCAGAAGATAAAATGCAGATATATTTTCTGTATATGGAAAGTTAGACAGCAATTCCAGTGAAGTACAGGGACCTTAAATTGTATAATGTCAACCCAAGTTACTACAATATTTTCAGTTCAGCACACCTAATGGCAATGCTCTGATAGAAAGAGAAATAAAATGATGTGGAGAGGGTTTATTTGTATAGGAACAACAAAGGTTCAAAGGAGACATTTTGGAGAAAGCTTTGGAGGCTGCAGAAGAAACATAGATTTAATTGAAAGACAAGATTATTTTCTAAACATGGGTGTGAACAGTGGCTACCACCCTAGACAAATGCAACTTAGGAGTATACACCACTGTGTACAGTGGGACTTACTTTTGAGTAATGCATTCAGAAGGGATTTTGCCTTTGTCAGCTTAAGGGCAGAATCTCATTTCTACCAATCTCCCCAAGGTTGATTCCAGTGATGGGAGACGCTGATAGTTAAAAGAGAAGGACCCAAAGTCTCCCCAGATACAAGCATATCTTAGCTTCAAGCTTGATGAACTCAAAAGGGAGACAGTTCAGATTTTTCGAATGGGGGAAAACTGCATAAAAGCCAACAAACTGCCAAAATGTTGGTTGGAGGGAAGGAGATGATGCCAGGTTTGGGCTGTGTCCTTCTGGGAAACATTGGAGGACTGGATGAGGAGATCCCAGATTTGGCCTCCAAACCTGAAGCTTTGCTCCCCTGGTATATTGGATTACACTGGCCCAGTCCAATGCCATGCAGCTGGAATGACAGTGCATGAGAAGCCTTCTTCAAGAAAGCACAAACCATACCAATCGTACTCGGAAGCCAGAGGGCCAGAATTCAGTTCCTCAGGCAGCTCCCCCTGCTTGGAGGCTGTGGCTTTTACACCGTCCCCACTAGTAAGCTGCCCAAGTTGTCTTGATGGTCCCAGGCATGCAGACCCCTGGCTCTTGCGGCATGTCAAGCTGAGGTCCTCAGAGAGGTCCTGCAGGAGGGAACCCTATGAAGGCTAGGTTTTCACTTCTTCACACAGATCCTTTCATCAGCTGCTTCTTCTGAAGAAGAGGTGTTCCTACCACTCAGTCATCTTCCCTGTTCTTTCTTTTCTTTCCTTCCTTGACCCAGCCTGCTTTCCTCCCCTCCCCAGTCATTGCCAGTATCCTGCTTTTTCCCTATTCTGAATGAATGAGAAGCATCTCATGAGGGGTATTAGGTGTAGCCCTTTGCTTTCGGTCAAAGACAGGGCCATGCCTCCGTTTCTCTTGTTTTACATGAAGGAGGTCCTCAGTTCCCATCTGCAGCATCTCCAGGTAGGGTAGGAGAGGAATCAAGCCTGAACTGCTGGAGAGCCACTACCAGAACTGGACCAGGTGGGCCCTCGCTCTGTTCAGAATCCAGAAGCTCCCTCTGCTCCACAAGAGCTCCTCTGAAATAGACCCCAGAATGAAAGCAGCCCTTTATTAATTAATAAATTAATTAATTAAAACATTTATATGCCGCCTCATCGCAACAAAGCCTCGGGACGGCTCACAACAATTTTAAAATACAATAAAATCATAACATATATTAAATTAATTTATCCCTCCCCCCTCCCTTTCTATGCTATCTTCTTCTGGATGCTGCAAGCATTAGGAAACTGCATGGAAGGAACAGTTCATGTGGGAAAGACCAGGACTTCACGGGAAGGAACCTTACAAAGGATAGGTTTTCCTTTCTTCGCACAGGTCCCGCCATCCCCTGCTGCTTCTGGAAGAATGATATGCCAAAGCATATTTCTAATCGGCTCAACAGACCATATGGTCTCTTAGGACTAGGGAGGTGTGAGGAACCAACAGCTTTGTGTGGGAAATCCAACAGATTTGTTTTGGCTTTCCAGGCTCTGGTCTTCCTTGCAGTCTGAATTCCTGGTGGGGCACTTACCAAGAATCAAGCCCAATGCTTGGTGTAAGCGGTGCAGCTCTTCTCTGGCAGCAGCAAGTGGGGAAGAAGGCTGGTCACGGGGAACGGTGGCTGGCGCACCTGCTTGCAGGTCCCCTCTTTCGCATCCTGCAGCCACTTTTGACAGGAAAGGCGACCAGTGGTGCAACTGGGCATCCCTGAATGCTTGCAGACTTCCGCTTGGCTCAGCTCCCTTTGCAAGGCCAGGCTGACCATGAGAGGAAGTCTGCAGATTCTGGAAGGACGATATCCAAAAGGGTTCATCCCAACCCTAGATAGGACCAGAAAGTTCTTCAGGATTAAAAATAATCTGGACCAGGTATAACAAAAAAAAAGGGGGGGTACTGTACTTGCAAAACATCTTGTAGTCCTGTAACTGGTCGGTTCATGAAGGTACATCTTAGAGTCCATTAGAATCTGTTGAAGCCAGTTTGCCTAGATCAGAGCCAGCAGGGTGTGTGTTGCCTTCTGGAAGGTCAGGGAAGAGAAAGAAGACATGTCCCATAGGGAAGATTCCAGGTGTGGAAGAAAGTGAGTGTGACAAGACAGGTGAGTTCCCCTTAACCCATTCTTCCTCAAGTTACCCTAACCATGCAACTAGGATTGTACGAAATCATATTCATATTTACCAGGAGAGCTGAAGTGGCAAGGTCCTGTGGTGCAAGACTTTTGTTGACTTGGAGCTTATAGCATAGCATAAAAGAAGAGAGAACTATTAGACAGCCACACAGAAATGAAAAAGCTCTGGATCTCATAAATAGGAGCGGGGCAACTTGTTGCCTCAGATGTTTTGGTTTACAACTCCCATCATCTGCAGCCGGCACAGTCAATGATAGTGGAAACGGTAGCCCAGAACTTCTGTTGCTCAATGCTGCCATAAATCCATAAAAGTCAGATTCTAATAATTTTTTTTTTGTTATTTCTACATAGTTGATTATTTCCTCTGCATTCCCCCCTATGTTCTGGAGAGCATAGTTGATTTGCCAACTTACGGTTCTTAAGATTCAACTTTATAACAACTTTATAACTTTATTCCTAGGGTGCCTATAATGGAGAGAACTCCAGGGCTAATGTCACAGTAAACCTTTTGAGCATGTGCAAGGTAGAACACTCTATGTTGCTCTCCTACCCCATCAAGTTTGTCACCCCTTCTCTTCCCAGCAACATTACTGTATTGGAGGACATTTTTCTCTGCTGATCAGAGATGGAGTTGCAGGCAAAACAAGTTTCTCATAGGGATGAGGTTTTTTAAAGACATAGACCTATGAAGAGTATAGATCTAGAGGGAAGAAATCATATTTCTAACTTAGGCATGGGAAATTGGTGATCTTCCAACCACATCCAGCCCAGGACTTTATTTATTTGCCTATAATTTCACTGGTAAGGAAATGTGATCATTTTCAAGCTATAAGAAGCAGAACTCTTTCACATATTCATGTTATATATTTCCTTCTGTGTAATACCTAGGAAGGAATGGAGCTGTCAAATTTGGTTTCTGTCAGTTTCACATTCTTCCGATTTTCAGTTTGCTTCATTCTGAGTGTGAAGAATTTTCTAGTCTTCTGTTTGGTTTGTGCTAAACTTTGAGATTTTTTGTTACAGTTCACTTGTATGGATTTTGGGGTGCTTTTTACTGCTATATCCATCATGCAATCATTTCTCCTAACATCATGCTGTTTAAGTGTTGTTTGCATTGATATATACATATTTGCTTGTATTTCCCTAACATCCCCCTTTCTCTTAATTAGTAAACTCATTGTCCAAACTGAGAGAAATGCCCATTCAAAGGATAAAGGAGTTTTGATTCCATGTTTATTCAAATGTTCAAATTTAGGTCAGTTGGCTTTGCACTAAAAATGAACCAAATGTGTTTTTCTTCCATCTCAGGCATCTCCCCGGTGTATCTGACTAGCCATTTTTTTACTTCTAGGGGATGGCAGCTGTACTATGGAGCCTGAACACATCTGAGGGGTGTTGCTTGTAGGGAAAATAATTCCTCTGATTGTTGGGCCAGTGTCCGGAGAATAGAGTTGCTCCAGTAAGTACAAAAGTCTTCTGGCTGGGAATCAGCATTGCATCAGACACTGACAATTTCTGGAACTCCTGGATTAGCATCAACACATCTGATAATGATATAAAGTCAGAATCACACTGAGAAGGCACAAGGCACAAAGTAAATATCAGATGTATAGAAGAGCAGTAGAACTTCATATGGCAACCTTGGCCCTGGAGTGTAGAGACAATATGTCACTCTCAGTTAGAGTGCATAGGAATTATCCATGGTGCTGAACATCGGCTGGGGGGGGGAATGGTTCAGGACCAGGGATAGCTCCTCCAAAACTCAGATTAAAAACCAGAGTTGATATAACATTCCACTGATTTGGAGACCCAGTTTTGACTGGGTTTTGGCTTAAGGATGGATGGATCTGTTGATGTCCTTTTCTCTTGCTTTCACAGTTTTGAATCTTAAATTCAGTTTATCTCAAAATGTGATCATTACCCCAATCTTAACATTGGTTCTTTCCAAACTTTGAGAGATGTTAGGGGTTCTTTTCTTTTCTTTTCTTTTCTTTTCTTTTCTTTTCTTTTCTTTTCTTTTCATTTCATTTCATTTCTTTTTTTTTTTTTTTGAGGGTTGCATGAAAAGTAATATGCACTTCTGATCAATATACACATTTTTGCAAGCAATGTTCCTCATATGATTTAAATTCATAACTTTTGGTTTATATTTCAGATATCAGTTTGCAAATTGCTCAAAACGTGTAACTAGATATTTTGACATCAAAAAGCCAGTCAAATGGATATCTCCTAACTCTAAACTATCCCAAAATGTATAATGATAGCTATGATGATAATTAATCACCATCATGACATTTCTATCCTGCCTTTTTTCCTCTTGGGAGGAAGTCAAGGCAACCTCCATAGTCCTTTTCCACTCCATTTTACCCTCACAACAACAACCCTGTAAGGTAGGTTGAGCTGAGAGTCTGTGACTGGCCCAAAGTCACCCAATGAGCTTCATGGCTGATTGGGGACTCAAACTCAAATCCAGAGTGCATCACCTCCAGTTATCTTTTGACCCCTTCACACACACACTGGACCACAATAATTAAGTACAACATGGCTGCTATCCCTCATGCCAGCTGAGCACCATTCTGAAGGGGACAGCTCTGGAGCAAGGCCTCTGGTGACAGGCAAGCTGGGAAGGCATGCAAACCTAGTCTTCTACTCACTCTGACTTAAGCAGCTCTTGCCCATGAGGATGGCCAGCCTGGTTCTGACTTAGAATCAGAAGACCTGTGCAAACCAACATCTTGTATCATAACCAATGATAGTCAAATGGTGACTATCGCTACAGTGGATGGGGGAGTATGAATTGACACCGTGGGGACTGACCTTGGTGTTCTTCCAGCCCAGTGGTATTTATCACCAGAGAAGTCTTTTTCCCTCCATCCAGTGCAAGAGAGGCCATACATAATTTGCACTCAGCGCAGCTCTTCTCCTCTGAGGGACGATATCATGAGAGTGTATTGTGGGAAGAGGTGTGGTCATGAGCCCCTTCTCCACAAGGAAGTCACTCGGTCCAGATTAGGAGAAACTCCGGGCCGTGATTTAGAATCCCAATGCAATTATTCGACTTAGCTCTTAATTCCAACATGTACATGCCTTTTCACACTCACCTAGGATTAATAGCATTACAATTTAGCTTTCATTGTCAGAAGAGATTATCATTTTGATGACTTTCTGGCTTGGTTCCAACACGTCTATGGCTGCAGAAACACAACCATGAGTTCAATTGTTTCTTAAAGGCTCCTTTAGATGAAAGGGCCTTCACCACCATCCTTGGTTCTGCATTTGATTTGTTTTTCTGTTTTCCATCTTCGGGGTTTTGCAGAATCTTCACAATAATATGCACTCGCTCGAAGACTTACAAGCATATTACATTAGTAGCACACAGCTCATCAGATTAAAAATTAAACAACCGCCACCGTTGCTACTGTCAGAGGAGGTGAAACACCTTTGAATTCCACCATAATTCCACTTGATGTCATCAGTACTGCAACAAAGCAAGTATCCGTATAGGAGACAAAACAAAAACTAATTTAGAACAAAACAAACCTGTTCTGGTGAACTCAAATTTAATTCTCCATAGGCAGAATGACAGTGCAGTGCGGTACAGCTTAGGAGAAGCAAAAAGATCGTTGTCTCAGCCATGGATAAATGTCTGCAGTGGCTGAATCAGAAGAAAATGATGCAGGAACAGCGAGGACGGCTTCTTTGTGGCGGTTTCCCTTCCTCTGTTCTTATTTCGCTTGCTTCTCTCTTCAGTTGTTGGCTGGCCGTCTATGGGCTGAAGGTGGAGGGTGATGCAGAGGGGAGCAGTAGATCCAAATGAATCCCAGATGGAATTGCTCTGCATCAAAGGGATGAGAGAAATCCCCATGGTCAAAGTGGGGGACGAAAATGTCAAGTGGATTGAGCCACCTTGAGCTGTCCAATGGTTTTGCGAGTGATTTCAGGGAAACAGATTTGCATGTGGTGCATTTGCAAAACCTGAAATGTTTCTCCCCAGGTTCTCCATATCTGGAAATGGCCAGAGCAGGGACAAAGGAGAGAATGCAATACACAGGGAATCAAAGCATCTTAAGGGAGCATTGAGGCCATCATGTCCAACCTCCAATTGGTGTAAAAATCCACTCCAAAGCAGCTGTTGGAGTATCACCAGCAATGGATACCACACCACAATTCCATTGTGCTCTGTTCGTGAATCAGCTTGTCCTGATATTCCCCTGAAATCTGCCTTCTTCTAACTTCAGCCCATTAGTTTGCATCCCTCACTTCTGGATAACAGTCCATGCATTGTAGTGGTTAGAGTTATGGGTGGGGTCTTGCTAGATCCAGGTTCCCCACTCAGCCATGAAGCTCACTGGTGGCTTCCAGACTGTTATTTGCTCTGGGCTAAGTCACTATAAACAGTTGTGGTGAGGATAAAATGGAGCGAAGGAAGACAGTTATGTAAATTATGGCCAAGAGACAACAGGATGGCATTCAATGTGGATAAGTGCAAGGTCTTGCACTTGGGGCATAGGAATAGGTGTCATGAGTACAGGGTAGGAGACAAGTGGCTGGAGAGCAGCACTTGTGAAAGGGACCTCGGGGTCCTGCTTGACTGCAGACTAAACATGAGTCAGCAGTGTGATGCGGTGGTCAAGAGGGCGAATGCCACCCTTGGTTGCATAGCCAGAAGTGTGGCTTCAAGATCGAGAGAGGTATTACTACCACTCTACATGACTCTGGTGTGCCTGCAACTGGAGTACTGTGTTCAGTTTTGGGCCCCTCATTACAGAAAGGATATAGCCAGGTTGGAGTCAGTGCAGCATAGGGCCACAAGGATGGTGGTTGGTTTGCAGGGGATGCCGTATGAGGCAAGACTGAGAGAACTGGGTCTCTTCAGCTTGGAGAAGAGGAGACTCAGAGGGGATATGTTGGTGACATACAGGTATGTGAGGGGGTGTCACATGCAGATGGGTAGAGACCTGTTCTCCCCTGCAGAGGAAGGCAGGACGCATTCCAATGGAGCAAAGCTCAGGGAGCCAAGGTTCAATTTGGATGCCAGGAAGCACTTCCTGACAGTCAGGACCCCGAGGGTGTGGAATGGGCTTCCACAGGAGGGGGTTGAGGCCCCACTGGTGAGGGTGTTCAAGGATAGGCTGGACATGCACATGGTGGGCATGTCGTGAGTGGAGCTGGCTGGTGCAGGAGGTCAGACTAGATAGCCTGGGAGGCCCCTTCTGACTCACTCTTTTTCTATGTTTCTAAATCACCCTGGGTTATTTGCAGGGGATAAGGATACAAAACAGCAATGCATAAAAAGAAGTGAGCCATAGCCCTCTTCTTTGTGAGGGGCTGAAGCATGATACCTCCATGCCCCACCATGTTTCTCTTCTAAAGGCTAAGCATAGCCTTTCCTCATAGGTCTTTGTTGCCCTTCTCCAAGTTCATCCCAATGGAGCCACATCCTTCTTGAAGCATGGTGTCCAGAGCAGGACACAATATTTCAGAGACAGACAGTTTTACCTCCCTACTAGGGAAGAACTTTACAAGGGGTCTCCTTTTTCTTTCCACCTCAGAGTTTTGGGCACCAGGAAGTAGAAGGCACTTCTTAGAGGCTGCTCCTGGGTCATCTCCATATTTTGCAGCTGAGTTCTGGGGCCACAGAGGCAGGATCAGCACTCAGCACCTGCAGGAGTAGCTTCATCTGAGGGTCAGTCAACACCAATGAGCAGATGACTGAACTGCTGTTGGCACCATTTCCCCAACCAGATGTGCAACCTTCTGCCTGGGTCCCTGGGTCCCTGGGTCCCTGGGCACTTTCTGCCAGGCTGCCTGGTACAGCAAAGCGCAGGCGGTACCTCTGGGCAATTTATAATCTTTATGTGCTTGGCGCATGTGTGAATATGAACTCTGGTTTGACAGCCAGGAAGAAATGCTTAGAAGGGAAAAGTTCCCCTTCCCCCTTGGTGTAGGGAGACACTAGAGAAAAAGGAAAGGGAACAAGGAGGACAAAAAGCAGCAACAGAGCTTCTCTGGATGGACCGCTCATCTCCCGCAGCATCACACTCTGTTTCTGACTTGGCCTGGCAGAGTGGACTGCAAGGACTTACACTTGGCTCTGTGTTATTTACCTCGTGAGAGAGATCAGGGCATCCTCATTATAAAAAGAAAGGGAGCAAGCAAAGAAAGGAAAATAGCAAACCACCCCCTTAATCACCGGTGAATACTTTTCCAAAATATAGGAAGCGGTTAGGTCCCATGTGTGCTAACAGAAATAACATAACATAACATAACTGAACAAGGGACAAATAAGCCCACACTGGAAGGAGCAAAACCCTCTAAATACATTCTTCGGCTTCTACTATAGAGCTGAATCGCAACCAAATTAAACTCTAATCTACTGTCTAGACAGATTTTGCTTATCCAGGCACACATGCCATGGAACCTTGGATGCTTCGCACATCTTGAGAACCGCTTGTAATGCTTCAGCCACTCCTTCTTACCTCCCCCCTGAGGACATCCATGTTTCCGTGATGCCTGTGCTGGGTATCGGTACACAGCAAATAACCTGTTGATACCAGGTTGGAGGTCAGTGCTTGCTGCCCTCTTGCTTTCCCGTACAATGAAGTGAGTTTGAAGATTCCCTGCATTCCCACCATGGCTTGTCTGAGCCATGCCTGCTCATCACTTGAGCTTTGTTAATTGTCCTGGCCAAGCTGGCCAGTGCCTTTCCTTTGTGTGAAAGGTGGGCTGCTGACTTTCCGTTACTGCCTTTAACAATGGCTAAGGAAATGGAGGCTATTCTGGAATGGGATAGCTATTCTGTAGAATATTCTCATAACTCTACCTACTTTCTCCTGGAGCTGAAGAATCCCAAACCATGCATGCGAAGAAGCTACTTTTAGGGGAAAGTAGTCTGAGGATAGAAGAAGAGCCAGGTCAGGTCAAACAGAAGATTCTTGGGACCAGACCCAGCTCTCCTTCCTGGGTTGACTGGTCCTGTGCGAAAGCAGTGAATTCTGTGCTAGAATGTCTGGTGGTTAGCTAATTTTGGTCCAGGAAAATCCATCAGTTGATGTCACCTTACTCAGGGAGAATATGATTAGAAAGGAACAACTCTGTCGCCAGGTTTTCTTTTTCCTGCATTTGAATGTTTTAAATCTCAAGATCTTTTCATCTTGAATACGAAGATGTTTTCAAATGTAGATAGACCATTATCAAAAATGACCAAATATGAAATTTTCACCCATCTGCATCAGCTCAGTTCAATAGATAACTGCAGAGAGCCACATTTTATCCTGCCTGCCCTATCTATTTTTGAAGAAAAAGAGTATCTTTCTCCTCTGAGGAAATCAAGTGGCAACACAAGTACTGACACTGTGAATTTTGTGAGCCCTGGGACTGTTTCGAAAATTCTATCAGCTTGGGGTCTCTCAACAAAACAGCTTTGCTTTGCTTTGCTTTGCTTTGCTTTGCTTTGCTTTGCTTTGC
>JAIXND010000773.1:19252039-19320958 GCA_023646645.1 Varanus salvator macromaculatus
GCTTTGCTTTGCTTTGCTTTGCTTTGCTTTGCTTTGCTTTGCTTTGCTTTGCTTTGCTTCGGTTCGCTTCGCTTTCACCCAGTTCTGTCAATGCCAAATGTGGAGAAATTGGCAAATTTTGGTAAATCATTGTGAAAAAAGAGAACTGAAGTGAAATTCTCTTAGTACTCAGTAATGTCTTAGTGATGTTACATCAAGTAGACCAACTTACGACAATTTCAGCAGAGCAGGAGGAAATGGAGAGAAGCAGGGCAACCAAACAATTTCAGCAGCACAGTGTCATCTTGTCCTAGTACCTTGCGGTGTATTTGGAATACTGCCTAAATAAGGTCCATTGTTGTTACAGGGTTTTGACAAAGAATACAACAGGACAAAAGACTCTAGGTCCAGGGATGACAACAAAGCAAGCAAACGAGGGCAGAAGCTGTTTGGGCAGAATCAAGATTGGTTTCAGGCAACTAGGCAAAATAGTAAGACGGCATGTTGTTGAAGCCATGAAAGGGCTAACTCGGAATTTAGGCAAAACGTAATACCCCGAAATTGCAGTACCAAAGACAGGGAAATGCCCTTTTGATGATAACGTTGCAGCTGGAAGAAAGTCAACTGCACCCGGGATGCAGCATATCTGATCTTCTGATTGCCCTGCCCAATGCAGTTATGGAAAAGCTGCAACTTAATTAACCATGGTTAGGATTACCCACAGTTTAGGGTTTAGACATGGTGCCAAAATGTGGGTGATCTGGACTTGGAAACAGAAGCATCTGATCTCGTGGTTGTGCCAAAAGAGGGAAGGGAAGCAAGCATACGACTGACACCTTCAGAAGGTTTCGCGCTCTGAGGAGAAGACACAGTCTAGCTGGACTTATCTGGAGCAATCATGAGCATGAAATACTGGGGAGAGATCATGACCACTCTCTTAAATACATTTGTGTGTCCCTGGCCACTTCCACAATGCTCTTTTGGACACCAAGTTTCCTGCACAAGGAATCAACTGGAGATTTGAATTCAGCACATCATATTATATTCACATCACACCAAGAAACCCAAGGTGGGTTCCATCATCCCTCTCCCCTCCATTTTGTCCTGCGAGGTAGGTTAGGAAGAGAGTCCATGACTGGCCCACTGTCACCCACTGAGCGTCATGGCCAATGGGGATGGAAGCTAGATCTCTCAAGCCCCAGATGGCCACTCTACCCACTATGCTAGATGTGACCACAAAACCTGCAGTGAGGCAAGGTGCACTTTAGCATCTCTTTGGCTATGCAGTTCCTAGAAGAGCACAGAAATGCTAAAAATGGTTTTATAAGGCCAGTGTGTTTATAAGGCAAAAGCTGCAAAATGTAGATGCCAGCAGCTAGGAACCGATACAGACCAGCAAGGTGTTTGCCTGACCAAGGATAAAACTTGGATACGAGGCCCTCTGCTATTCACTTAGCCATGTCACACATTTTTCACAAGTATGACTGACAACATGGATTAGCTTTGGCTTGCACCCCTGAGACCAGAGCGTGATTCCATTCAAGATGGTGGATAGTGTAGCTGTGAGTCCAGCCCAAGGAAAGGTGAGGGGGTCCCATCTTTGCCTTCTGCACTCACGCTAGGACTCAGCAACAAACCATGCATATCCTATCAGCCCCGCTAGCTGCCCTAAAGGCTAGGCTGTTCAAATTAGTTTGCCTATATACTTCCCAGGGCAAGCTTTGAATCTGTAGTACAATTATTCCACAGCCCATCTAACATGACTTGAGCTGCTTTGATCATGCACATTTATGGCAGTGCTTCTCTCCTTCTCTACTAATGATATTTGGGCAGCCTTTGTGAAAACATGAATAGATTTGATTGCAGTTCCCTCTATGGGCCTCAGAACCCTCACTGTATCCAACATGTAGTTTTGTGAGAGCTCCAGGAGTCCACCAGCAGGGCTTGAAGGCTGTAGGGATTCCTTCTGCTCCCATCTCCACCAGGAGCAAAAGCCCTCAGAGGTTCCACTTAGATAACAGAAAAAATATTGGGAGGAAATGAGACTTATCACTATTAAAATCCAAAACCAGTTTCCACACACTGTGGAGTTATTTTTGGAAAATTCAGGAAATACTGCTTTCCCACCTATTTTTTCTGCACAGATTTGTTTCCCAAACCATCACATTTCTAGATCTGCCCTAAAGCCTGAAGATTCTGGTGAGGAGCTATTGAAACTTCCCTGACCTTTAGTGGTATTTCTTGGGCAGGTGTCCTTTCAACCCAAGAGAGCACTGAGCTTTGTGCTTGTTAAGCAAAGTTTGACATGTTAACATTCTGCAGATTTTCACACAGTAGTCAAAGGAGTACTGAAGTGCTCAGTACTTGGACTCAACAGGAATTACTTTGGAATAGGTATGGTAAATAAAGTATCCCTCCATAAGGCTCTCATTCAAGCACACTTATTTGGACATAAACCTCACTGAATATGTGGCAATTTACTTCTGATAAACATGGTTAGTACTGAATTTTGGGGGTGCCATCGATGTCGACATTTTCTTGCAAAGGTCCTCTGAATTCTTTGGAAGCTACACAACTGTACCTCTCAGACAACTTTAGAAATACATATTTGGGACATGAAAGAAATTACTCTTGAGGTGTGGGCCCTAATATTTTGCTTCACAGGCTTTGGAACATTTGTTTATATGCACAAGTCTAGTTTGAAATACAAAGCAAATAATTAATGGGGAAAGAAAGCGCTTTAATTATGTGTTGGGAGCTGAAAATTTGGTACACAGAAGCTTTTGGTGTACGTTTGATGAATGAGAACAGATATGTTAAAACATGCTGCAATCCTCGTTTTAAGAGAACAAAACATCTTGAAAACTAGGAAGGTAATCTGCCCTTTGTATAGTTTCGGTTATTGTTAATTCCTCCAAGAATGAGCCTTATTCATAATTACAGATCATCTAGAATTCTTCACTTCTGTGGAAAAAGCCAAAAGCTTAATCCCAAAAGAAGAAAAATGGCAGACTAGGCCTTAGCTAATTGTCTACTTTAGTCTCCCTGTTTCAAGTGTGCGCCATTCCAATCCCGCTTTCTCAAAGCAATTTGATTTCTCTTCTCCTACATCCATCTGGATTTCCAGAACGTTCTGAGCACAGTTCAAGATGCATGTTATTTTCATCCAGTTAGAAAGATCAACAGAGCTAAGAGAGGCCATCCTTAAGTATTCCCATTCCTGAAATAGAACATCTTGCTGGTGTTCGCGCCTGCCAGTAAACTACACATCACTCACACAAAATCTACCGAGTGACTGAACCAGGTCAAGTGCCAATGACAAGCCTTCTTGACAACTCTCGGAGAGGTGTTGCGCTTCAAGGGAAAGCCAGAATAAACCATTGTGTTTCCATTGAGCAAAATATACTAGGTCTCCCTGGCTTTATTAAAAGCCTGGCTGGGCCAGCTTTAAAGTTTAAAATTCACACCCGCAGAATTAGAAGCCTTATGCTAACACTTCTTATAATCTCATAAATAGCTGAGAAACCAGAATGTCCTACAGAAGACAGAATGGCAGGTATCCAAATATATATAGCGGCTTGAGGTGTCATGACGCTGTCTGAAAGAGGCCCAGAGTGCATATTTGGGATTCCACAGGTGTTTCTGACCTTCGTGAGTGATGGTACTGTAGGTTTAATAGGCAGTAGGCATGTAATAACCCTCAAATGACTGGAAAATTCAGTCTGCTCTTCTGACAGCAACAGAGGCTGGAGTTTCAAGAAGCACAACAAATGCAGGCTGCATTCCCCAAAGTTTCATTCAGAATGGTGCCAAGGCACCCTGTGCTGGGCCTCTCACAGAGAAGAGCCCCACTCTGGGGACTGTTACATTCCCACTGGAAAAAACCACACATCACATCCCCAGCCTGTTTTATCACAGTGCTGACCAGCTCAAACCATGTAGCTACTCCTGCTGCTCAACAGTGCATTTAGGTCAAGAGGTTCTACAGCTCTTCTGTCCACATATGTGGAGACATATTGCTAGTGCCCCAACTTGTGAGGGGTGGAAAGTTACAACCGGAAACTCTCGTGCCCTCTCTCCTCTCCACAGAAATTGTATGCGACTGTCTCGCTTAGAGAGAATGGGTGCCTTGAGTTCTTACCCTGTGAAGCTCACGAGACTGAGACCCCAAATCTTCATGCCCATCATGAGTTCTTACCCTGTGAAGACCCCAACTCTTCATGCCCATCACCACCTAATATCCCTTGATGGACTGAAAAATACAATAGAATGAACAGGGAGTGGCGTATGCCCCAAACACCTCCATTTCTCAGACAATCCTTCTTTTCTGGTGCTTGTTGTTGTTGTTGTTAGTCGCGAAGTCGTGTCCGACCCATCGCGACCCCATGGACAACATTCCTCCAGGCCTTCCTGTCCTCCACCATCCCCTGGAGTCCACTCAAGCTCACACAAACCGCCTCAGTGACTCCATCCAGCCCCCTCATCCTCTGCTATCCCCTTCTTCTTTTGCCATCTATTGTTCTCCAGGGAGTCCTTCCTTCTCATTAGGTGGCCAAAGTATTTGAGTTTCATCTTCAGGATCTGGCCTTCTAAAGAGCAGTCAGGGTTGATCTCCTCGAGGACTGACCGGTTTGATCACCTTGCAGTCCAAGGGACTCGCAGGAGTCTCCTCCAGCACCACAACTCAAAGGCCTCAATCCTTTTGCACTCGGCCTTCCTTATGGTCCAGCTTTCACAGCCATACATTGCAACTGGGAAAACCATAGCCTTGACTATACGCACTTTTGTTGGCAGGGTGATGTCTCTGCTTTTTAGTATGCTGTCTAGATTTGCCATAGCTTTCCTCCCCAGGAGCAAGCGTCTTTTAATTTCTTGGCTGCAGTCCCCGTGTGCGGTGATCTTGGAGCCCAGGAAAATAAAATCTGTCACTACCTCCATTTCTTCCCCATCTATTTGCCAGGAAGTGAGAGGACCGGATGCCATGATCTTAGTTTTGTTAATGTTGAGTTTCAAGCCAACTTTTGCGCTCTCCTCCTTCACCTGCATCAAGAGGCTCTTCAGTTCCTCTTCACTTTCTGCCATGAGAGTGGTATCATCTGCATATCTGAGGTTGTTGATATTTCTCCCAGCAATCTTGATTCCAACTGGTGATTCATCTAGCCCTGCCTTTCTCATGATGTGCTCTGCGTATAAGTTAAATAGGCAGGGCGACAGTATACAGCTTGCCGAACTCCTTTCTCAATTTTGAACCAATCAGTGGTTCCATGTCCAGTTCTCACTGTTGCTTCTTGACCTGCATATAGGTTTCTCAAGAGACAAATAAGATGTCTGGTACTCCCATCTCTGTAAGAACTTGCCACAATTTGTTGTGATCCACACAATCAAAGGCTTTAGCGTAGTCAATGATGTTTCTGGTGCTAGATCTAGTTTCTGGTGCTAGATCCTAGTAAAGCACTGGTGCTGAGCTTGCTTTTCAGAATGCCTTGTTAAATTGATGTTAGTGTACGTTGCTCAAGATGCAACTCATACTTCAGCCCCAGCATCCTCAGCAGGGGGGCCACTTCAGAATCATCCAGAAGGTTGCATGAAACAAACAAACACGAGTCTGATTTACATGTGCTGATTCATTGGTGTAGATGCAATAGTAGAGCATCTTTGAACTGAAAAATATCTGAATTGATAATGATCAATTATCATAATGAATCATGATAGCATTGATAGGTTTGGATTGGCTGATGTTTTATTTTTTATTGTGCTTTAATTGTGGTTTGATTTATTTGTTTGATGTTACGCTTTAACAATGATTTTGATTTTAATTTGGAGTTTTGTTTTGTTTGTTCCATCAGCAACTTTTTGATGGAAAGGCTGGATAGAAATTAAACCAATGAAGAAATAATTGAAATACCGTGCATTTCACCATGGTTTGTAAGACTGTGACCCATAGACTTATCTGCCCTGGGTCACTGCAAGTAGCCACTGATGCATTACCAAGAACAATGCAGAATTGCACAAAATTTGCAGAAGCTAATTCATATGTATAGATACACAATGAAAAATAATTGTGACAGTTAAGGTAGGAATACAATACACCTAGGGACTGCAGGTGGCACAATGGTTTAAACTGCTGTGCTGCTGGGCTGGTTGATTGAAAGGTTGCCGGTTCGAATCTGCACAACGGGGTGAGTTCCCGTTGCTCCGTCCCAGCTCCTGCCAACCTTGCAGTTCGAAAGCATGCAAATGTAAGTAGATAAAAAGGTGCCACTTCGGTGGGCAGGTAACAGTGTTCCATGCACCTCGGTGTTTAGTTATGCTGACCAGATGTGCATGGAGACTGTCTGGGGACAAACGCTGGCTCCCTCGGCCAGGAAACGGAGAGGAGCACCGCCCCCTGGAGTCAGGCATGACTGGACTTAATGTCAAGGGGAAACCTTTACCTTTACCTTTTACAGTACACCTTGGCATAATGGGGAAGAGTGTGACTGGGTGTTGTGCATCCGGGACCACTGAGCCCTCTGTTTGGGCACTATTGATGTGCAGCTTCAAGTCCCAATTCTTCATCTATAAATCAGACTTGAACTGATCCTGCAAACAGAGGATCCCACCAAAACAGAGGGCAATCCTTAAACAACCGTCACATAAAAGACTATCCACTGTAAAAGAGGACACACTATTCCTAAGGGTCTTGAGAAGTTAAATGTTAACCCCCCATGGAGTGCATCTTTCCGTAGTGAACTTACGTATAGTATGCATACAGCTCATCCCTAACCACAGCTACTTAACTCACTGAAACTGATTTTAATTCTTTTTGAATGAAATGATTGTTTTTCTTACTGGCAACCAGGAATAACTGATGCTTGGTTATCCTTCAAAATTCGCACTGCCCCAAATTTCACAATGGAGCTCGCCAATCAAAATCTGCATAAGAAAGGAGTATAATCATGATAAAAATGCATTAGATTAGGAAAATTCCTTGCAAAAAGGTGTATATTAAGAAAAAGGGGTGTACAAAATGCACCCAGTAGAACAAATTCATAGAAATTTGTACAAATTTTCACGTGAACTTTATTTTAAAAATCTTGAAGTTTAGGACTAACTGAATGCCAGATTGGAAAAGGAAGGAAGGAAGGGAGGGAGGGAGGGAGGGAGGGAAGGAAGGAAGGAAGGAAGGAAGGAAGGAAGGAAGGAAGGAAGAAATGAAGAAAGAAAGAGAGAGAGAGAGAGAGAGAGGGAGAGAGGGAGAGAAAGAAAGAAAGATGTCAGCATGACAGCTTGTTTCTGGATCGTTGTGCCACTAGCAATTCTTTAGGTATTCACTGTTGCTATGTGAATAGATAAATGCATGATTATTTTTTAAGCTTTAATTTCATTGGTGGATGTTGACTGACAGAACAATCCGAAGTGGGGATGTTTCTGTGAGCATCTGTAGTATGAGTGTCTACAATTTCCAAAGCCCTGACAGTTCACTATGGAAGGTGGGAGGAGAATCCTTCCTTCCTTCCTTCCTTCCTTCCTTCCTTCCTTCCTTCCTTCCTTCCTTCCTTCCTTCCTTCCTGCTCTTGCTCTTGTATACCAGCTGTATCTCGACACAGTTCATGGAATGGATCATGGGCTTTTTCAGAGGAGGGACTGGACCCAACAGATCCAAGGCCATCTTGACCTGTCTCAGAATTCTCCATTTGGTCTCTTCTGTCCAAAGGAACACTGCCAGTGGTAGTATCAGGGGTCTTTGGACACCCTGCATCATGTTTCCTGTAGTGGGGTACTTCCACTTACTCTAAGCCCCTTCAACTGGCCTTTGACAGAGGTCACGATAACTTAGTCGATGAATTGCTGGAGGGTTTGCACTGGGCAAGTTAGTACATTCTTCAGTGCTAAGCCTAGCACTGAAAATCCCAGAAGTGAACTTCCTATCGAGTCCCACAATTCTCTGCCAGGGCACCGCAGCATGGCTTCTCCTACAAGCCTGGAGAATGCTGTCTTCCTTGCTATGCTGAACCGAGTTCAGAAATGTAACCTTTGACAGATCTCAGTTTCACACTAAAAAGGCCGAAAATGAGACCGATCCATTCCGTTTTGGCTTTGGATTGTGATTTTCATAATAGCATTGTATAAATTATGATTTGCTATTCCTTGAGCACATGAACAATTCCTTTTGCAGTAGAATATCAGAAAAACATAAAGAACCTTGACATACCCTACCCAGTCCTTTCTCTCATAAGCAATGCTGCCCTTTTATCACTTACCATTCCGATTAGTGAAAGTTGCAAATGCTTAGACTGAGTCTCAGGGGTTGGAGAATATAAGCATTGATTTAGTTTGCTATCCCTTGAGAGGAGAAATTGTCTGTAGGCCCAGCAAAGAAAAACAAAGAAACAGAGGATGGAGAGATGCTCTATTTTCAATTGGTCCGTCTTGTTCCAAAGGGACATACCAGTTTCTGAATTTGAAATACATGCCCGTGACAAAAGAAAGTGACAATCATAAAAATTTATCCTATTGACATTTTAAAATGCTAGCCAGTTGTTACTTTGTTATCAGTGAACAGAATTACTCTAGTGCGAGATGTGTTTCTGACTTAATTTACTGAATCTGGAGTGCAATTGCTTATCTGTTTGCTTTAATTAATGTAACTGAAAATATTTAACTAATCTGCAGATTTATTTGAAATGGTGTAATAGAAAATTAGCTTTAAAAACCAAGAACAACAACAAAGCAAGAAATAGCAGCAGAAAGAATTAAGGAAACACAATCATCTTCCAAATTAATCTGGCTCTCCTGATGAATTGATTTCTCTTCCATTATTTACTCCAATTTTTATCTTTCACATTGATTGACCTCAATGATCATTGAGCGGAATAAACACTTTTAAGGAACTTAGCTCTTTGAGATGCTGGTCTTAATAGGCACAAAAGGAAAATGAATCTTTAAAACAAATCTTTGTTACTTATTATTTCTGATGTTGACAATAGATCTGTGTACAAATGGTCCCTTGAAATTCTCCACCCTATTTCTGGGCAGAGAGATTGAGGGACGGGGGGCACAATTTCACTGAATTTCTCCATGGAGAGGAGGGGGAAATTTCTCCAATGGTTTGTCACAGGTAGGACTTAATATAGGCAGGGGCTGCAGTGCAGTTTCTTTGTTTTTCCATGAGCATTTCTGCAGGTTGCAAAAACAGCAACTGTATCATCGTCATGGTCTGGATTGCACCCTTCGCAATGCCCTCGCACTGTTCCAGGGCATTGTGGGAAGAAAGGGGAGGAATTCCTTATTCATGCACATGATGGCCAGTGTGGTATAGTGGTCAAGAGTGCAGCACTGGGACTCCAGAGATCTGGGTTCGAGTCCCCGCTCAGCCAGCGAGCCAACTGGGTGGCTTTGGGCCAGTCACAGGCTCTCACCCCAACAGGTCTCACCGGGTTGTTGTTGTGGGGATAAGATGGAGAGGAAAGGATTTATGTAGGCTGCCTTGAGTTCCTTGGGAGGAAAAAAGGTGGGGTATACATATAATAAATGAATGAATGAAATCTGCTGATGAAATTTGGAGGAATTTCTTGGATGGCAACAATGAAGGGATCCTTCTCACTTCAGCTACAGAATGATCTCCCCACTGAGAATGACATGGTCATCAGCTGCTCTATGTTTCGGTTGTATAAGCTGTTTTAAACTGTGGGTACTGAATTACTCTGTATGTGATTGTATTTGTATTTGCATTGCCTTCCTTTTTATTTTGTATTTTAATATGGACTTCTTTTTATGAACTGCCAGAGAGCTTTCTATAGGCCAGTATAGAAATATAACGATAATCACATTCATTATATTGTTGTGAGCTGCCCAGAGGTGCTGTGGCACAATTGAGTGACATACAGATGTTGTAAACAAACAAACAAACAGTAATAACGGTAATGAGCTCATTGCCATTACAGAGTCCATAAACTGGCCACCTCACTCCTGGATTGCTGCAATAGGCTCTACGTGGGGCTGTCTTTGAAAATGGTCTGGACACTGCAACTTGTCCAAAATGGGGCAGCACACCTGCTGCACAGTATGGGTGTCCATGAGCCTAATTCCCCAAGACCTGCACAGGCTGCGTTGGCTGCTGGGTACCATCCAGGCCAGATTCAACTTGCCTACGATGACATATAAAGCCCTAACAGGCTTGGAGCCAGGGGGTCTGAAGGAATGCTTATCTCCATACGTACCAACCCAATCACTGAGAGGTCACCACCAGAGGTCCATATCCCTCCCTATAGTGAAACTAAGGAGGAGCCGTCACAGAGAGGGGCTTCTCCATGAGAGCATCTCAACTCTAGGAATCACTCCCATATGAGATTTGACTTTTCAGCCTTCATGACTGTGGAAAAAAGCTTTCCCAAAGACAAGAAACTACTAAACTTTTGGCAGCTGGGGGAAAATGGTGGGACATGCCCCTCTGGAAAATCCCAGCGGTCCCAGTGGGGAACCTAGGCCTGAAGTTCTGTCCTCTGGTGCAGCCTAAGACAGTTGTAGCACTGCACTGCAAAAGTGTCATTTGCTACCGTCCTTTCCCTGTGTCGACAGGCACCTCGGACTACCCAGTATAAGAACACCAGAAAAGCCATGGAGAATCAGGCCAATGGCCCATCCAGCCCAGCACTCTATTAATGGCATGCCAAAGTGACCTCTGGGGGAACCCTTGGCCAGGATGGGTAGAAGAGCTCCACCTACCCAGGTTCCTCAGCAACTGATATGTGTGGAAGCACTTGCTGAACTTCCCACCAGTCATCTTCATGGGACGACCTCAGATCCTAGAATTATGCACCCTCTCTCTCCAGTTTCTCCACATCAGGCGTAACTGTAGACACCCGTTCCCTCACCTTACTTGCTCTGTTTCCCCTTCCTTACATTAATACACATGTTTCCTGTTGGGGAAAAGAGACAGGGTACTGGCAGGGATAGGAGATCAATCCTGACTGCACTTTAGAAGGTCAGGTACTAAAGCTGAAGCTCAAATACTTTGGCCACCTGATGAGAAGGAAGGACTCCCTGGAGAAGAGCCTGATGCTGGGAACAATTGAGGGCAAAAGGAGAAGGGGACGGCAGAGGATGAGGTGGCTGGATGGAGTCACTGGGGCAGTGGGTGTGGGCTTAGGTGGACTCCAGGGGATGGTGGAGGACAGGAAGGCCTGGAGGAATGTTTTCCATGGGTCAGGCATGACTTCACGACTAACAACAACTGACAGGGAGGGCCAGTCCTCAATTCATCCTTTTTTGCAATTTTGCTGAATGCTTGGAAATCTCTTGAGTCTTTTTAAGTTTTGGGCAGGAATCTTGAAATGGCCTAGTTGGTTTCCAGGACACGCACCCTCTTCTCAACCAATTCTGTTACCAACAGCTCCAAAGTTAGTGTTAATCTGATATGGCTGTGAATACTTTGCAGTTATTTTCAACGGCTTGCCAGCATCCATACCAAACCCCATTACATGTGGTAACCCTACACATGTGGCAACATTACAAGTTAAGGGAGAACTCCAAAAACAGACAATTTTGTGCAAACATTCAGAGCAGTGTGTGGCTCCACAGATTGTAGCGATTAAGCAGAGGGTATCTCTTAGCTCTGCAGCTGTTGGATCCCGGTTTCCAAGTCTCCACACCGTTTCTTCTGCCCTAGCACGTTCTCAGGATCTCAGCCTCCTTTGCTCCTCCTGCTTTTTCATGGGTGGCTGAAACATTCCCTGGATGGTAACATTGCAAGCATAGTTGGGAGTGACATTGCATTTTCCCTCCAACACCTGTTCTGAGTGCAGGAAAAAAAATAATGTGAGACAGGGATAGACAACGTTAGGGCGGAGGCTGGGCTCAACTTTTCCCCATCCCATCCCATGGGGTGCCTCCTGGGTAGCGACACACCACAGACATTCTGCAGCATGGCAATGGTGAAAGAGAAAGGAGAGAAAAGGTGCTACGAGCAGTGAGCACTGACAAATGCAGCTTGTTTTCAAGCTAAATATGTCACTCCAAAGGCACTAGAGCAGGTTTGCTACCAAAACTTGGCAGCCAAACACTGGAGAGAGAGAGAATGAGAGAGAGAGCTATTTCTTTGGTCACACACCTGCTGACTCAAAAGGCAAAATTCAGGGAAAGCCTTACCTGTCCCATCTGCTTTTTCACTTGGCTTCAATTCTGCATGCTTCCCCTTCTTCCCCAATGTGTTCGCTAATTTACAGCACTTACACAGGGCTGCAAATACTGGCAGTACTGGAATAACCTGTGGCAAATGGGTGGAAACTAGTCTTTGTTTCCAAAAGTACTGTTCTTTTCGCTGTGAAGTGGCTACTGAGGTGAACTTGTCCTCAAATGATCAGTGTGAAGCTGGGCTGTGTCCATTCAGAGCATATGCAGGGCTTTGCATGGCTATTATTCCATGCAAAAACATGAAACATGAAATCCCTGCATGTAGAAAATTAGTATGTCAGGGACAACTCTAGCCTATAGTCCTTTTCCCGGACAGCTATTTTTCTATGTGTGGTTTTGTTGTTGTTTTGTTTTCTTTTAATGGGGGAGTACTCTCTGAAGTGAGTCCTGATCCATAGAACAACATGCATGCAGGTTTGTCGCCTCAAGAAGAACCGGGTTCCAGAGACAGAAGCAGGGCTAGCTCAGGTCTCGTGTCCTCTTGTGAGAGAGACTGGTGTGGTCCGTGGACTCATATGTCAAAGGCACCAGGAGATCCTCCGTGCTGATGTGGAACTAGAATTTCAGTCTCACAGAATGCCCACAAGCAGCAAGAACTTCCCAGTGAGGGTGGCAATGTGTCCTCCTCTGTTTTGAAGACATCCTCTACTGGAAGGGTAGTTCAGTCTGGAGAGAAAGAACCATCCAGAGAAAAAGCATCTCCCTGCAGTTCCCAGCAGCAGTGCCTGGGGAGCAGGTGGAGCAAAGGATGCAGGGCACCCGCGCACAGCCCTGCTGGGACAGGCGGGACCTGCGTGTGCATTGTGATTATTACACCTCAGTCTGCACCAGTGCATCTAAATTAGCATATGCAAATGTTCTGCAAGCCTCTTCCATCTTTGGTTGTCTTTTTTGCTGATGCAATTCCACTTTAGGATCAATCTAACAGCAACCTCTCTTTTCTCAGAGGCAGCTTTGCACTGTCTCGCCTAAGAGCAGGATCCGTCTTACAAGGCTGTTGTACAAAATGTACAGAAAGTACTCAGAGCATCTGAAACCACAAGTACTGCTATTCACACACACACATATGCGTGCATAAGATCCGTTCCTTAGATCACTTTTTCACTTGAAATACCGTTGTCTTCCAAGCGGGTGAGAAGAGGAGAAGACACACACGCTCAACTGGGCCTCTGCCAAGCTTTCCAGACAGGGGGTGAGCAACCACATCCAACGACTCCGCAAATTGCCACTGCCACACCCCAGTGCAGGCGTTTAACTCAACTGAGCAACTAGGCTGATGTTTTGCCAAGCCGCCATCAAGCCTTATTAAAATCCCAGTCGCACTTGGGTACTGACTTGGTGGAGGGGGGGCTTGGCGGAGGAGAGGGTGGGTTGCAGGGGGGGCCGCGAAAGGTTAAACTGCATCTCAAGTCCTGAAAGGATGTGGAGCCCAATTAAACCTTCAGCGCAGCTCTCGCTCATAAACATTTGCTACTTTATTCCCCCTGGATCACATTTCCGAGGCCGTTAGAGTGGGAACCCAGCGAGAACCTTTTCATGAAAGCGCTGTTATTGAGCCTGGGGTGCAGCCCAGCCCTTCTGGGTGAGTGCTTCCCCAGTCCCTCTCCATTAATCTTCTTCTGGCCTTCCAACACCTGGGACTGACTTCCACCCCCACTGTTGCTATATCGACAATATTCCCTGTTGATTTCCTCATTTTCTCAGCCCGGGCTCCAATAACCTCTTTAAAATTCTTTATAAACGCCAGTAATTGCTGCATCAAACTTCAATTCATTACTTTCCCGGGCCTCATGTATTTTGATGATATGAAAGTTGACCACATTTACATGCAAATTGAAGTTTTTTATATTAATAAGGGCCAGTAAAGAGAGAAGACTGCCTGGATAATGCTCCGTTATGACTTTTAAATACATTTGCCCATGTTTTGCCACTCGGCATTAGCGTGGTCTGACCACGAGGAAACCATGTCGCCCTGATTGCAATTTTGTTTTCCAATTGAAAGTACAATTTCATCGGGTTCCCCTGTCATTTCTAATAATGGCTTAAGTTTGTTTGCTAAATTGAGGAATTTCTCCCGGCTTCTGGTTGGGTGAGAAAACAGGTGAGCACCGGCAGCTGTTTTTCTTATGAAGTGCATCATTATATGTAACCCCCACAGTCAATCCCACAAGATTTGTGGGATAAAAGGAGCAAAACGCCTGATGAACTGGTGCGATGGAGAGTCATTATTTTTAAGCATGTTAACTGTTAATAGAAAACTTTCACAAACACAACCGTTTATTTATTAATGCAGTATTTGTGTCTTTCTATGCCGGCAGATAAAAAGATGTGGTAGCTTATGAATTTGGGGAGAGACGGGGAAAACCCACAATGACCCTAAAGCTCTTAAAGGGGCCAGGGACTTCCTCCCAGAGTCCTGCTGATAGGAACTTTTCTGCGATTTTGTGGCACCAGCAGCAGTGGGCAATTTTCATCCCTTCTGTGGCCGATTGTGGTCAACCCTCCTGTCAAATTGCTTGCAATTCTGGAAGGTCCCATGTCCTTTTGGGGGGATGCAAACAGTTATATATGAGGGGGAGCCAGCAATCCTCACATACAATTGGAATGACTTCTGCAGAAGGAAACAATGCCTATTTGGGTTCAAGCGTATATCTTGGATCAACAACTGCTCCCCTGCACAACTCCACACATTCCTACGTGCCTTATCCTCTGGAATAAATGAAAGCTCCAAAAGCGATCCTTTCAGAAAGACAAGATCATCTATACCAAACTGCCTCTCCAAATGCCCCGTTATAACTTCGTCACGGAGGCGGGGGTCAAAGGGAATCCAAGGGCCTCTGCCCTGCTGCCCACAGCACGACGGATAAATGAAACGGCCTTGGACAAGGACAAGGGGAACATGGATTGCACGCTTCTCAAAGTGCAGCCCCCTGCTTTCACCACACTGGTGCTTCCAAGGGCAGAGGGGAGGAAATAGCTCCAGGCAAGCAAACAGGACCCTTCCCTGCCTTCCTGCCCCCTTTTCACTTGGCGGGGGGCGGGGGTGATGGGAAAGCACTGGCAGAGATGGCTGGACCAGGAAGGGCAGAGGAGGGCAGGTGTGGACTATGGGATAGCAAAGGGCAGGGATGGGCTGAAGCTAGGGCCAAAAAGAAAAACAGCGGCGGTTCTCCATCTCTTGCAGAACAACCTATTCTGCCACAATATTGATTCATACTATCTTGATCTTGAGCGAGTTTGCTGATGCTTGTCCTTAAAGCCATAAACAGGCTGGGTTAGGATTACCTGCAGGAAGACCTGCTTCCACATGACAGCTGTATTTAATGTCAGGGCCCTCACTTTCTATCCCACTGGCATCTTCATATGGACAACTGCAAGACAGGTCCTTCTTGGTGTTGGCATCCAACGGCATTGGGAACGTCCCCCCTTTGAAGGTCAGTCTCTTTTTATTTTAGGTGGCACTGAAAGACCTTGTTTCAACAGGATGTTAGTGTACAATTTTAGATCTGTTTTAATTATGTGTATCTTCTGTCTTTAATCTCTCTGTAGGTTGTGACGCTATTTGTGAATTAAAATGTGTTTAATAATTAACAATTAAGTTCTAGCAATTCGAATGCATCTTGCAGAATAAATCATTGAGTTTTAGGAGAGATGGGTTAGGCACACACGTTATGGTGCCACCTAATTTCCTCTCAATATAATTTGAAGCAAATGGGAAGTAAAGCATTTGAGAAATTGTAAAATCAGCCGAAAGAATTTTCCTAATCTTGCAACCCAGAGAAATGGCAAGGCGATCTTCAGAACCATGTTCATGTCGATTCTGTAACTGACGGTTCTGTGACCAATTGCAGAAACGGTTTTGAGATACCACCGCCATCAAAAGCTGCAAAGCTACTCAGGTCATGAGTCCTTCTTTCTACCTTGTATTCAGTAAATCTCAGTGCTACTCATGGTCTAGAGTTAAAGGGAAGGGAAGACAGAATCAAATCCCCTTCTTCATGGGCATGTGCAGAAAACTGTATTGAAAAATGTGCACAAGTTTGTAACCAACTTTGGTCAGCAGTTGGCAGGGACTTGAGTACAGTGGCACCCAACTCAAACTTGGTGTATCCTGGAAGAGAGGCATAGGAGGCAAAACTAGAGGAAATTGTGTGTGCATTGTCTGGTGCCCACCCAACTTGTTGGACTGCAGCTCGTCACAATTGGCTCCCTTGAATTTTAGGAGCCAAACTTCTGGAGGGCACTGGGCTGCCAAGGTCGTGTGACAACTCAGAGCTTAGCTAGACAAGATGATGAAAGTTCTGTAACTGGATCCTTAGCCATGGGGAGGGTGGTTTCTGATTGGAAGCGTTGCATTTGAGGAGGGGGCCAACAGTTCCCTCAGTGGAGATCATTCTTTTCCAGCTGCAGTCTGAATTGCAATCGTCTGCATCTTTTGTATTTGATGAATTGTTGTGAATCCTGCAGAGAGCGTTGACTATTGGTCAGTACAGAAGTGAAAAGAACAAATGGACAAACGACTAAATACGTTGCAGCTTCTGGGGAATGTGGGCTGGGGTGAGATTTTCTTCAGGAATAAAGCATGGGGCATTTATCGATGTGGATGCTATGCAAGTAGACATGGCTCTGCCAACCACCAGCCACTGAGTTCTCAGTTCTCCTACTGTCTCCTTGGCAGACAAGGCTTGTGGCCTGGAAAGAGTGAGGGATGAAAAGCCAAGCGGTGCCACCGTGTCCCCACGCAGCGGGCTTGGACTGTGCCTGTGTCTCCATCCCTCCCGGTGACAAGCATTTTGGTGGCCGATGACATGCACTGCCACGAACCGTTGGGGTGCATCTGCCCTGGCCGTTCAGGGGTCGGCCATCCCTGTGCCCAAGACAGCTGCACCGCTCCACCCCCATCCCTTCCTTCTGGTTTCCATTTTCTGCTCTCACGCGCATGCCCAGTCCTGATCAGCTTTCTCGGGGAGAGGTGATCCCCAATTTGCTTATTGGTTTTTTAATATACTTCTGCAAACCTCGGGGTCCCCCCAAACATGCGGATGGTTTCCTCTTATTTTTCTCAACAGCCAATTTTGGTTATGATATTGAGAGAGCTTGCTCCCTGATTTTGCTGTTAAAAGGAGTGATAAATGGGTGGGGGGGGAGAGAGAGAGAGAGAGAGAGAGATGACAGGTAGATAGAGATGACAGACAGACAGACAGACAGACAGACACACACACACACACATAGAGACAGACAGACAGACAGATTTTCATAACAGAACAAGTTCTACAGAGAATCCTTTGCTCTTCTCACTGTTATAATGGGGCTAAATTCTCACCAGGCAATTGGTGCATGCAAGCACATGGGCCGACACGCCAATTGCCTCGTAGAGAGTAAAATGTGACGTTGCCTTGCGATTGCGGCTCATTTTCTTTTCCAAGCCAGCCATTCACTCCTGCTTTTTCACTCACTCGAAGATTAGCTTTATCTCTGAGCAGTAAACAATGCAAGTTGTTCACATAACTCTCTGAGCCAATGTATTGTAACATCAATGGCCTGCAGCGCGTGGCTTTTCCTTACGACGTTTCAATTTAAACACTGCTGCACTGCAGCATTGTCACATCTCATTTACACCGTGGGGCTCAGTGGGAGACAGGAATCATTACGTGGAGAACATTGAGGAAAAAATGCATTACACTCCGATCATAACCATAAAAGTAACTAAAGAGAAGGAGACACATTCCGACGCGCTGGCAGTCGATGTAATAAAACGGAATAAGCATCGCATTGGAAAAAATGCAGGACGGGGAAGTTTAGAGAGAAAGCTGGCCACTTCACTAAAATTGTCAAGCTTGAGCCAAATGATTTTACTGCTGGCACCTCTGGCTAAAGTTCGTTGTTCCAAGAGGCGGTTTCTCCACTTTCCTTTGCTTATCTCAGCCAAGCCCACTCTCCCGTGCCATCAGTGCTGCAATTATCCTCTTCTGCACTGGGTTTTCCTTCCCTCTGGCATTTGTATTTCCTCTTGGGCTGACCAGTGGTGTGGGTATGCACACGGTTTTATGTAGATTCCCATGGTGCCAGTTGTATAACGGTGTGTACTCATTGGGCTTGAATGACAAAAGACAAATATATAAACACAAGAAAACACAATATAAAATCCCAGTGAACAGATCTGAAACAGGATGTAGACCTCTCCTGCATTGTTATTTTCATACTTCCTGTTTGGTAAGATTTTCCCAGGCTCCCCTGCATGTTGTTCAAAGGCAGGAGTCTTCCCCTGGAGCAGTCACCTCTGTCAGCTCCTTTTTTCAGGCTTTGGCTTCCTTCCTCCAACCTTACTCCTGTGCATTTTATAACTCTCTCAGGAATGAAAAGAATAAAGTGGCCTATATGATTTTTAATATGTCTAGTTAATCGGGAGAGCCTGGGGCAAGTTTTGGATGATGGAGGTATGGAGCCTGGCGACTGCTGCTAGAGGGCATGGGAGTTTTGGGTTGGACTACAAGCCATTTTGGCTGAGAGTGTGTAGTTAGAACTGGGCTCCAGAAGGGTTTTGTCCCTCCTGAGTCAACTTCTGGTGGCGTGTCCAGAGTCCCTCACCAAAATGTCCAGCCCACTTTGACCTTTCCCCATTTGTTGTGCTACAGCCTGGTGTTGAAATGGATTGAAATGGTATAATTGCTACTTGATATGCACAAGATACTTAATCCTTTAAACATTTTTATTGTGGCACAAAAGTTAAGTAAACAGAAGCAGGTTTGCACGTGTTGCTTGCGTCAGTATTTGACCCCTTTGCTCTGGCTCAACCCTCTGCCTCCGGAGGTTGCATACCGGGAGACTTTAGAATATGTCTTTGCAGAGTATTGATAAGCTGGAGGGCTGTCCTACCACTGAAGCAGGTTCTAGCTGCAACCAGTTTAGCCTCCAGCCCCATAAGCAGCCATGATTGATATGAAGTAGGAATGCTACATTTTCATATTAGCAAATGCACCCACCTGAGCTGGGAATGTTCAAGCGAGGCCTAACTTTCTCCTGCCCTACAGTAAGAAAAGACAGAAGAGTCTGCCTGCTACTTCCCTTTCCATCTCCACCCAGAAGTCGCACACTAAAAGTCCCACCGGTGTGCACTTGCACTTTCACACAACCTCACGTTAGGTGCAGCTATTTCTAGAAGGTCCGGAGTTTGCTGAAGAACATACCTAAACCAGAAGCTATTAAGAAGACCAAGGAGCTATGAGAACAACTTTGAGGGAAAGTTGCATGGAAACACCAATGAGGGTTGGTTTATTAAAACAAAAAAGAAGAAGATTCCTGCACTATGGTATGAACTTCTCCCTGGAGTACCAATAAATTTGTTATAACAAAATGGAAAGAATATTGCTTGGCAAAGAGTGTCCACCAAACTCAGTGGCCAGGTCAGGAGGGCATTACGCAGAGAAGCAACCAGGACATCTGTTTTGATTGTTCTTTCAAGCATCACCATGAAGCAGAAAGGAAACCCTTAATTTCCATGGTAAACAGAAGTAGAGAAATTTCATTCGTTGATATGTCCAGGCCTTGAGGATGGGGACAATTTTGACTTCATCTTTGAGCACCGTCCTCTAGGCTCTTATTGTCCGTGAGCCTTTTTTACAATTATTTCCCTGAAGTCTATCTGTGCAAGAAGACATCCTGCTAAACTACGACCTTTATTTTCGGATCATTCAGCACTTTCTGAGATCCCAAATGAGGCAGAAAGGCAAAGACATGTGGATTAAGCCTTGGCACATTATTATCTTTGGGAATGCTAGGAGCAGGGAGGAAATGTGTGTGCATGTGTGTGCTGGTTAGGAGGTTGGACTGAGACTTGCAAGATCCAGGTTCTGGTCTTTCCTCATCCGTGAAGCTCACTGGATGGCTTTGGACCTGCCACTCACTCTCAGCCGAATGCACTTCAAAGGGTTGTTGTTGTCAGGATAAAATGGAATGAAGAAGGACCATGTAAGCTGCCTTGCAAGAGGAAGACATATGGGTTATAAATGAAATAAATAGATAAATGATGCATCTATCTCCTGATCTTGCGCGCACGTGTGTGTGTGTGTGTGTGTGCACGCATGCATTTGTACACAAATCAACTAGCTCCATTCAAATTACCCAGCCTATTCAAAGACAGAATATTATACCCAAGGAAAAAGTGAGTGGGGAAAGCATCAGGCAGCTGGCCAATCTATCTGAGATGCTTATCAAATGGTGGGGATTTAATTGGAAGTGCAGCCGCAAAGGTGAGCTGTAGGCAGGATCTGCCTGGGAGCGTCTAACACAACTTTGCCCTAGCCTTCAGCTGCATCGTTACTTTCTCTCCCCCTTGGCCCTTGTTTCGACTCCTTCCTTGCCATGGGTAGGAGCCAAAGTTCAGTGGTAAAGCAGATAGGCAGAAGGTTCAATCGCTGTTCCTCTAGCAAATACGGCCACAACCACAGTGACTGTGGGCAAGGACCTTGATAACACTGCTGAGCCTGAGTTAGCAGGAACCACTAGGAACCCTCAAATGCATCTCCCATCCTGAACCTGCGTCATTTGCTGCTGGGGGCCGGCACCAGCTGGTGACTCCCGCTGTGAAGGTCAAGGACCATGGTGGACCTCTGTGCTGAGACCATGGGACACATTTCCCTGCCTGCTATTACAGAAGAGAGGAAGAGAAACCCGAGTCTCTCTTTTCTGGAGTGGTCTCATGTTGTGTTCCTTTTTTGAGATCACGTTTTCATCGTGTTCCACTCAGACTGACACATCCTCCCTTTAAAAAGATCATATAAATTAATCCAGCCTAAAGTGAGATTAGCAACAGCGAATGGACAGTGCGTAAAACTTTCTAGGCGTTCCGTCAGCCATTCTTTGACAGGTTTGCCGTTCTTGCGGTGAGTTCTTCGAGAAACTTAAAAGGACACTGTCAAGGTTTGAGGATGATCCTCCACCCCTACCCCCACCTATTTGCCGCAAAGATTTTAAATACCCCTAACATGCTTAAATAGTCCTGGAATGACATTCCAAAGCACAGCAAAAGCAAATGCCAGGAAAAGCTCTTTTCATCGAACCCCACCTCTCAATGCCTTTGCCATCATATCTCAATCTTGCCCTGAAGGGTGCACCTGGACTACAAGAGGACCTCAGGTGAGTTTCAGGCAGGTTGGCAATGAGAGCTCCAAAAAGTGGTGGATCCCTCACTCTGTCATAATTGTCGGGGCTTATCATGTACCCTCGCAGAGCCAGAACCCCACAAGTCAAACCGAACCATGTTCCTCAGAAGGCTCTTCCATCAGCATCGGTGGGGCTGCCTTCCAAGCAGATGTGCTCTGGTTTACTGCCTTAATCTCACCTCCTCTCTTTATTGAGCATCACCAAACAGGTGAACCCAGGATGGCCTTCTGCAGGCCTGCATTGCCTGGTACCCAGCAAGGGAAAACAAAGCTATCCAGGGGCTGGGGCGATGCCCATGCAAGGAAAGGCAGCAAGGACTGGGGAGGATGAGCTGGGGAAGAGGCAAGCCAGGGTAAGGGGACAGATGTGTACAGAATTACACATGTGGAGGACTTGAATATCCTGTAATACCCAGAGTTATCCCGTTAAGCTAAAGGGTGGGAGATTCGGAAGGGATAAAAGGAAGCACTTCGTCACATAGTGTGGAATTCAACTTTGGAATTCATTTCCACAGGTAGAGCAGCAGCCATAGAAAGGGAAAGGGAATCGGAGAACCTGGAAAGGGAATTAGAGGAATTAATGGAATTGGACAAGGCAATTCATGGTGATAAGTCAGGATAGCTATGTGTTCCCTCTGTTTGCCAGGAAATACAAGGGGGTTGTGTAGCACTACTGCCCTTGTGTCCTGCAGGTGGACTTCCACAAACCGTCAGGTCAACGTGGTGTCGACAGAGAAGACTTGGGCCTGACTCTGCAGTGCTCTTTGTACATCCTTGCATTCCGAAGCCAACTGCAATCCAGCAGCCACGCGTGCAAAGCAGAGTTCAGAAGCATCCTGCTTTTGCTCGCTAGCTACCTGGAACAGCAAAATACAGGAGAGGTTATTTTCAGGTACCTGGGAAATCTGCCATATTATAGTTATGATGATAACTAATGAATTACCTCAAAACCGGAAATGCCTCACCAAAAGAAGAGAGAGAGAGAGATTTGCATAAAAATCGCAAAAGCTCCAGTATATGGAACTCCTTGAAAACAGGGTACTTTCCTCTTCTGAAGAGGACACATGGCTATCTTAGATGTTATGGGTTATGCTATTATGAGTGGAATAGGCCAGTTGTTAAAACGATGGGTAGGGCAAGTGAACAACACAGCAATACATATGGAACCACCGTAGCGCAATGGAAAAGCACATGGTCAGCACGGGGAAGGCTCAATCCTTGGCCCATCCAGTTTGGGGCACTTACAGCTTGTGGATTTCACATTGAAGGCATCCAAGTTCAGTCTCTGGAATCTTCACACTCAGGTAACAGAGCTGGGAATGACCCCTTCCTGATCAGAATGATAGATTTGCACAAATGGCTTCACAAAATTCTCCACCCTGTTTGTGGGCAGAAAAATGGGGTGGACACATCTCCCAATTTTTCCACGGAGAGAAGAAATTAGTCATCAGTTTTGGAAAATTGCCAGGACAGGTTCTTACAGGTCAGACCCTGGCACAGGACGGTGATTCTCTGGCAGAACTGGAATCTTCTTCGGCAGAACAAAATTTCTTTGGTTAGTTGGGCAAGGACTAGGGTTTAATAGGAATGATTTTAATATTTTGACTGATTGATATAGAAACATAGAAATATAGAAACAGAGCGAGTCAGACGGGGTCTCCTGGGCCATCTAGTCTGACCCCCGGCTCCAGCCGGTTCCGTTCACAACATGCCCACCATGTGCATGTCCAGCCTATCCTTGAACACCCTCACCGATGGGGCCTCAACCACCTCCCGTGGAAGCCCATTCCATACACAGGGGTCCTGACTGTCGGGAAGTGCTTCCTGGCATCTAAATGGAACCTGGGTTTCCTGAGCTTTGCTCTGTTGGAGCGCATCCTGCCTTCCTCTGCAGGGGAGAACAGGTCTCTACCCACCTCCGTGTGACATCCCCTCACATACCTGTATGTCACCAACATATCCCCTCTGAGTCTCTTCTCCAAACTGAAGAGACCCAGTTCCCTCAGTCTCGCCTCATACCCCATCCCCTGCAAACCGGCCACCAACCTTGTGGCCCTATGCTGCACTGACTCTAGCCTGGCTAGATCCTTTCTGTAATGAGGGGCCCAAAACTGAGCACAATACTCCAGTTGCAGGTGCACCAGAGTCATATGGAGTGGTAGTAATACCTCACTCAATCTAGAAGCCACACTTCTGGCTATGCAACCAAAGGTGGCATTCGCCCTCTTGACCACTGCATCACATTGCTGACTCATGTTTAGCCTGAGGTCAACCAGTACCCCGAGGTCCCTTTCACAAGTGCTGCTCTCCAGCCACTTGTCCCCTAACCTGTACTTATGACACCCATTCCTATGCCCCAAGTGCAAGACCTTGCACTTATCCACATTGAACGCCATCCTGTTGTCTTCTGCCCACTTCCATAGTCTGTCCAGATCCTTTTGGATCTGGACTACCTGCTCCTCAGTTGTGGCCACTGCTCCAGTTTTCGTAATGTCTGCGAATTTGATCAGCAGACTGTTCACCCCTTCTTCCTTGTCATTTATGAAAAGATTAAACAGGATCAGCCCCAAGACAGAGCCCTGGGGGACCCCGCTTGTCACTGGCCGCCATCCTGATGACCCTCTGCTTTCAGTCAGTCAACCATGCCCTATTTCATCGGACAGTCCTTTGGTGTATCCCAAAATTCCTCAGTTTCTCCACCAGGATATCATGGGGCACTTTGTCAAAGGCCTTGCTGAAATCCAGGTAAACCACATCTACTGCATCCCCTCCATCTAGCCATCTCAAAACCTTGTCATAGAATTCCACAGAACCTGTTTTTGCAGATTCTGTGTTGTGTGGCTGTCAGCCTCCCTTCCCTATCTAGCATCCCTACATCTCTCTCTATTATGAGACTTTTCATTGTTTTTCCTACAATGGACGTAAGGCTAACTGGTCTGTAATTCCCCATGTCCCTTCTACTACCCTTTTTGAAAATTGGGCCCACTAATGCCACCCTCCAGTCCTCTGGAACTTCACCCATTCAATATATCATCTATTATCCGCCCACCCATGCACCCACCTACCTACTTACCTACCTACCTACCCACCCACCCATCTGTCCACTCATCCATCCATCTGTCTGTCCATCCACCCATCTGCCCATCTATATTAAAGAACTATTAGTTCTTTAAATGATACATACATTTCAGGCAATTGATATTTGCATCATTTGCTTTCTAAAATCATTTAAGGACTGAAGATGGACATGGTACTGCATATACTTTTAAAGGTTTAATTATGAATGGAGGTGTAAAATGATCAAAGTCCCCCCTCCTTTGATGTTTTGAGATAGAAATGTGCATGCAACGCTTATTTCTCTGTGGGGCAGGAGTTGTGTGTGTTTGCTTTCACCTATCCAAATGGCTCCCTTCACATTCTTTTCATTTCAGGCTCGTTAATCAATATGCTAATGACACAGCTCCGGCTCGCCACTGAGCTGCATCCCCAGTGCTTTTGGAACACCAACAAATATTGGCTGATCACTTCCCTTGCCACCTAAGTCGAGGCTCACAGTCATGTGGAAACCAGCTTCAAAAGTACTGGATTTCCCAAACAATGGGGCTTACCAGAGCTGAGATAAGTAGGGGAAGGATTCCTCAGTGCAAATCAGGCAGTGCAACGCAGGACCTTCCTTGAGATTAGGCCTTGATCTTTGAAACCGATCTCTCAAGCTCTGAGCACAAAGCTTGAATAGCATTTGGGAAACAATGGATTAAATTTATATTCTCTCTTATTCAGTGGGCCAATGACCACTGACTTTGCTGGAGCCAGAATGACACTCCATTGTTTCAGCTCTCGTTCTCCCGCATACATACCTGAAAGGAAATCCTACAGTGGGACTTAATTTTTAGTAAACAGGTATTGGTAGAGCTACATAACTCTGTATAGGCAATGGAGTGCTAGTCTTGGATGGGACAGGTATGGGTTCAAATCCATCTTTAGTCATTAAAATAGAGAAAGCTAACCCATGCTGAGCTGAACCATCATACTTTGAAGTAGCTGCACCAACGGGCAGTGCATTGCTCGGGAAATCTTCCAAGTGAGGATTTTCCAGCCCATCCTGGAGCAACACAACCTGAGACAGTTTGCATTTTGGGGTGAGGGTGAGGATGGGGGCCACAGTTAAGCAGATGCAAAAGTCTACAGGGTTTCATGCTCAGCTCTGAGTATTATTGTCTCCAGTAAGTCATTGCTGTTGCTTCTCATTGCCACTGGCCCCCAATAAGCTTTCCATGGAGCAATCTCAGACATTACACTTCTTTTCCCAACCCTTCTTTTCCTGAGCCCAAACTAAACCTGAAATTCATTTGTTCCCTCGCTATTTTCTCTGGAATAATTCTCTACCAATTCTGCTATTAAAGTTCTCCAGATATCATTTCAGTATTTGCTGAATATTTGATCCCTGTGTTAGGCACCCAATAAGGGTAGAAGCTGAGACCATAAATATCTGGCTATAATTGATAGCTGGGAAGTCATGGGATTAGTCTTTGAGAGCCACTTAAATGTGCAGCAGCATTGTCTGGCATGCAGTGACACATGGTTATGGTGGTATGTGTGACATCCTATCCCATTATATCTCTGTATTTGATGTATGACCATTGATATTTAACAATATCTGATAGGTGGTCTATATTTAGGAGCTGACATTATTTGATAGTGGCATTCACATGAATGGCTCTGGAACACTTGGAGGTCTGTGCTACGAGGTCACCAATACATGGATAACACCCAAGCCTATTTCTCTTTTCCATCTACTGGTCCCAGGGATGCTGTGGAACTCTTGAACAGGTGTGTGGTGGCAGGTTTGAGGTGGATGAGAGGGCAACTTGGGGGGACTCTTGGTTCAAGGATTCAACCAATCTGAAGGCACAGGTGTGACAAGGTTAGGATGGAGTTTCACCAGCACTGACAGACCACATTTGTAGTTTTAGGGAAGTGCAAGTGATGGCAAGATCAAGGAATGGCTTTTACCTGCCTAGATTCAGACTGATGCTCCACCCTTCCCTAAGGCACTGGTCACAGGGCACTGGTCACATCCAGGTTTGGCCAGTATAATATGCTCTGTGCAGCTGCTGTTGGAGATAGTACAGAAATTTCAACTAGTCCACTGGAAATGGGACGAAGAAAGACAATGGAACTGAATTTACTGGTAGATCCAGTTGATTTGCTAAATACCAGCATGGGTTTTGCTGCTCCTGATGGTTGAAACCCTGACAACAAAAAGACCTTGGAGATCAAGGGCTAGGCTACCTGGAGGCCCATCTATGAACCTGCTTGGGCACTACCTCTGAGGTCTACTCATCTCCCCAAGCATAAGCTTGGCTTATTTCATAGGCATGACAGATAGGCCTTTTCAGTGGTAGCCAGGATATGGCTTTTCCTCTCTACTGCATGATTCCTCAGTACCACTCTTGATCAATATTTACATGAGAAATGAGTAGCACTTTAGAGGTGTTCAGGGGCTCAACTCGGTAGATGGTTAGATCAGTTATAACACCTTATTCCTTCGAAGCTGGATTTTCATGCATTATCTCTGATTTAGCTTTGTCTTTTAAATGGAATTGCTTATAGTTTTTGCATCTTTACTTGTTTGGCATGCTATTTGTCTATTTTAATTGTGTGTGTGCGATGTTTGTATCTATTTTCTTTCTTTCTATCTATCTATATCTTATGTGAGTAGACAACATCCTCAAAGGCTGCCTATGAATAATTGCATAAAGAAAATAAATAAACCTGAATTCAGTATCTGATGGCATCTGATAGATGAAAGTCAATAGAATTGAGTACATGATACTGTTTGACAGCTGACAGCTTACAGGATTTTATCTCTGAAGTTTGTCAAACTCATCAAAAGATTCCATCTCATTTAACATCCTGAGTCTATGCATGCCTGCACTGGAAAAGGTGTATAGAAAATGCACGCAGAAGGACAGTCCTGTTGGACTGGACACACAATCCACCCAGAAAAGCACCCCTTCCTTAACGGTGGTCAGCTACTGCTGGTGGGAAGTCCACAAGCAGGACATGGAAGTAACAGCCCTTCTCTGTTTTGTGCCTCTTCCCCAAGGATTGGTATTCAGAGGTATAATTGGAACCAGCACCAATATATAGCCCCACTGCAGCCCTTGGAAATGAGTCGTCCTGCTCAGCTTGCAGTCTGCTGGGAGAGCTTGCTCTCCCAGTAACATCCTCCTAATTCCAAGGTTTCTTCCACACCATTCTTGACCGATGCTTACGTGAGAAGAGACTCACTCTTTTGGGACACCTCACAGGGCTGCCTTGGCTCTGGAGCCTACATAAGGAGAAGCCACTAGAAAGGAGAAAGAAACCAGTTACTAGAAGCTTGTTAAAGAGGTGTACATTAATCACAAGAATGTTGTGATTCAAGCTTCCAGCACATCTTCTCCCAGAGAATTGTAAGCTTCGAAAGCATGGTGCTCAGCCTTTCTTCATTCTGATGCACCAAATCCAAACTAGAGAAGGTCTCAGAGTCTGCATTCCAGGCATGGATGAGACCAAAGGCAAAATGGATGGGCCCAAAGCAAAAGAGGTGGGGCAAAATACCCCCCACCCCTTTTGATGAAATGAAACCAACCTATTTCATTTTAAAGCTCTCACTAAGCCTCAGGTAAGAATAGGAGGAAACCATGCAAAAGCTGTGGGTGGAGTTAGAAGAAGGGGGCAGAAGTATAGAAACATAGAAGCAGAGCAAGTCAGAAGGGGTCTCCTGGGCCATCTAGTCTGACCCCTGGCTCCAGCCAGCTCCACTCACAACATGCCCACCATGTGCATGTCCAGCCTATCTTTGAACACCCTCGCCGATGGGGCCTCAGCACCCTCCTGTGGAAGCTCCTTCCACAACCTCAGGGTCCTGACTGTCAGGAAGTGCTTCCTGGCATCCAAATGGAACCTGGGTTCCCTGAGCTTGGCTCCATTGCAGCAGGACTGCCTCTCCAGACTCCTCTTCATCCCACCCATAGAATTGCTCAAATCAAATCTCAAATTCCCCACTCCAAGGTTGGTGGGCTACCTTCATCCTCAGATCTGAGAACCTGAACTGTCCCATGGCCCTTCGGACACTGACTGGGTGCGTCAGGATAGCTCCCTAAAAAGATCAATATTCATGTGGATCCAGGATCATTTATACAAAGGCCTGTGCCTAAACCATGACTTGCCTGTTTCTGCACAGGATTTTTTTTAAAATCTTCTACACAACTCCATTGAATAAATGAACCAAATCATACATTAAAACAAATTTGGACAGAACAGTTCATAAAAATGTCAGTGTGCTGATAGCAGGACAAATAATTGTAGCAGCTGTCAAAATGCGAACAAGATTATTCCTTGAAATTACCTTATCTCCCCTTTAAACAAGTTTTAGTTGCTCCATTGAGTAATGCATGTACTATCTTCCACATGAAGGAGAAAAAAAGAACTGGGAGATACTCTAATATCTCTTGTAGAACCAGGATTTTATTGGAAATATTAATCTTTAACTTGGCAGCTGCTAAATTCTAATATCCATTTAAGCAATTTACAAATAATAATGGCGTTAAGAAAGATTTACTGTGCATTTGTACAACTCTCAAAGTTTGCCATTTCTTCTTGGTACTAATATTGATCTATTAACATAATATCAGCACCATTTGTTCTGCTTTCTTAATCTATATGCAAGAAGAAAATTTAAGAGTAGTACATAAAAAGTGGGTGTGTTTATTGCATGCACATGTGAGAGGGAGGGAGGCATATTTTGAAGGAAATGCGACTGCTCACCCATTCTTTCTGCTCAGCAGAATAATTTGTAATCATACGTAAGGATTCACTTGCTCATATGGGGGGCAAAAGTGGAAGCGTATGATCGCAAAGCTACTGCTCAGATCTTAATCTCCTAGCTAGTTTTCTGCTTGCTGTTGTTGTTGTTAGTCACAAAGTCATGTCCGATCCATAGCGACCCCATGGACAACATTCCTCCAGGCCCTCCTGTCCTCCACCATCCCCCGGAGTCCACCCAAGCTCACGCTGACAGCTTCAGTGACTCCATCCAGCCACCTCATCCTCTGCTGTCCCCTTCTTCTTTTGCCATCTATTGTTCCCAGCATCAGGCTCTTCTCCAGGGAGTCCTTCCTTCTCATTAGGTGGCCAAAGTATTTGAGTTTCATCTTCAGAATCTGGCCTTCTAAAGAGCAGTCAGGGTTGACCTCCTCTAGGACTGACCGGTTTGATAGCCTTGCAGTCCAGAGGACTCGCAGGAGTCTCCTCCAGCACCACAACTCAAAGGCCTCAATCCTTTGGTGCTCAGCCTTCCTTATGGTCAGGTCTATTTATATCAGAGGAGCACTATTGTGTCAAAAGTGTTTGGAGGATCATTAAAGATCCAACAGCAGGTTTTTCTGAGAGGGGACCTAAAGCAGTCCTTGGTTCTCCATGAACTTCACCAGTGTTTCTCCAAATCTGTGGAACATCGTTTGGGAGGCACCCTTCACTCTCACAGTCAAGAAAGTCTACTTTCCAAGTGTGTAAGAGTTAGAATGGCCAACTCTCGGAGGAGTTCGCATCCCTTGTGTTTTGGGGTGAGTCTGCATCACGACTTTGGACATGCCTCTGGATTAGAAGGTGGCAAACCCAAAGCAGTGGTTTATGAGAACTCCGGCAGGTTCCCTCCATTGTGTGTTGGCAATTCTGCAACATCTCTGTATTGGAGGAATGCTGAAATTGCACCCAATATAGAAATGGCACAGGATTACTTGATTTTCATGGAACGCCTCCTTTATGGATCCTTCTGATCTCATATGGACTTTTCATGGTGTCATTGAGGGAATTCCCTCATCGCGGTTGCTTGTGATGTTAGAATACCTGAAGTATAGTAACTTGGATGCAAATTTCTACTTGTCTGTTACATGTTATCACAATGCAAGGTCCACGGGGCATGGAAGACTCTACTCTCTGCGTATCATATCTTCCATCAGGTTTCATCCCAGCTGTTAGGAATATCAGAAAAATCTGTCACACTTTCAGGTGAGTTCCAATTTCTGAGACTCTGACCTGTGGCCGACCAGTTTCTTCAAAGTCACATAGATGCTGTGGGCTTATGGATCAGTTTTTAACTTCCCATAGTTTTATGCAAATTTAATCATAACTATTTGGGTAAACAGCAGCTGACTGAAAATGCATGTTCCCCTCTGCTACCATAGACTAAAGCAAAAACATGCATGTGAGGACTTTAGCATTTTTGGAAGTACACATTCACACAAGGGCAAACTTGCACAAATTTATGCAATTTCACAAAACCCAATTCCATCCACAAACAAATGCTGGAATGAAAGCCCCCTGAGCCTCCATGGAATGCAGACAGAATGCATTTAAGAGAGTCTGCACGTTTCTAGCAGCTGTTATTTTGGCCTGGGCTCTGGCAGGTGGATCTCAGGTTCTACTAAAAACAAGCAACCAACAAAGCAAGTAGTTCATAGAAACATAGAAACATAGAAACAGCGAGTCAGAAGAGGCTTCCTGGGCCATCTAGTCTGACCTCCGGCACTAGCTGGCTCCGCTCACGACATGCCCACCATGTGCATGTCCAGCCTGTCTTTGAACACCCTCACCGATGGGGCCTCAACGACCTCCCGTGGAAGCCCATTCCACGCCCTTGGGGTCCTGACTGTCAGGAAGCGCTTCCTTGTGTAGCACTGAGCAAGTCACTATATCTTGGTCTCAGTCCTTCTTTATAATTGAGCTGCTTGTCTGAGGGCCATTTCCCATGCCCTGAGACATTCTCGGATCTTCATGCTAGACACTGGTATGGGAACAACAGCTGAACACCGTGCCTTGCTAGCAGCAGTGGTGGACTGGAGACTGGAAAGCAGGTAACAGGGCACTCTGTTGTGGTTCATTGGAATAATAAGAATCTTAAAAACCACCAGCTCAACTCCATCCTTGGTGCAGTCTCCTCGATGCAAGATGCCTGCATCATTTTTAAATGCCTTCACCACCCTTATCACTCTTCTCTGGACACCCTCCAGTTTGACTGTCTCCTTGTGGACACAACACTCCAAGGGTGGCCCAATTAAAGCAGAGTGAAGCAGAAGCGTTAATTTCTGTGACCGCCACTCTATGCTTCTGTTAATGCTGACTGATGTTGCATTAGGTTTTTGACAGCTGCACCACACTGCTGGTTTGTATCCAAAGTGTGACCCACTACACGAGCTAGGTCCTTTTTCATGCAAGTGGCTTCATGCCTCCCTTGTGATCTAGACTGAGACTGCATCCTACCCTAAGAAGGCTCAAGTAAGGATGTCAAAGGGTGTCATTTGAGTCTCTGCATTTTTCAGTGGCACTGGCTCACTCTGGACGAAGCCGTTCCACATTGATACAGCGCCATGGTCAAGAGATTGGCCTGAAGGTCCTTGATGCCATTCCAGCTGTGAAACTGAGCAGGGATGAGTTCGTGGCTTGTGCCCCTGAGAGAGATCGGTGAATGTACAACCTCAGGGTGTAGAAATGCCACCGATTGTGGTGCTTGCAGTGCTTCTGCAAGAGACGGGAGCTTGGGGAGAGATGGACGCCGAGATACTCTCCACACATGGGGTCAGCACAGCTGGTGAACAACCCCAAGCTTCTTTTTGTACTCTGTGCCTAATTAGCAGACCAATATGAAGATCAACCTGTCCTGCCCCAGGCTCGGATGTGTAAGAACCTGCATGCTTGGACCAACAGATGTGACACCATGTTGTAGACAAAGGATTATATCCCCAGCTAGCCCTGCTTGGAGTAGACTCTTTGAACAAACGGGACTTGAGTGGCTCATGACTAATTTAAATCCCATTTGTTCCAAAGGGTCTACTTTAAGTAGGGCTAATAATGGGGACTCTCATAATCAGCAGACACTGAGCAAGCAAAAACTTGCTGCCTCATGTGCACCCTGTTTCTACAGCTGATTAATGTAGGCATTTCTTTTTGGTTTGTTCTCCATATATGTGTGTGCGTGCGCATGGATCTTTGCTTATGCTTTAGTGAACACTTGCTCTAAATCCTGTATGAATTAGTTCAGTGTAGACAGCTACATTCCACTTTGCCTCAATCAATGTTTTGAAGATTTGCTTTCTCTTTCTGGCTTGGGATATCTTATTATTTTGAAACAAAGCACACCCATTTCTTAAAGGCTATCAATTGGAGGATGGTTTGTTTGTTTTGGTTTATACCTGTTCTACATTGAGAAATATCAATACATATTAATTCACCCAAACATCGGGGAAGCAGCTTTGCTTTGAAAGGATAAAAAAATGGATTTTTGTGCAGCTTCTGCTTCGGCATTGTATGTATTCTAAGGCAAATTCAGTAAATGAGCATCAGTTTACAGGAAGAATTAAACCAGTCTTTGTTCTGATGAGATTGCTTTGTTGATTATAATCAATCATGTAAAAATAGAAATGAAAATCTTTATATTATCTGATTTGATTCCCCCCTTCTCCCACTTTTCTGTATTAGTTGCCTGGCTGACTTGTGATGCATTACTTTGAAGAATATAAAAATATTTCTTTTGTTTCATTGAGTCTGAACTCATAAATGCACTGCTCATTTTGCAAAGTTGTCTAAAAATAAATGTTGCTTTTCCACAGATGGCATCTATCAATGGCTCAGACAGGGCATCAAGCTGCCATTACTAAAAATGGTGCTCGCCCAGTAACATTAGCAAATTAAAAAAAGTTGACCTTCTGTCCCAAAGAGCTAACCTGAGAAAAGGGATGAGGGGAAAGAGACACCGATGGTGAGTATGGGGGAATTAAAACTGGGATGGATGAGTAGAACATCAGGAAGATTTCTGGATGGTTCACAGTACATCCAAAACTCTCCTCAAGTTGCAATTGTTGGACATGAGCAACAACAAAATGGGTCCAAAATGAGATAGTGGAAGTGAAAAAAGTGTAGGATAATCAGGAGTGGATTTTTGAGGGTTCCACTTGATTTTGGTACCTAAAACACGTTTCAGAATGATTTGGTTCTAACTCTGTATCTTTCGCGTACCCTCTGGTTGGTAGAGAACATGGTTCCAGAAGTATTTTAGTATTTTATCAGATGACAAATACCACTTGATTTCTAACAACCACACCAAACAACTAGTGAACATTTGGAAAATATTCTAAGAATATTTAGAATTTGAGACATTCATTTTTCTGCAGAATCTATTGATTGATGCAGTTGGCTACATGGTTTTTTGTTGTTTAGTCACAAAGTCATGCCTGACCCATTGAGACCCCATGAAAGACATTCCTCCAGGCCTTCCTGTCCTCCACCATCTCCCAGAGCCCACCCAAGCCCACACCCACTGACTCCATCCAGCCACCTCATCCTCTGCCGTCCCCTTCTTCTTTTGCCATCTATTGTTCCCAGCACTAGGCTCTTCTCCAGGGAGTCCTTCCTTCTCATTAGGTGGCCAAAGTATTTGCGTTTCATCTTCAGGATCTGGCCTTCTAAAGAGCAGCCAGGATTGATTTTTTTTTTTTTTTAAGGTTGGCTACATAGGTGATTTTCTTTTCCTCCCCCCCTTTTTTTTTTTTGAGGGGGGCATGTAATCATTTATATTGGTCATGCAATGTTGTTTGTATTGAGCAGCTGATGTCTTTCCATACGTACCTGTAAAATATGCAAATTTTGCTCGAGTTTCTCCATCTGCCCTGACCCCAACATTCCTGAAAAACTCCCTGTGATGCCATAATTCTCTTCCTCGACGTATGTTAGAGCAGTCTTCTCCGACCACTGTCTCACACTAGCAGTCTCTCTCTCCAGACATGCACATAATTCCAGGGAACTTATGGCCAATTGGAGGGATTAGAACGCAAAAGAAAGCGATCAGAAGCTTTGTTGTGTATTGTACCTCCATAAAAGATGCTACTGAAGTCTCATCCACTGGTTTCTGGTTTATCTGACCTGGGTACCATATTTGTTCTGAAAGCAAACAGATAAAAACAGTGTGTGGTGCTCACTGATTTATGGTCTTTTTATACAGTCTTTTTACCATGGCCACCAAGGGAGTGAACAACAATCAAAAGCATGAAACCATAAAAATAACAACATGAACACATTAAAAACAACAAGCCATCATTAAACTCCAGTGGTAGAGTGGAGAGAAGGTTTGATGCATGCAAATGCACACTCAGCCCTGAAACAGTAGCCATGGGCCAGTCAGCATCTCTCAGCCTAATCTATGGGAAAGCTGTAATGAGCAGATAAAATTGGAGAGGGAAAATTATAAACTCCTCTTGTGCAGAAAACTGCTTGCTTGTGTGGGGTCAATATGGGGTCGTATGCAGAGCATCCTTCGCCAGCCTTGGACTTCCCATGTGTCGAACTGCAGCTTGAAAAATCTTCTGACAGCTTGTGGTCCAATGCATCCCAAGGATACAAAGTTGGGGAAGGCTGAGAGGGGTGTGACTTTGTATGGAGGATATTTGGCCCTAAGTCACTTGTCCAAGCATAACAGCTGATCACTTTTTTTTCCGCCTAAGCTCATTCATGGAATGATTCTTGGGAGGAGAAAAGGTGGAAGGCATGGGAGAAGGGGAAGGGGAGGAGGGGAAGGGGAAGGGGAAGGGGAAGAGGGGAAGGGGAAAGGGAAGGGGAGGAGGGGAAGGAGAAGGAGAAGGAGAAGGAGAAGGAGAAGGAGCGAACTGTGTGTTTCACAAGGTTGATCTCCAGAGCAGATCCTTATCGGATGCCATGGACAAATGCTGTTTTTATATCCTAAATTACACAAAGATATTGTTACACTGCCACACATCTCTTTCGTTTTCCCCCCAGCGACAAAACTGGTGGACGTGTGTAGCGTTTGGTGAGCTTCAGAGACACTTTGCTGTGTGCCATTATTCATGCCGCAACATGGGGCCACTGAGACCAAGAGGGCTGTTTGTTCTAAGGCTGAAGCCGAGGCGTTTGAAAACTGCAAGGGACAACCAGAGGCCCAGAGATCACGGCTAATGTGACACCCCCAGGCCTAATCTTCTTAGAGCACTGGGATAAAATAAGGATCCATTACAAAATCGGCCTTCATCCTGCCCCCTTCTGTGCTCTGCTTCTCTGATAGCCAAAGCTGAGACAATTGCTTGATTCTGCGGGGGACTTAATCAGGTATTAGGAGCTAATGCAGTACGAGAAGGGGCTAATCTCCATATTTACTCCATCTGTAGTAGTGGACCTTGCTTGCTTGCCTCTGGGAGATCAAAAGGATCTGGGAAAAATCAGATTAGGGCTGAAGGAAAGAGAGGGAGGGAGGGAGAGAGGGAGGGAGAGCGAGAGGAAGGGTCCAGGAGGACAAGGGGCAGACTTGGCTCTGTTTTCCCAACTTGTGTCTCTAGTGCCACCTTTGTGATCTGCCACATCTTCAGCTGCATGGCCCTGATGACTGGGCTGATAGGAACTGTAATAGGACCCATCTGGAGGGTGCCAGGTTGGGGGGGGGGGGAGTGATGGAGTTTCTTTAGATGCTGTGCTCTAATCCCCCCACCCCAAAGCCTTCCCATTGTCTTCTGTTTTTATCTCATTCTTTTCATTTTATCTCAATGGAAGCTGCTAATACTGTATTTACTGTCCTGCAACAAATACCAACTGCAATAAATAGTAGCAGCGTATTTGCCACGATTGTTTTCCTGCTCAAATCAAAGAGTTCACTGGGCAATGGCGATTTCTCCTGAAAGGCCCACCGGGAAATCTTTGCCTTGCGTCCTCTTTCGCAATGCTGTTTCCTTGGCCTTCCTGCTTTCTACTTCCAGGACTAGCAACGAGCGATCCCACCCTTCGCGTATCTCGCGGTGAAGGAGATCATGCCACAGTGATGTGGCAGAGTCAGGACCAAGTGGCCCTGTGACAAGGGAAAGCACTGGAAGGAAATCAAGTAATCATGACACAGCCCCATTCTGGTTTGCTGGGAGCCGCGGGGCTTTTCCCTGCCTGACTCATGCAGTTTAATCTGCTGCACACTTACCTGAGAACAAGCCCTATACAATTCACGGGGTTGGGCTGCATGAGAGCATCCCTCAAGGCATGTTGATTTTTTAATCATTTGGAAACAGGGAGGAAATTTTTGGCACTGTCAAGAAAATCTTTAACCCCCAGCCCCAACCCAAGAGTAGGATAGGGCATGATGCACCACTTGGTTTGCTCTGCAAAAATGCCATCCAAATGCACGCCTTTCTTCTTTTCCCATGGGGCTGAGTAGGACCCCTTCCATTCTGATACTTCAAAGCAAAATGGGTTTGCCAATCCGGAACATTTGCCCATGTAGCTTCAGTTAGGCTCTGTACCCCGGGTGGGTCTCATTTTTATCTTTGCTGTATATTGCAGTGGGGGATGCAGCTGTGAAAATGACTCATAGCCTTTGCCATTAAGAGGCAATATTTGCAAGCACTTCCTTGCAGTCCGATCAGTGTGCTGAAATGAGCGCCGCGGTGCCTGCGGTGATGAGCAGCAAGACCGTCTGTGCACGCACGGTGGGAGCGCCATTTGGCACTGTGGTCCAGAGCACTGGCGATTTGTGCACCAGGATTCCTGGCTGAGAAGAGATGCCATGCCTGGCCCTTTCTAGACCACCAGAACTGACATTATCACGGCCCGGTGTGCAGGAACGCAGGAGCTATTGTGGGTCCGTACAGCACTGTGAAGCAGAGGTCATTTGCAATGCCGATATGATAAAGGGATAATCTAGCCCAAGTGGCAGAGGGCCAACAAATGGGTGAGATGATTGCAGAAGAAGACAGAGGGAACATAAGAACTGGATTTATATCAGGTTAGGATATTCTTCTGTCTGGTTCAGTATTTCTTGCTCCAACTGGCAACTGCTCCCTGGGAAATCTAGCAAAGTCTTTCTCATTTCCTCATACCTGAACGTTGGAATGGAATTGCTAGGGGTTGAACCTGTACCTTCTCACACAAAGAATATTTATTTATTTATTTATTTATCTATCTATCGATTTATATCCTGCCTTTTTCCTGCTTTTTCCACTGAGCGATGGGTCCAGCGCACCAACCCCACGATCATATATTTGCTACAAGGGAACATGCAGCCTTCCTGAAGTTCTTGGACCACAAATCCCATCAACACTAGCCAGCATGGCCAATGATCAAGGATGATGGAAGCTGGAGCTCAACACCCAGAAGGCGACAGAGTCCCTTTCCCTGGATGAAGCACCTCCAGATAAGCTGGGTCCAGTTAAGAGGCAGGCAGAGAGGGGTTGGGGATGCGAAGCAGGGGAAGAGACGCAGGGAGAAAGGTCTCAGCAGGCAAAACAGGGGCAATGGGCTCTAAACTAAAAGGAAGAGATGCGCTGCCACAGGTGGGGCTTCAGGTGAGTCCTGTCTCTGGAAAGACGGAAAGGTGCTCCTTCAAGGGCCTCTTCCATGTGTGCATCGCAAGTGTTATCACTTGCAGAACGTGCAACTGCCACCCCTCACAACTGGGGCGGGCTGCATGGATGGATGGGTGGCACACGGTGCGCATCGTATCTGAAGACATTTGCCGTGGAACTGGAGGGCCCGGAGCCAGTGGTGGTCCCAAGACTTCATGAGCGCACCAAGAGTCTAGCAACCCACTCTGCAGGCTGCCACAGAAAGACACCTGTTCCAAAAGATATTCTCCTCCATCCGTCTTCCCTCCTGTTACTCAGAAGCGTTCGGCTTTCCACTCCGCACAGTAGTCGCCTTTTCAGTGCGAAATAAATTGCACTGCTTTGCCGCCTTCAAGCCGTTTGTCACAACTCCAGAAGCGCAGACAAATGGAGGGGGGATAGTAAATGGAATTCACGCCCTCCTGGCCATCGGCCGTCACCTACTGTTTTGTAAAGAGTGACATGCAGTTGGCAGGAATGGCTTGCAAGCGAGGGGACGCCTGAGCAACAAGGAAGGCAACGCCGTGGCCACCTTGGCTCGGTGTTGTCCTAATGATGGCCACTCCTTATCGAGCCGGAAAGTATTCCTGGGAAGGAGTGGAAGGGGAGGGGGGCAAACAGCCCGCAGTTGAAAGGCAGCAGAGGAACTTTTCAAAGACGACATTGTCCTCCTTCCTGGAAGACTTACAAAGTCACTGCTTTTGACTTCCTTGCAAACCCCGTGGTGCCAGGAGAGAGAACTCGGTGGCTGCTGGTTTTTTGGCAATAAAGCTCACCTCATTAGAGTGGATTAAGTCACAATGCTGAGAAGGATAAAAGGTGAAGAGCGAAAACCGGGGATGGCGAGCGAGGGAAAGCGTGGTGTCATTTGTATGCTGACGCCATTATTGACTGGAGCCCATGTGGGTTGCACTTTTCAATTACCATCTGCTAGAAAGGTGGCCCATAATTGCAAAGGCTGATGCCAGGTCTGCGAATGTCAGGGGACCCTCCCTAACCCTCATCACCTTTTCTTGATGCTTGACTTGAGGATGTTCAAAGGCAGAAACCATTGCCTCCAGATCTCCCTGAGGAAGAAAAGGATGCCTCTTAGTTTGGTTTGGTTTTTCAAAAGCCTCATTTAGCAACCTCCCATTAAAAGCACAGCCCCGTGGCCTGATCCTGCACGTCTGGCTAGACCCCAGAGTCCCTCTGTCAGTAGCACGTAACTGAGGTGTGCAGCTCCAGCGGCTCAGTTTATTCTCCGTTCGGGCGATGAATATCGGGGATTTGCAAAACCGGCTCCTTTAGAGCCTTTTGCAAACAGGCTGGTGTTTCAGTGCAGATCCAAATCGGCGTTATGCATATTCTGTGCGGTTGCTGGATACAATGAGCTTCATTGTGCATCGTGTTCCCGGTTCAAAAAACACAAGCGTCCCTCGGTTGGTCTGTTCAACATATCTGTGGTTATCACGAATCACGCATCAAATCTGCTTATGTTGGAGAGGCCGGTCTGCAGCAAATATGTGAATTTGGGATTGGGTGGGATGCTATAGAGCTTCCTAGCTTCCCTCATGAAGAGAAGGTCCCTTCCTGAGGATGAGAATATTTTGTTGTGCAGTTATCCAATGCTACAGTTGTGCATCCACTCATTTCATTGGGTCAACATGAGGGATGGCATTTGCTCCTTTTCTATCTTGGAATGAACCCAGGCTGCAGCATCCCATTGGCATGGTCCCATCCAGCACTCGGGAGGTCCAGGTCAAGGTCCCCCCTCAGCCCCGAAGCTCACCGGGTGACTTTGGGCCACGCATGGATGCTGCATCACACCGTTCTTGTGAGGACGAAATGGAAAGGAAGAAGAGAGGAGGACCATCCAAACCACCTGGGTCCCTCATAGGGAAAAAGTGGGATATAAATAATATATAAACAATATAGCGCTATGCAAGGAAGTAATTGCCATTAACATTGTTGTCCGGATCAAGGATGTCCTCACTGTGCTCCCCACTCCTTTTTCCATTCTCTTTCCTCCCTGCCTTTTCTGCAGGAAACTTTTTCAGTTTAGTTCATTTCAGTTCAGTTCAGTTCAGTTCGGTTTAGTTGCTTCTGACTTCCTCCACCAAATCAGTCTTAAAATTCACTGAATATCATTTTTTTAAGTACAGGGGATTGTTTGTTAGATATAGGGTAGGTAACCCCACAACACACACCAAAAAAAAGAAAAAAAAGAAAAAGAAAATAAACCACAATTTTTCATACAACAAAGTTTAAAACCTTGCTAAAAAGAAACATTTATTATTATTCAATTGATTTATTTATTGAATTTCTATACTTCTCATTAGCCAGAATGGCTCTCGGGGCAATTTACAAAAACATAACAACAACATATACAATAAAACAGTAGTATTAAATCCTACATACATACTATAACAATAAAATAACACCAGCAAAACACAATAAAAACACTACAGCAGCCACAATTCAGGTTAATTCAAGGGCGCTGTAGCATTAAAATGCAATAAATACCATACAAATCATTCTGTTAAAAATTAATTTATTAAAATATTGGGCAAATAAAAAGGTTTCACCTGGTGCTGAAAAGAGCAGAGGAGCTGATTCCAAAGTTGGGCTGACTCTACCAAGAACACCCTTTTTCTCATAGCCACCCTCTTAACTACCTTAATAAGAAAATGTGTTTATCACCAAATGGGTATAATGGATGTTTCTCCGGCTTAGGGCGACCCTACGAATGAAAGCCCTCCAAAATTTCCTGTGTATGACAGCTCTCTGGCACTCTTCCAAGTTCAAGACTGTAGCTTCTTTTTTGGAATTGATCCATCTCTTACTCAGCATTAATAAGCCATCCCATAACCTTCAGTTTATGGGGCGGAATAGAAGTGGAAATCAATCAATCAATCAATCAATCAATCAAATACTTGTTCTTCCCTTTTGTTTTCTGCCTTTGACTCTCCCTAATGTGACTGTCTTCTCCTGTGGATGTTGCCTCCTCATGATGTCTCATAGGAAAGGCAGCTTCAGTTTTGCCATTTTTGCTTCTAGGGAAAGCTCCGGCTTGATTTAATCCGGGACCCCCTTGTTGGTCTTTCTGCCAGTCCAGGGTATTCACCAAGCTCTCCTCCGGCACCACATTTCGAACACATCAATTTTCTTCTTGTCAGTTTTATTCACTGTCCAACTTTTGCACCCACAGATTGTGATTGGGAGTTTGGATGGTTTTAGTTTTGCCGTCCTGTAGGACATCTTGTCACTTGATGTCCTTTTCTAGTTCCCTCATTGCTGCCCTTCCAAGTCTCAATGACGCTTTTTCTGAAATTCTTTGTTGCATCTGGTGGCCAGCAGTACGATCTCTAGGGCCTTCTTGGCATCGTCTTCCTTGGATGTTCTGCATTGTCCAGAGCAGAAGGCACAGCCATCTTTCCGGCAACATTTTGAGCATTACTTTGCTTGTCATTAATGCAATGACCCCGAGGTTGCTGCAACCATTTGCTTCTCCTTTCTTGGGGATTGGAATATGTGCTGAATGTTTCCAGTCCGTGGGCCATTGTTTTGCTTCTCATATTTACAGACATATTTTTGTTAGGATTTGGTTGGTCTGATACATTTGCTCCAGCTTGAAATAGTTCTATTGGTATCCTATCTACTCCAAGTACTTTATTCTTTACAAGTGACTTTCACTTCACTTTCTCATTTGCGGTCCCTGGATCATCCTTGCTGCCCTCCTCTGAACCTTTCCCAGCCTGTCTGCAACTTTCTTCAACTGTAGTGTCCAGTTGGACACAACACTCCTGATGAGTCCTGAGCAGTGCTGGGTAAAAGGGAACCTGTACTTCATGGGATTTGACAGTAATGCTTCTCTTCATGCAGCCTAAAGTAACATTTGACCTCGTTGCAGTCGCATGACATTTTGGCTCTTATTTAGCTCGCAATCTACAAAAATTCTCCTCTCCTCCCCTCCCCTCCCCTCCCTTTGGCTCTCCCTTTCCACACTTTACTTTACTTTATTTTACTGCCTTGCCTTGCCTTGCCTTGCCTTGCCTTGCCTTGCCTTGCCTTGCCTTGCCTTGCCGTTAGTGGCATCAACTGCGTTGGCCAGCTGGATCCCCCTTTCCATCTTCCACAAGGCAGAAGTGAGGGGGCAGCACTGGGAAGAGGTGGAGCCACTGCTAAGCCGAAATGTCTCCCACAGTTTCCTCAAAGCTTTTCGGCCCTCCTTGCTTCTTCCTTTCCCCTAATTCTCAGGGTGCCTTAGCACTTACCTTGAATGTATTGTGCTGGTGCTTTGAGGTTCATCGCTGCCAGGTGGCCAAGGACTTATTGCGCATCCCCGCATTGCTCTGCAGCCTCCCAGCCTGCCTGGACTCCTTGATCCGATGAAGCCCCAGGGGAGGATCATGAGGCCCAAGGCATCCTGAGGCCTTCCCATGAGCTCAAACTGCACTGCAGGAATCCAAGGAGGCGGCCAAAGAGCAAAGACAGATGGGAAATTCTTGCACACGCCTCAGCTGCTTCATGGGTAAGGTACCCAGAAGAACCCCAAACTCCAGCCCTGAAAATGCATTTAGAATGTTCTTTTTCCTTTGCATTTTTGGAGAGTATTTTCCTTCTGATTACAGTAAAACCTTGGTTTGCAAGCATAATTTGTTCCGGAAACATGCTTGTAATCCAAAGCACTTGTATGTCAAAGGTAATTTCTCCATAAGAAATAATGGGAACTCAGATGATTCATTCCACAACCCAAAAATATTCCTATAAAAAGATTACAATACTATAATACATTAAAAATAAGAAGGACTACAAAATATAAAGAAAAATAAAATAAATTAACCTGCACTTACCTTTGAAAACCTTCAAGGCTGGTATGAGGGAGACAAGAGAGAGGAGGGCTATTGTGTAGGATGACTTTCATTATCACTAACAAAATCACTGCTATCTATCGGCTCAATGGGGTCCTTTTGTAGCAAGGACCCTTGCCATTGGCCCTCCACATAACGCTTAACTGGCTCTTCTGCACCTTGCGTTTCTTGAAGGCTCGTGGATTCTCAGAATGATACACGAGCAGGGGCTTGACTTGGAAATCCCCACTTGCATTATTAGCTCAAAACAAGAGGCTGAGATGGCAGCGAGCGAGAGAGAGAAGAACGATCGGCTCAGTTGTGATCATGTGACGTTCGGCGTCCCATGCTACTCGAATTGCAAGACGTTGCTCGTTTATCAAGTTAAAATATATTAGAAATGTTTGCTCGCCTTGCAGAACACTGGCCGACCAAGTTCCTCACAATCCAAGGTTTTACTGTCCATTGTTCCAGAATGGCTGAAAAACGTGGGGGAACTTTTCAGCATGGAACCAGAATATGTGCATTGGCTGTGCACACCGTTTGCTTAAGTAGGCACTTTTAGCTCAGCTATTTTCCTTATGCATTATTTTAAATTTGTTTCCAGAGATAGCAGAGCAGCATTCAGAATGCAGAAGTGGAAAATTCAGTGCCTAACTGTTCTGGTGAGAAAGGAGTTCGGCAAGGCTGTATACTGTCACCCTGCCTATTTAACTTATATGCAGAGCACATCATGAGAAAGGCAGGGCTAGATGAATCGCCAGTTGGAATCAAGATTGCTGGGACAAATAACAACCTCAGATATGCAGATGATACCACTCTCATGGCAGAAAGTGAAGAGGAACTGAAGAGCCTCTTCATGTGGGTAAAGGGGGAGAGCGCAAAAGTTGGCTTGAAACTCAACATTAAGAAAACTAAGATCATGGCATCCGGTCCTCTCACTTCCTGGCAAATAGATGGGGAAGAAATGGAGGTAGTGACAGATTTTATGTTCCTGGGCTCCAAGATCACCGCAGACAGGGACTGCAGCCAAGAAATTAAAAGACGCTTGCTTCTGGGGAGGAAAGCTATGGCAAATCTAGATAGCATACTAAAAAGCAGAGACATCACTCTGCCAACAAAAGTGCGTATAGTCAAGGCTATGGTTTTCCCAGTTGCAATGTATGGCTGTGAAAGCTGGACCATAAGGAAGGCTGAGCGCAAAAGGATTGAGGCCTTTGAGTTGTGGTGCTGGAGGAGACTCCTGCGAGTCCCTTGGACCGCAAGGCGATCAAACCGGTCAGTCCTAGAGGAGATCAACCCTGACTGCTCTTTAGAAGGCCAGATAGTGAAGATGAAACTCAAATACTTTGGCCACCTAATGAGAAGGAAGGACTCCCTAGAGAAGAGTCTAATGCTGGGAACAATAGATGGCAAAAGAAGAAGGGGACGGCAGAGGATGAGGTGGCTGGATGGAGTCACAGAGGCAGTTGGTGTGAGCTTGGGTGGACTCCTGGGGATGGTGGAGGACAGGAGAGCCTGGAGGAATGTTGTCCATGGGGTCGCGATGGGTCGGACTCGACTTCGCGACTAACAACAACAACAAACTGTTCTGGTTCGCTCCTTGATTTCGGTGCATGTTCATGTAAAACTTTGGATGGAATGAACTTCTAACCCATCCCTGTTTCCAGTCATTGAGTAGTCTTTTGTACAGTGGTTTTCTTAGTGCTGAGTAGTGGTGGGTTATGATTCATCACAGCTTTGTTGATATCCATGGCTACATTCCTAGGGAAATGTCCTTTGGGGAAAGTTCTGCTTTGGACGTTTGGGAGAGGAGCCAAAAAATCTAGCCTGTGTACAGGTTGGACACGAAGGATGGGGATTGCCTAAAACTGGCTGTGCTTAAAAGCACAGAAATAGCTGGGAGCTAAAAGGTTTACCCAGAGGTTACAGCTGGTCTAGATGCTATTTTTGACAAGATTCTTGGCATTGCCATGGTGAATTTCTCACCCTCTCGCTACAGCCATCACCACAGGGGAACTCGCTAGATATATATGGGCAGTCCTGTGTTAGCAGAGCCCCTTCCTTGCATTCCCAGGTTCATTCCGTGGCATTTCCAGGTAGGGCTGGAATCTGACCAAGTCAAGGTGCTGAGTCCTCAAAGCCAAGCAAATTACTTTGGCACATAAGACAGAAAATCCTTCTCTGGCAGTCATAATACAACACTAATAAATTTAAGAACTACAAAATAATTGCCTTTTCATGATTACCTAATGGTAGGACTGGCACCAATGCCTGACCAATCCCTTCTCCTTCTCTTTCTCCTTCATCTCTGTCTTCTCCTTCATCTCTGTCTCCTTCTCCTTCTCCTATTCCTTTTTCTATTTAAGGCCCAATAGCCAAAGCTCTCTGGACAGTTCACATTTTTTTTTCAAAAACAGAAAAAAGAAATAGAATGAAGCATCAGATGCAGTTACAATAGGAACACAGCATACAATTGCAATATACAAATATTGGATTTAATTTTAAATATATTTAATTTTTAAATATATTTAAAGCAGATTCAATATATTTAAATATATTTTAATTCAATATTAAATGTAATGAAATATATTGAAATATGTAAATATATTTAAAACAGTTTCAAATGCCAGTTTCCTAAAATATGCAAGCAGTTTAACAATCTAAAGTCATTTCAATAAAACTAGCGTGAATATAACAGCTGACACAACCCACCAGATGACATTAAATGCTCGAAAGAGAGGGCAGTTTTAATCTGACACGTCTGCCTGCACAGATATCCATTAAGGTAGCATGTCGAGTCACCTTTGCTAAGCAGGAAAGGTGCAGCCCAGAACTGGATGAGTGACCACATGTGGAAGGAAAGGAAGGGGTTGGACTCCAGCAGAGTTCTGTTCCATGCAGGTGGCTTGCAGGTATGCATACTTCAAGCAAAGAATTACATAATTTTCCCATCCTGCACACTTTATGCAAAGAACCCACTAGCATTGACCAGGGTTCACAGCTCAGCACACTTCCCTCACTTCCTGGCCAGGGACAAGCATGGGAAAGAAACCTGGGGAGCCCAAGGGGGCTGGATTATGATGTGATCCTTGTATCCCTGCCTTGCATTTGCCTAACTGCTTTCACCTCCAATTAGAAACACAGAAACAGAGCGAATCAGAAGGGGTCTCCTGGGCCATCTAGTCTGACCCTCGGCTCCAGCTGGCTCTGCTCACAACATGCCTACCATGTGCATGTCTAGCCTGTCCTTGAACACCCCCACTGATGGGGCTTCAACCACCACGCATGGAAACCCATTCCATACCCCAGGGGTCCTAACTGTCAGGAATTACTTCCTGGCATCCAAATTGAACCTTGGCTCCTTGAGTTTGGCTCTGTTGAAGTGTGTCCTGCCTTCCTCTCTGGGGGAGAACAGGTCTCTACCCACCTCTGTGTGACACCCCCCCCCCCACATTCCTATATCACCTCGGAGTCTCCTCCAAGCTGAAGAGACCCAGTTCCCTCAGTTTCGCCTCATACCCCATCCCCTGCAAACTGGCCACCAAGCTTGTGGCCCTATGCTGCACTGACTCTAACCTGGCGATATCCTTCCTGTAATGAAGGACCCAGAACTGAGCACAATACTCCAGTTGCAGGCACACCAGAGTCATATAGAGTGGTAGTAATACTTCTCTCGATCTAGAAGACACGCTTCTGGCTATGCAACCAAGGGTGGCGTTCGCCCTCTTGGCCACCACGTCACACTGCTGGCTCATGTTCAGTCTGCAGTCAACCAGCACCCCAAGGTCCCTTTCACACTTCCTTTCATCATCCCTATTTTGCAGAGCAGTGGCTGCCTTGCATGAATATTTTGAGGTGGCTCGGGCAACCAAGCCAAGCCACCTTCTGCACTCGGCTCCCACCTCTTGTATTCACACACTGACACCATGCACAAAGAGGCCAGCAGGGTGGAATCCAACAGCGCTGTGCCCTTGAAAAACCCTTCTCCCTATTTCTGAATGTGAGAACCTCTTTTTGTGCTTACCAGCTTGAGCGATCGCTGAATTAACAAAGGCGGAGCAGCTTTCCCAAGAAGGTCATTATGCCTCTACCTCTTCCTAGTATTGCCCCTTTTAGTGCACAGGATGTGGGATGACTCCCCTCCTCAAATTGCCAAGTGGTGCTAGTTCAGGGCCGGGCTCTTTATTTTTTTATTGGTGAGCTGCCCACCGACTCAGGGGAGCCATGTGATCTCCCTTGGCCCTGAAAATTGATATTGAACATGGAAGGGGGGCGAGAGGGGAAATCTCACAAGCTGATAGCAATTAGCTAAAAAGGATTTGTGACTCCACAAGGCATCACACCGGGGGAATCAAGCTCATTCACAGGCCCAGTTTCCACCCACCCCGCGTTCAGCTCCGAAGATACACCTCTGTTTATCTTCACACCGCGCTGTGACATTTCCGTTTCAGCAGCCCGTTTTCTTGGCAAGAGAGCAGCAGGCCGCTGAAGCACAAATAGCCTTTGATGATCCCCTGGCTGCCGGAGTGACACGGTGCCTCTAATAGCAGCCGCTCGAATGGCTTGGGATGGGAAATTGGACTTTCTGTTTGCCTAGCTGCACGGGCGGGTCAAGTCTAGGCCTCTCCGGCAGAGGAGGTGCCACATTCCCTTTCTTGCCACAAATCGGAGGAAGGGAGTCAGTTCTTCCCAGGTGATACAGAAGACTCCCAAAGCAGGGCTTGGGGTAAGGATCTGCCTTCCAGAAGAGGAAGGTCCCACCAGAGTTCCAGAGATCTCCACAACTGACCCTTCCAGCAATCCACTTTAGCATTTCCAGGGAGTGGAGGCTGTCCTGCAAAGCCCGTTTTTGCCAGCTCAGTAGAATCCACCTCGAATCTAGATCTAATCCAAGAGCACCATTTAATATTAAGCTGACCTGAAAAGCACACCTCTGTTTGCATTCTGTTCCACTCATGTCAACAAACGTGCCTCATTTTCAGTGCTTTCTGTGATTTCTGCTCTTGCCTTCCCCAGCACCCCGATCCCCGGAGAGGGTAGGGCGACCAACGATGCTTTATTGGGTGCAGAGGGAGGAAAACACCCAGCTGCTGGTGTGGAGATGCACTCAGAATGCGGAGATGGTATTGATGCCATGCCCTGAAATTTATCCTGGTTCTCCCAACCTCCAGATGGCAGTCCGGGTGCATCTGCTTGAGTCCTGTGTTGAATAAGCGTTTCCTTGGGGTGGAGAGCAAATGAGGATTGGATTTTTTCCCCTGCTCTTCCCTGTTTGGCAAGTGGGGCCTGGGAGGTGCCAAAAACCATTGCAGGGATTTTAGGGGACTACAAGCATTGTCATGCACCAACATCAGGGAGTAGTAAGTAGTAGTTTCATCAGGGAGTAGTTTCACCCAGATGTAGCAACAACACAAAGCTTGAGGTGCTGTCTAGGGATGGCCAAATCTATTAGTTTGGGTTTCTCTCAATTTCTCTGATCTCCAGTCATCCTGAACTTTGAGAACGCTTTCTATAAAAGGTGAATATAGTTTTAGATGCAGTACTTGTTGCCCAAGAAATGCTTTTGCAAGCAATATTCCTAGTCTAATGCACATTGTGTTATTTTCGCAGACATGCACACCATTGTGTGTGTTGTTGTTAGTCGCGAAGTCATGTCTGACCCATCGCGACCCCATGGACAACATTCCTCCAGGTCTTCCTGTCCTCTACCATCCCCCGGAGTCCACTCAAGCTCACATCAACTGCCTCAGTGACTCCATCCAGCCACCTCCTGATGGCCCACTCTGGTTCTCACAGGTGCTGCTCTCTCACCTGTCCTCTCTGAAGCTTGCAGGCAAAGATATTTCCCTTTTTTTAAAGTTCCTTCCTCAAACAGGGGCACATGGACCACACTGCAGACATTCCCTGGATAAACAAGATCCTCCACTCTGCCTTCCTCCACTTGTATGATCCCTAAAGGATATGGCAGGATAGTCAACAGGCCCCACAATTGCCTCCCATCCCGCCACATTGGCAGCACATTTCCCCAAAGGTCAGCCTAGTGTGAAAAGGGACGGGTCTTCCCAGCAGAACTAACTCTGCACCTTGCATAGGTGCACATGCTCCCAGGCAGAAGGATCACTGCCGAGGGTGCTCACATTGACCCACCAACACCCAGCCTCTTCTTCCAGAGCATATTGGGCTTCCAGGGTCTTTTCAGCAGTTCTCCCTGGAGGAGAACCCATCTGCTGGAGAAGGGCAGCTGGCACCAACCCAGGAGGAGCAGAAGAGTGTGGTCCTATTTCTGGACCAAAGCAGAATTGGGCATGTTCATTGACATGCAGCCTGGGTGTACTTGCAGTCCAGCTGCCATGGCCATCTCTTTCCATGTTTTTGGAGCAGCTGAAAAAGAGGACTTCTTGTGCACCCCAGCTTAGTGCTGGGTGAAGCTGCTTACCTTCCAGGAGATGTCCAAAGAGGCTGGCATGCACAAAAGTGCTCCAGGGAAGCCACCAAAACTTCTGTGACAAGCAGACCTGGCTGCTCTTTGATTGCATGGAGGTCCCACCTGGCTACACCATGGGATGAGGCATCCCTCCAAGGCTGTGCTTCCCAGTCACCATCCAGAGAGTTCCCATCCCAACTCCTTCCATCACCAGGGCAGGTCCATATCACACTTGGGCGAGGACATCTGGGTGAGCTTTCCTGCTTGCTGTGCCTTCAGCACCCTCTACAGGCCACTGAATCCCCCAGTAGCAAATGGGGCTTTTGTTTTGGCACTGGAAGACCTCCATCCCTTTTTCCATCAGAAGCAGCCCTACCTACCTGCTCTCCTGGAGAGAGGCAAAGAGGAATATGGCCAAGAAATGTGCTTCATGAGGCCAGAGAAGCCACATCCAAGGTTGTGGGAGTACCTTGGAAATCAGTGTGGACAATGCTTCCCCAAGGAAATGCCATCAGAACTGGAACTGGGGCAGGAAGGTATGGACATTGCATGCCAGCTGCCTTCTTCCTTCCAGGGCAGCTGGGCAGCTGTTTCTAAGACAGGAGTGGTGGCAAACACACTGTGCCGTGACTGATCTTGACTCTTTCACACACAAACCTCTCTGGATGGGGCATCCCACAGTCACAGGGCCAAAACTGCCTCTCCGTGAGCAGCCACCCGCTGAATCAGTAGACAGCGACCCCACTGGGGACTGTAATGTCTCCTATGCACATCCTAGTGCAAGGAACATTTGGTTGGGTTGTGGTCCCCGAAGAAATATAGCATGTAGACCAAACATCTGACTCAGCATGGAACCCCAGCGTACTGTGCTCGGATGGCTTTGTTGCGTTACCTTATCTTGTTTTGATGATGTATTGTTTTTATTATTTTATTATGAAATCCACCCATAGAACTTTCTATTACCAGGTGGGCTGAACATTTGAGAAATGAGGAAGGAAAAAGCAGACCTCCTGAGGAGCAAACGAAAGGCTGGTTTCCAGAGACACACAAGATCTGCAACTCTGTTCGTGAACAAATCATTTTCCTTTCTCCCTAATTATGGTGAAACTGTAATCATTGAAGACATGTAAATAAGGAAATAATCTATGAAATTTATTATGAATAAAAGGCAGTGATTATTGAGCAAATAAATGACTGTCTATTCTGGTTTGTTCAGAGTTTTACAGACATCCATTGTACTATGCTTAGCATTCGTAATTTGCGTATCTGGCCTAATTTTCCAGCTCTAGTCCAACAATAATAAAAGGATTTCAGTATTGCCAATGCAGCTGAATTTCTTCTGTGTTTTTGGTTGTTTGGAGAGTAGCATTACTCTGTTACAAGGCAAATATGAGTACTAATTTAAGTTCTTTGTTGTGAATGAAAACAAGACTGTTTCTGCCCTGAAATGCATTCGTTATCCCAAGTGTTTTTGTTGGGAGATCTATTGCATAAAAGCTTTTCAGTAACTGCAGATGGAATGTGCTGTGCATTCGTCTGTGAAAACATGGAAAACACAGAAATAGGCCATCTGCAGCTTACCTTTGGGCCGGCATCGCCATATTGACCAGCAGCTTCAGGGTTTTGCCTTCCTTCCCAAGGTCTTTGAGGGATGCACTTAAATCTCAGTGAGATGTGTCAGAGGTAGGATGGAAGATGATGATGATGATGGTGATGATGATGATGATGATGATGATTTTAACACCGGGACTATCAGCAGCCTTCTGAACATCAGCAATGTTCCCTCACCTTGGCAGAGGGCCAGTTAGGTCATTTCCACCCTGAACTGAATGGGATCCGCCCAGCGCTAAACTCCTACAAGTGACGGCAATGCTGAGCTAGAATGGTTGTGTGAGGGATCCATTGGGTTGCCTGAGGTTGGCTTCACAGACTCCAGCCCTCTTTGATGAAGCTGGGAGTTTACATTTGTTCAAGCACACTCAGAATTTGTGCAGTGCTCGCCAGGAATTCAGCCCCACACGCTGTGCAAGCAGAATCCCGCTTCCAGGCCTTCTGCGGCAGTCTTCATTTCTGCAGCAATGCAGGATGCAGGAGGAAGTTGCACAACCATCCTTCCATGAGCATTCATGGACTTCCTCAGGACCTGCTTGACATGAGAGGATGTGTGCAAATGCGAGAGGGATCGATTCTGCAAAGTTTTGACACATCCCTTTTGCTAGTGCTTGTTCAGCCACTCGGAGCAGGGGGAGGCACCTTTGGAGAGCCATGGGGCCATTTGGCCGTTGGAGGGACTCTCTCAAGAGCCACCCTAAAAGAGCTGCCATGGCAGACCGAAAGAGAGGACATGAATCAGAGGAAGTGTCTGGATTTCAACACGCCAACCAGTTCTTTGGAACCCAAACTTTCCAACACTAATGGAAGCCTATTTCACAGCAATCCCAGCTGCCAGTAAGAAAATACCTTAATTGGATAGGTAAGGCACCTTTGTAAGAGCACAGGTAGGTGGGTAGGTAGGTAGGTAAGGTGCCACCACCTCCTGTAGGCATCATGTACTACAGGGACAACTAGCACAAAGAGTGCATGCTGGTCCAAAGTCACCCAGTGAGCCTCATGGCCCAGTGGGACCTAGAACCCAGATCTCCCAAGACAGACAGACAGACAGACAGACAGACGATAACTATGGTGTGTTCCTATTGCTTTGAAGCCAAGTCTGACTTTATAAAGATACAGGATACAGGAGAAAGTGGAAAGTAAAAGTCTTTTCTCCCACAAAACTAGAACCTAGGGTCATCCCAAGAAGCTGACCAGTGAGAGGTTTGGGACAGACCAAAGGAAGGACTTCTTCACACAATGTGTAGTTAAACTATGGAATTTGCTGCCATGGGAAGTGGTGATGGCTGCCCATCTGGATGTCTTTAAAGAGGCAATGGGGCAGATTCACAAGGGAGAAGGCTTTGCAGGCTATGGACCTACCAGAGGTGACATGCCTGCACATCCCAGTTGCTTGGGTAGGAGGAGGTCTTGCACCCATCCTGCTGGAGGGATCCAGTGGGCAGCTGGTTTTCCACCACGTGTGTATGGAGTGCTGGACTGGCTAGACCTTGGGTCTGATCCAGCAGGGCTGTTCTTACATGCTTACACAGGTGCAGACTGCTTCCAGAGCCAACCCATCTTGCATTCAGTGGGAGGACTCAATTTCCACACGCAAGTGACACAGAGAAACAGAGAGATGTGTCATGTTTCTCCACTGAAATGACTGGTGAAGGCAGGATACAGATTGGCACTCCACAGACATGCTTAAGCCGGGGGCCCATGTTTGCTCTCTTTGGAAGGCTGGAGACCACACATGGCAGAATTTGCCAGCTTCGGGACCCCACTGATGTGACTTAGGGCCAGCCCTTGGACCCAGCAGGGAAAGCACCCCCAGGAAATTGAGCTGTGGTCACAGCGGCCCAGGTTGGTTTCCCCTGTTGCTGAGATAACTTGTAATACAATAACGCAGACTGGCTTCCCACACAGCTCCTGCTGCCCTGCTGTTTGCATTAAGATTTATGGCTGCCTTGCAATTTCCCTGAAGTACAATAGCAGCAGGCCAAAACCAACACACGTGTGAGCAAGCTTACCAAACATTTGGGGAAAGCCTTGTGGAGCAGGCGCTGGACCATTGCCATGGCAGGAGGCAACTTGGGTTACTTTCAGACAGAATACTGAAAGGAGAGACAAACACGCCAATTTACTGCTCCCCGATCTGACCCGCTGCAGACTGACTCGATTGTAGTAGCCCATGCTTGTACGGCACTCTTTCCGAACACTATGGTCTTAGAAAGGAACTTGATTAAAGGCCTAGTAAGAAGCACAGCCTTTCCCGCCACATTTCCTAGATGGAATCAGCTCGTTGTGCAACATTCCTGTCCTTGTGGAAAGGATGGTCATATCCCACTGTTCAGCCGATTGCCAATGATTCTTGGATACCAAATCCGTGTAGCGATGTGTTCAAGTCCTTTCCTCCAAGTCTCAAGTCAAGACTCAATCTTTACTTTCAAGTCCAAGTTGAGTCTCATAGAATCATAGAACAGAAGAGTTGGAAGGGGACTTGAAGGCCATCGAGTCCACCCCCCTGCTGTTGCAGGACACCACGTTGCACCATCCCACTCAGAGGGCTGTCCAGTTTCTTCTTGAATGTCTCTAGAGTAGGAGAGCCCACCACCTCTCCAGGCAGCTGCTTCCACTGTCATTTAGCTCTGATAGTGAGGAAGCTTTTCTTGATGTCCAGTCTGAATCAGATTTGTCACAACTTGAACTGATCATTCCGTGTCTTACACTCCAGCATCAGCAAGAAGAGATCTTGACCTTCCTCTTTCTGACAGCCTTTGAGGTACTTATAGCGGAATATCATGTCACCCCCCCCCGCCCCCTGCTCAGTCTTCTCTTCTCAAGGCTGAACATGCCAGGCTCTCTCAGTCTCTCTTCATAGGTTGGATCATTTTTGTTGCCCTCCTCTGGACCCTTTCTAATTTACCTGCATCTTTCTTAAATCTTGGTGCCCAGAACTGGACTCAGTATTCCAGGTGAGGTCTGACTAGTGAGGAGTATAGGGGAACTACTACTTCTTGTGATTCAGAAGTAATACTTCTCTTAATGCCTCCCAAAATAGAATTTGCCCTTTTGGCAGCTGCATCGCATTGTTGGCTTGCGTTCAGCCTCTTGTCCACAGTTACTCCAAGGTCTTTTTCCTTTCAGTTCTGTTGAGCCACATATCCCCCATCTTGCATTAGGTTTCTTTTTCCCAGGTGGAGGACTTGGCACTTCTCCCTATTGAATCTCATTCTGTTGCTTTCAGCCCACTGTTCAAATTTATCAGATCACTCTGGATCTTCATTCTATCTTCATTCATGTTTGCTGTTCCACCCAGTTTTGTATCATCTGCAAATTTGATTATCTTTCCTTGTACTTCCTCAACTCACTGCAAGAAGTTTTTGAGTCAAGTTTCAATTCTACCCCTTTCCCCACCTCTTCCCTCATGCCAAAAAGAAATGCTGGAGCCTTGACTTCCTCCATTGCTGCCCCTCCTCCCTATCCTGCCCCCACCCCCTTGAAACTCTGGGGAGAGGGAAGAACCACTCTGATTACTTGAAGATGAGGAAGCCAACCACCAAAGCTGTACCAGTGGGGTTTCCCATTGCACAGACTGCCTCTACTGTTACTGTAACTACTCCTACTGACAACTAAGCCCCAGTGATGTGATCGAGTCTTTGACTCCAAGTCTTGAGTCAAGTCTCAAGTCTTAACTTTCAAATCCAAGTTGAGTTTCAAGCCATTGCAAGAAATTTTCACATCGCATCTCAAGTCTCTTCTCAAGACTCAAGAGAAACTTTAACAGAAAAAGGGGAGGTGGAGTGGGGCGTGTGGGGGGTGGGAGAGGTGTACACCCACCACCTACATTTCCCATCTGCACTTGGAACTTCCTCCTCCCACCACCTCTGCTGTGTCCATGCTCACCTTGCAGGCTATCCTGCTGCAGGGTAAGCCCTGGAACAACCCGATTGTAAAACATGTAGAACTCTCAAGCTGAGTTGAGCCTCTTTCTCTTTGCTCATGAGTTGAGTCACTGGAGTGACTTGAGTCAGACTTGGGAGCAAGTTGCTCAATTCGACTTCCCAGTGCTGGAACTCTCCCTCCCTGTGGGGGACACCATTTTCTGCAGTGCAGATGTTGACATGTTGCAGTGCTGAAAGTCATTTCATCTTAAAATGAGGACACTTGTATTTTCTTAAGTGCAAATGGCCATTTTTAGTTGCAATGCAGGATTTGGTGCCCGAGAGGCCATCTGAGAGCCAAAATCACTGGGACTCACCTGAGGGACAGTGCTGCTTCAGGTTCTGTATACCTGCTTACTACCGAATGACTGGTCCTTGCAATACACATGTGACATTTCTGTGGAATGCTCATCACCAGCAGGTATGCATGGGAATGCCTGTCTCCTTTTGATGAGGATGTCCCGATTCCAGTTCCTGTGTTTTTTGAGTTCCTGATGTGGTTTGCATCCCACTCAAAAATGTGTTTGGCAGCCTGCACGCATTAAAAAAAAAACTCATAAAAGGGTATACTTTTAAAAAATGTGTACACACACCCTCTGAGCAAAGGGAGATGAATATGTGCATTTCAGAGATGTACACAATCCATGTATACATTTGGAAAAACATGTGTTTCCATGTGAAAAGGGAAAAAGAAACTTGTGATCTGATATGCACGTGAGACCACATGAACTTGAAAGTGGAATTTGGAGGACTCTGTTGAACTTAAAATTCCATAAGTGCACCTTCACAAGTGAAGAGTTCGTGCTCTGCATTTCTGCCTGTTGCTTCTGCCATCTGGCTCAACAGGTAAGGGACACCAAGGTACATGATGAAGGACAGGAGGGGTCTGGATATGCTCCGCAGTACCTGCTAAAGTCGAGGTGGGACCGCTTCCATCGTGTGGGACAGGTTCAATTTTGGACACCCTCTTGAGGTTGGGCAGCACTCAGGTACTAGGGAGGGCCAAAAGCCAAGGGGTGTGGACAGCACGAAAACCAGTCTAGGTTAACCTACAGCTCTCGTAACACACCAAGCTATGCCCTGGGTCACTAACCTCTCCACGTGGTTTGAAATGGTCGGAAGACAGTGTGTGTTGCCTGAGCCTTGTTGTGGTATGTTAGCACAGCACGTGGGTCTTGAGAGATCACAAACCAGAACAGTGAGCTTGCTTATGGCTTGTTGTGTCCTTGCACCTGGAAATAGCAAACTTGGACTTCCAGAAGCCAAAGACTTCTGAGCAAGCTTAGCGTTGATGGAATAAGAGGGGCGATCCTCGTAAGGATCAGTGATAAGTTACTGCACCATTGGTCTATTTTCTTCGTGGAAGGACTGAGATCAGGGCCAATGCTGTCTAATATATCCATAAGTTTTCTGAAATTAGGAATGAGAGTGGATGGCTAGGCTTGATGGAAACATAGAGGGAGCAAGCTCACAGTCCCTGGACATTGTCTGATGAGTGTGCGGGAATGTTTAAATTTTTTAAAGTTATATTTATACCTTTTTCCTTCCAAGGAACTCAAGGCAGCTTGCCTCATTCTCCTCCTCTTCTCCATCCTATCAGTGCAACAAGAACCCTGGGAGGTAGATTTGACTGAGAGCCTGTGGCTGCCCAAGATCACCCAGTGAGGTCCATGGCCGAGTGTGGACTGGAACTCAGGTCTCCGGAGACCCGGTACCACATTTGTAACTGCTGCACCACCATACTCCCTCTCAGAGTGACACTAGAAGGTGATTGTGCTGTGAAGGGAATGATGATGGTTGACACAAATGCTGCATATTTTGGTTGAGATCCCGTCTAAATAATTTGCAGGTGGCGTACCTTGCCAAAAATGGGAGGAAAAGGAGAAATAGCTCTGCTAGATCCATGTTAAGACTTACTCAGAATTAAGCTATTTTGAACATTCAATAACATATCTATCCCTTTGAATATATTTTCTCATTTACTTGCTTGTGTTTGCTTTTCTCCCAAAACACAGTATATAGTAAATTCCTTAAAAATAATAAAACAGGGAAATCTGATGATTAAGAAAGCCTTCCAATTTCAGACCAGAGTTAAGGTTATTTCATGTTAGGTCCAACTCCATCTAGCCAGGAAATTGGAAGCTAAGGCTGACTTGCTTTATGCTCACTGAAGGTGTTGCACATTGCCACTAATTGTGCTCACCTACAAGCAAGGAACAGACATGGGCTACCCAACATGAGGAGTCCTCCTCCTGTAACAGCAGGTCATCGGACTTGATGGCCTTCATGGCCCCTTCCAACTCTACTTTTCTATGATTCTATGACTTGACAGGTCTAAATGTTTCACAAAATGCTGCAGGACTTGGGCGACATGGAGAATCTTTGCTGATTCCTTGGACTCCTTTCTTCTCACCTGGGTGTGGGCCTCAAAGACCTAGGAAAAGTGTGGGTGTAAGGAAGGAAAGTCCTAAACAAGGACAATTTGTGACATTGATCATGGCTTCTGTTTGTTAAGGCATTCAGATTTCCCATCTTTGTGGCATGTGATGACCTCAACTCTGGCCTTCAGCTGGGAGGTTTCACCAAAAATTGAGTGTTAATATTATTCTATTTCAAATAGTTGACTTTGGAAACCACAATGTCAGTGAAGAATTCATCCCAGTGTGAACTGCAGAAGAAAGCTTGAAAAATCAGACCTATGATGGTTAGCCTCACACTTCCTAAAATTGAGGAAGGTTGAAAATATACAAAGCTTACAACTGAACTGCCTATGAGCCATTCTTAATAAAATCTCAAGGCACCTAGAATGGAGAGAAGAGCTGTACAGTCCCCCTCTGGATGCCTAGTAGTGATCTCAACATGAATTTGGATTCTCGCTGTTGACATCTTCCTAGAGTTAGAGACAAAATGCCACAAGGGTTAGTAATTCCGTGATCACAGCAGTGGCTTTGTTTGGCAGAAAGCTAATCTCCTTCCTCTGCTTATTTTGAGTTTTTGCCATGCACTTCTGCATTATGTAGTCGCTATAAGTAGATAGTAATTTAGAATAATCACTGTATTTAGCACAATTGAGGGATTTTAATATCACGCGGCACTATTCTTTAATAAAATGTCATGGATGTAGAGCTTAAAAAGTTCCAATTCTTGTACATGGCACATGAAACCCTCTAAAAAGGTGTTTAATTTTTTTTTAAAGCTCTAAGGTTGAAAATGTATTTTCAATATGAACTGTGTGTTCACTTTAGGAATAAACAGGCTCTTCGTGGATTTATTATTTTTTTATCTTCGATATTTGCCCAGTAAATCTTTACTTTAAAATGCGGTTTACTCAGAGATATAATATATTAATTATGGCTTCTGGGTTGAGTTACCCTATGAAATATGTCTGCATTCCCTGCAGTATATCCAAGAGCCTTGGGATTGTCTATTTCTGTTTCTTTGTGGCTTATAACTCCTTGCCCAGTCTTTGTGGAGTGTCATTTAGGAAATGTATTTATTTACTTCACCATTTAAAGTAAATGCATTTCAAAATATGAAGTAAATGAGATTGGTGCATTGGAAGAGAAGCCCAATCACAGAAGTATTTTTCCCTCTTTAAGGAAGTAGCTATTTCCCCATTGCAAGATTTCGTGTTGTGAGTGGTAAGAACCTGTATCACAGGGCAAAAGAGCCAATTATGTTGGTCTTCCCACTGACCATTGATCTTTCTTACTAGCTGAGTGATGATTGGGTGGAAAAATCCCACATGATGAGCCCTGCAATATGAATGTTGTGAAAGGGTGGAACCATGGCAGGACAGTGGCTTTCATAAGGACTGAAGATACTTCCTTAGCTTCCTTAGCTTCTCATCTTTCCTATCTCAGATTTGGTTTCCTCAACTTCAGTTTTTGCAGACTTCAGTTCATCTGGAACTTTGAGATTTCTTTTCAGGTTTGCATGCAAATACTTTCCTCCTAATACATCCTTTTTAGTATGAAGTTCTGACAACAAGGCAGATTTTTTCTCTGGCAATTTTCCTTTTGCAATCTGTTTGTAAAGGATTTCCTCATGGATACATGCATTCATATTTACATTTTTTCCTTATATGGACATGGCATTGTAGCATTCAGAAAAGTGCACATTTTGAAGCATGCATGGATTCCGGCTTGCAAATTTTATTTTGCAAGGGTGAGACTGGGAAATTTCTCAGGAGAAAGTGGACTAAATACAGTTCTCCACCTTCCCTAGCTCACACATCAGTATGGCAAGGGGTGAAGGAAGCCCCAAACTACAGAGACTGGTGAAAATTGAGCAGCCTTCAGTCCATGATGTGACCTGTCCTGGTCCTGCTTGCTAATAAGGTTCTTTTATGGACCTGTTGGAACGGGAGATGGTACTGTGGCTACTGAGTGATGCAGGAAGGCTTGGAGAGGTTTTTAATGCCTTTCAAGAAAGGCCAACAAGGCAATATGACAGTGGAACCAGCTGCCTGGAGAGGTGGTGGGCTCTCCCGCACTGGAGACCTTCAAAAAGCCAGTGTGGTGTAGTGGTTAAGAGCGTGGGACTGGGACTCAGGCAACCTGGGTTCGAGTCCCCGCTCGGCCATGGAGCCAACTGGGTGACCTTGGGCCAGTCACAGACTCTCAGCCCAACCGACCTCACAGGGTGGTTGTTGTGGGGATAAGATGGAGGAAGAGATGTAAGCTGCCTTGAGCCCTTTGTAGGAAAAAGGCAGGATATAAATCAATCAATCAATCAATAAAAAGAGACTGGACAGCCTTCTGAGTGGGTGGTGTAACGTGGTGTCCTGAAAGAGCAGGGAGTTGGGCTCGATGGCCTTCATGGCCCCTTCCAGCTCTACTGCTCTACGATCCTGTGAGTCTAAGGACAAGAGATCAAGTAGGGTGCCATGATACATTCTTGGCATGTGTGAACAGAATGAATCGTATCTCCACAGCCCTCTAGGCCGTTCTCTGTGCACCAGCTGCAAGGGAGAAAGATGCTCTGTCCTCGTCTATGAGGTCCAAGCTATTTTCCAAGCCTAGATCTGGGAGTCTGAAGAATCCTGGGGGCTTCTGAGGCTATCAAGGGGTTACAGATTCACCATTGCTGGTATCCCCCTGCCCTGGGCTGTAAAGAGACATGGACCCCGCTCTTCCACCCTGGCATTATAATGTCTGCTCCTGTGAATCAAATAAATTGCGAGGTGGTTTTATTTTTCAGCAGGCACGTCTGCCTCTTTCCCCCTGACTTGGCATCCTCTTTTCTATTCAGTAAAACAAAAATTTTTGCTGCCCACAGCTTTCATCATCACACACCTTCATGAAGCAGGCTTTAAGTACCTGGCAGTTCCTGTTCTACAGGAATGTTTTGAGTCAACAGATTCTTTGTTTAATCATTTTGGTGTTTTAATTTTTCATGATACCGCAGCAAATGAAGTCTGAGAAGCCCTGCCTTGCACACGTTTACTGACATGTTTACCCTGTAAATACTGCAAGACTGACAAGATTCTCCTGGATCTTATGGGAACTGGGGTCTATTTAAATGATGGGCAGAGCCAGCCTACATGACCTGAGACTGCGTGCTTTGGACTGCAGTTCCCAGAACTCCTGACCATTGGCTATGCTGACTGGAGCTGATGGGAGTTGGTCTGACATATCTGGAGGCCCTGGGTTAGAGACAGGCCAAGCAAGCAAACGGGCCCATGTAACTGCCAATGGTCAGAACAAATGCTTAGAAGACCTCCCCATTGAGAAGATAGTCCAAAGGGAGCCACGATGATTGTGCATGCAAGGTTCCTTTCACAGGTATGTGTTCCCGTGTCATGCACACCTGAGGGAAGATAACTGGATGGCTAGGCAAGTAGCCAATTAGTGCAATTCATGGGATGGGCAGCTGCTGTTGAACGTGGCTCAGGAACTTCAGTTGGTCCCAAACAAGGCAGCGGAATTAAGAGGGACCGGTCGATGTGCAGATACTGCGCTAGTGTTCGTGGTTTCCATGGGCTGCCAGTCCAGACCCAATTAGAAGTACTGACATTAACTTTCAAAACCTTGAATGGCTGGAGGACAGAGATGGTGGGCAGACAACTTTGGACTTATATGTCTGCTCCCATATATGCCTGTGCAAACCTTCTTTGGTGGACCTTCTTTGGATGTCATGGAGCATGCAGCTGCAAAGGAGAAGGGATTTTTGGTTGGGGCACCCTGCCTGTGGGGTGACCCCACCACCACCCTGAGATGCTTACCTGGTGGTCTTTCTGTTGCCTGCAAAGGTCCTTTCCTCAGACATTTTAATTTTTCAGTTTCTGGGTTTTTTAAAATATGTGCAGTTCTAAATTGTTAGACTGCTTTGGGTTCTTACTTTTGTTCTATATGGCAGCCTTCCCCAACCTTGCGCTGACTGCAACACCCAAAATTCCCAGTCAATGGCCCTGCTGGGTGGGAATTCTGGGCATTGTGGTCCAAATGCTTCTGAAGGTCTTTTGGTTTAATCACGGTGCACCTACCCTGCTAAGCTTCTGATGACAGAGTGAGATGGACTGAATGAAAATCCTGCAAGCTATAGATGTGCCCATTCAGAAATGAAATTTAGACATTCTTGAGGTGAACATTGAATGAGGCAGACTGGAATGAAGGATAAACCCATGGAATAATAAGTAGAATAAACAGGAGTCAGAGAGAGCAAAAGCTTCCTCCCATGGTTCCCATTCATCCCAATGGGGCTGATGGAGGAGGATCCCTCCATGATTTGTCTCCCAAACACCCTCCTCTTCCTTCTTGGGAACACTGGGATGAAGGAGAATATTCACCCCTTTCTGGGCATCTCCAGTTCTGAATGTAACTCCTTTCAGATACCTGCCTAAATTAATAAATCCGTAATTTATTAAATGCAGCTTCAAAGTGCCAAGTTATGCTGCCCACAATTCTTAACAGTAGGGTTGTGTATTAATTTGGCCACTAAAGGGGCACCGTATTTACTTGTACACATGGTATATCTGTAAAATGAGACATATGGTAACTCTCCATTCATTTCATTCCTAAGAAACCCAGGAGTGGCAACTGGACTTGTCTATATGGATGTGTTTTTCTCATGCTAACTGTTATTGTGGCTTTTGTTGCTGCCACAAAAGCTCCAACAGATTCCATATTGTAGGTCCTTCCATATCTTATCCACTTCTCTCTTTTTCTCCCATGGGGTTTAGTTTCCCACAAAGTAGCCATAGACCCTTTTACAGATCAAAAAGAAACAGTTCCTTGTATTTGGGATCCTCTGATTCTGTGGCTGCTAGTACTAGAAACAGATGTACACAGACACATGTGAGCTTGGCCTCTGAAATACAGATAATGGAGAATGAAAAGAAGACAAGTCTCTATATTGTCATCTGGGCCTAGGACCCAGTTTCCTCCAACAGAGCAAAAATATTTCCTCTGATTTTCTGGGATGATGATGCAAACGCCAATACTCCAAAGGGACTTGCCACATTTAGACCTGGCAGCAAGCAGGAAATTGCTTCTACATGTGAAGCAAACTGATGGGATTTGAGGATAACAGGTGTAAATTCCCCACCGAAGAAGGTACATTTCAATAGGTAATGCACTGATCCTTCCCTCTTTCGTGGGCATTCTGGACACACTTGTAGGTCCCAGGGCACCTAGCCAGTGGAAGAGGATCATGGGATTGGTAGGCCAAAGGTTCTAGAAAGCTCTAAGTGGTCCACCCATATTCTAGATAACCTTTGATTGACCAGACTTTTAAGAAAGCAGCAAGCAGAATTCACAATGAGGCCCAGATCATAATTGGAAGGGATACCAACAAGAAACATGGTGAAACCAAGCAGTCTGTGCATAGTCAGTGCACCAATGGCAGACTCTTCAAGAAGTACCATGTGGGAAAGGGCAGGATGTGGATACAACCTATTAGTTGACGTTGGCACGATCCAGCAGTGCATACTTCCTCATTTTGGAATATGTGCATTCAGACATATGTGGGAAACAGCATTACAAAAGACAGCAGTGGTTTTAAAATATCAGCGAAGAGGCCTTTCAGGCGTTTTCTTGTCTGCACAGTTAAAACTCATGTGGCTGCTCCTACAGGGGCCAGAGAGTTTGAGGACAACCACACCGGTGTCTCCAAGGACTCGCATGCAGTGTCATGGCTGACCACAACAGGTCTCCAGTCACCTGTGTGACTTCAACTTTGAGCACAGCTTCACCCAAAACCACTTAGAAGTGAGAGAACCTCTATCTCTTGCGACTCAAAGCCGCATTTCCCAGCACATGAACTGCAGGCATTTGTTTTTGATTCGAATTAGGCAAGGTTACCAGGGCCAGATAGAATTGTTCTGGGGGCAGCTCTTTTCCACAGGCCGCGGACCGGCCACCCCTGCGTTGGATATTGCGACAATAAAGTACCCTTCTCCAGAAGACCGCGAGGCCCAGAAAAAAGCCCTGAATTCTCTCAGATTTCATTGCGCTGAGCTACTTAAGGCTACTGAAACATGGCCCTAGCAAAACCTTTGTAGTTTTCTCCTATAAACTAAACACCAATTCCGTGGGAGATGACGGATTACTTGATATAGCATGCAAGCTAGCCCAGACAATAAGCCATAGCCATGACGGATTGCCTCGCTGTAACCCACTTTATGTTAAATGCATTCTTGCTGTTCAATTCCACAACTGTAATTTTGTTCTTCTGCATCGCTCAGCCCTCTGTGGACTAACCAGGTTCCTTCAGTAATGATTTCTTTTCTATTGTATTGTTTTCTGCATAATCAAGTTGGTAGGTAGGGGTTTAGGTGACACAGCCATCTGTCAAGTTCATTTGCTCTGTAAATGCATGGTGTAATAGCCTCTACAACTTGGGGCTATCTGTTATAAAGGGAGAATATCAGCTTTTGCCCTGCCTTACCTTATCATCCACTTCAAATTATTTTCCCCCACCTTTGTTTTTGGTACAAAATGCATGAAATTCCCTCCATGTGACTGGGGTGTGTGTGTGTGTGTGTGCTTAAAGTAGCCATCATATAATCGCCTTGTGTTGCAATTTATGCAAGCAATCCAATTAAGGGGAAGGAAGCTAACATCCAGGCTAATGTGGCTGTCTGGAAATTAAAGAGGTTACTGCAAACTGCGGCACTCTGGAGTTCTCACTGCTGTTTCTCCTGACATGCTCACTGCCTCTTTCTTGAAGTTTGCATAATGCACAAGGGTAAGGGAGCCTGCTTGCCACAGAGAAAAGAAGGAGAAAACAGTGATTCATTTTCCTTTGCTCAAATGAAAGCGCTCATAATAACTCCTTTAAAACCTTTATCAAATGGGAACTGTTTACGGAACTGACACATTTTCTTGGGAAGGCATGACATAAAAAGTCCGCCACTGCTGCTCAGCTCTTCCTAGATATAGCTGAACTAGCCTAGAATAGTTTGTGGAAGGTGATATTATTATTTTTGTTTCTTTTCAAAGAGAAATGATCTTGGCTGATTTAGGCCACGTGACATTAAAGGGAGAGAAGAGTCTCAAGTGGAGTTCTTATATTTGAATTATTCTGGAAGATCACCAGTGGGAGCTTATAATGGGCAATAGCAATCCCCCTTGAGGTAGTTGATCCTGTGCTCGGACAAGAGGTATCCATCAATTCACACAACCAGAACTTGAGAATTTATTTTTGTCATGGAATGTGGGAGATGCAAAAGCTCTGAGGTTTGTCCATCCAGGCAGTGGGCTTTGAGTTTTTAGACCTTAACAGCCTGGATTGGAATCCCTGTAAATACAACCGCATTTGTTTTGAAATAGGGTTGTTATCTTTATTTTTTCTACCATGGTCCTTACTTGTCAAAGCTGCATGGCACATATGCATAACCTAGTCCTCTCCATGCTGGGAATAGCCATCCCTGTTAATTCAGACAGAGCAGAATTCCATTTCTATTCATCTTTTATAGGAGAAACCAACATGTACAAAGTTCTTCATATTCAAGAAACAAAAACCCCTTGCATTTTTGAAATCAAAGAAAAACAAAACATCCCAGTTTGCAGGCAGTGCATGGTTGACTGTCCCCCTTTAACAAAAGAAACAAAAACTCTAAAAGCTTTGACACTGTTAACAGTGTTTTCTTCTCCTTTCCCTGTTTTCCTGCTAGAAAAGAAAGAATCTAGCACAATGGGAAAAAATGGACTTTGTTTCTCTGGAAATGGGCAAGACAATATCCATGTTCACTGGCATGGACCTCCTGAAATTATTAAATGCCAAATCTTCTTTGGAGTCCTAATCTAATCAAGGAACCACTGTATTGCGTGTCGGCTGACTGTAGAGGGCCCCAAGACTTCAACTGACATGCACAAGAAGTGCTTTAAGAACCATGTAAAGCTGAGCCCTCTTCTTGATTAATCAGGAGAAGAGAACCTTTCTTCTGGTGCATCTGGAAATATAGAAACATAGAAACATGGAAACAGAGCGAGTCAGAAGGGGCCTCCTGGGCCATCTAGTCTGACCTCCAGCACCAGCCGGCTCCGCTCATGACATGCCCACCATGTGCATGTCCAGCCTGTCTATAGAAACATAGAAACAGAGCGAGTCAGAAGGGACCTCCCGGGCCATCTAGTCTGACCTCTGGCACCAGCCGGCTCCGCTCATGACATTTATTTATTTATTTATTTATTTATTTATTTATTTTTGGATTTATATCCTGCCTTTTTCCTACAAAGGGCTCAAGGCAGCTTACATCATTCTCCTCCTCCATCTTATCCCCACAACAACAGCCCTGTGAGGTAGGCTGGGCTGAGAGTCTGTGACTGGCCCAAAGCCACCCAGTTGGTGCCATGGCCAAGCGGGGACTTGAACCCAGGTCGTCTGAGTCCCAGTCCTAGCTCTTAACCACTATGCCACACTGGCTCTCCATGGCCACCATGTGCATGTCCAGCCTGTCTTTGAACACCCTCACCCATGGGGCCTCAACAACCTCCCGTGGAAGCCCATTCCACGCCCTCGGGGTCCTAACTGTCAGGAAGTGCTTCCTGGCATCCAAGTGCTTCCTGCCATCCATATCCGTTCAAGGAGAAGAGCGTGCTTCTGCAGGCCATTGTAGTCAAAGGCTGTACCTGCCCCAGAACCTCTGAACTCAAGAAGGCTCCAGTCGGTCCCTGTTGGTTTGCTAGCAGGCATTCTGTCTACCAAGGTCTTTGGTGCCCCAACTGAGTGCCCATTCTTGTCCCTCGGACACCCTGGGCTCTGCGTAAGTCTAGCAAGGGGCCCTCCAGTGATGGCTGTGGCCTGGCACTCTGGAGCCCCATCTTTTCTTCTGCAGGCCCATTTCCAGCAGATTCCACCCATCAAGAGTGAACTCGGAGAGATCTACACTTTTAACCAGTATTGCAATGCCTCACTCACCAGTGTGTCACACAACACACAACCTAAACTCATGCTATTTCCACCCTTCTATCCTGGATTTCTTCTGGCCCGATATCGCACAACTGTGGATTTTTATATATTGTCTTTTTCCCACAATATGCATTTCTGTGCATGCTAAACTTGCACTGCTGCTCTGGGGTAGTAGCTTCATAGGAGAGGTGGCTTGGTAGAATCATAGACTCATGGAATAGCAGAGTTCAAAGGGGCCATGAAGGCCATTGAGTCCAATCCCCTGCTGTTGCAGGACACCAAGTCACACCATCTCACTTAGAGGGCTGTCCAGTTTCTTTCTGAATGTGTCTAGTGTGGAGAACCCACCCCCTCTCTAGGCGACTGGTTTCGCTGTCATATTGTCTCTTATCAATTTTATTTTTAATCCTATTTGTTAATCTGTGAATAACAGAAACCTCTCACAGTGCTTCAAGGGCTAGGTGAGGTAAACACCCCGAGATGCATCTGCTCAGACATAATTCACATTGTCTTCAATGGTACTTCTGCAAAAGTCAGCATGAGGACGAAGGAAACTCAGGCGCTAAGGAAGGAGCTGTGAGTTGCTTAAAAAACAAAACAACTCTGCTCTGTTATTCCTCTGCACCAGGAAAAGTGCACATAATGGACCCGAAAGCAAACAAATTAGTCTTAAAGGGCCATTTCCCTACACAAATGACCTTTGCAGCTCCTCCTACTTTTCTAACAACTTCATTTGTGCGTGACACAAGATTGAACTTTCAACAAAGGGCGAACGGTGCGACATTATTAGCATGTGTGCAAGCTTGGCAGATATGTGACAGGGATCTCTGATAAATGGAAGTCCCTGTAGTAGTGATCTGCTCCTAGCTCCTGTTAGTCCCTGAGTACCATGCCTTGACCAAACAATCTAACGCTACTCACACTTTGCTCCTTTCTATTTGGAAAGTGTGCTTGTTCTGGAGCTAACTCTACTGAGGATGTCTTCCAATGTGGCAGAGCCAAGGTTGCAAGGAGAAACCTTGCACATCTGGAACTTGGATTGCTTCCACCCAGTGATTCAGGATTCCAGAAGGGCGAATTGTCTGAATGTGAAGTAGTTCGCAGTTCTGTACAGGGATTTGCAAACACAAGGGTTATAATGACATAGAAAATGGAGGGTCAGCAAGGAAGCGTTCTATTTTGGCCTTCTTTACTGGTTTTCTATATGTAGGAATCATTATGGGAAGACATTCCATCTTATCAGTGCTTAACTACAGACTGAAAAACTGGGATTTCCCACCACAGTAAGAATTGGGCCCATGCCCAGCATCCAAAGACCCATGTAAGTGATCATATTCCCTGTTGTGTTAAAATTATTTGTATAATTCAACAAACATGTATCTCCACCTTTTTTTGTACCTTGGTTAGACCAAATTCCTGCTGGATGACTGGAACTAAAGGAGGAACATAACTCAAGCAGGAAAACCTGTGCTTGTTGAGGGTTTTTAAAAAATATATATATTATTCTATCTCAAAGTTTGCCTTGACTTATGTCCATATCAGAATGGAGCTTTGCTTTATTTAGTCTCAAAAATTCTTGCTGATTTTTGTGTGCATCTTTTCCTGAACATATTCATCAGTTCCACACATTTTAATGTACAGATTTTTCTCCCATTAATGGTTCATTTCCTTCCATTTTTCTCTCATATTTCAGGACTGTGCATTCTAAGTGGATTTTTCAAATATATATTTCCATTCTGTGAATATAATTTCAAACACAGAAAAATACAGCATTGTTTTTTTTCCTTTCTACATAAACTTTCTTTCATGTTTTTGTGCATGTTTTTCCCCCAAAGGTACATATCCATTTTTAGGGTACACATTTTCCCCCACTGATCATTCACATATGTTTTTCAAAACTATGCACGATCTCATGTGCCTTTCCCAAATGTATACATTTTTCGAATGCATGCTTTTTATTGCAGGGTCAGAAATCTGGGTAAATCTAGTCAAATCCCCCCCCACCCCACCCTCCGCTTTGTGTGTGTGTCCATACCAGTGAGGCTTCTAGAATATTTTATTTATTTATTTATAACTTTTATATACTGTCCAACTGCTACAGTCTTGGGACAGTGTACAATATAAACAGAATAAAATAAAGCACAGCACCCAATAAGTCTGATACAATAAAACCCACATTAAAACATTAAAATAATAGGCAAATAAAAAGGTTTTAGCCTGGTGCTGAAAAGAACAGAGTCAGTGCCAGGTGGACTTCTCTGGGGAGGTGCATATTAATATTCCATATTATAATTTTATGTTTGTTGCAAGTGTGCCCAGAAGACTGGGTGTATCTCATGATGCTTCTGACTTCCTTTCCTTTCTCGCACTGAGCATGAGAGTCAATCTGTCATGGAAGAGATGGAAGGGTTTTGAGGAGGGGAGGGGAGGGGAGGGGATGCTGGACCCATTGCATGACCCAGTAAGGAGGGGAATTGAGCTGTTCAGATGGAGAGCCTCGATAGCTCTCAGCAGCCATCAGTCAGAAAGGGAGGGGCCATGGGTGAGCTTCCAGTCTGGGTTCAGCTCATGCCATGGACTCACTCACCACACTGGTGGTGGGGCTGATCCCTCCATATTCTTCATCACTTACATGGGCTGCATGAAGATGTAAAATTACTGCTTTACCTGCAAGCTCACAATCTTATGTAGCTTCTCCAACCTGGTGGCTTTCAGAGGCATTTGGACCACAACTCCCAGCATTCCCAACCCTAACCACACCTTGTTTTAACAGTATTTCTGAGATGCAGAGAGGGTGAACTCCTCTTCATCCCCTGGTGGCAGAAGTCAGAGCTCATCCTCCCCAACTCCTGCAATCCTGGGAATGCCTGTGGGCCGGTTTGCTGGTTGCATGTAAAGAAAGCTTTCAGCCTGAAACCATTTTCCTTTGGCGGCTTGCACTTTTCTCTTGGGGATGATTCATATTGTTGTTGCTGCTGTTTTAAACTGATAATCCTCTCCTCTCCTCTCCTCTCCTCTCCTCTCCTCTCCTCTCCTCTCCTC
>JAIXND010000773.1:19320968-19397113 GCA_023646645.1 Varanus salvator macromaculatus
TCTCCTCTCCTCTCCTCTCCTCTCCTCTCCTCTCCTCTCCTCTCCTCCTGTAATTTTTGGTAAGCTGCTTGTAGTTCTCTAATTGAAGGATTGGAGACAAGTGTTACACAAGCAACAAAGCTGCCAACCAGGTAGGAGTCAGGATATGTCAGAGGCAACTTCCTGCCAAAGGAAGCAAGCATAAGACCCCAAAGTGGAGCGTTCCAGGTTAAGATGGAGCTTTGCCCCCTTTGGGGCTACTCAATCTACAGCTGCTCCATTCCCCAAAGGGGAGCCGACATCGCTAATCCCTTGAGAGCTACCACAGGCAGGAGGGAAGTTAAACTCAAGAGAGTCAGAACATGAATCTGGGAAAAGTGTCCCCATCCATACGAAGTAGAAGGCTTGGATGATGCATCAAATTCACAGCTTCATTCCTCCGAGCCTGCACTTCGGATTACACCAAAGAGAAGAGAGGGAGCTCCAGTTTTGGTCAGGGCAGCTTCTCTGCCTGCAGGCAAATTTCATTTACCTTTGGTGATGAGGGAAGTGTTTATTTTAAACCTGCCACATGGAATCCCACCTGTTACAGCGTTTAGGTTTCATCGCACAGTTAATTGATGGTGTGTGATCTGGTAGAATTAAAGAATGTTTGGTTTCCCAAATGAAAGGATTCCTGTGCATCTTTTCCTTGATGGATTGCTTACACTGATGTTTATTTTTTTGTCAAGTCCATGCATGATGACAGTTTTTCACTTCAAAGAAGATGCCCAAATGAAATTTTCTGTCCCTCAACCAGCCACCGAGAAAATTGCACATAGCTCATTTGAACAGGGCAGTTCTATTATAAAACACCAAATGCATGCATGTGCCATTAGCTGAGAAATATTATACAGAGATCACTTAAATTCGAAAGCAATTTAGATTCTCACACAGGTCCCCACATTATGAGAACTGACTTCAAAATGCTCCTTCCACGTAGATGTGGGGAATCCGATCTGTTTACACATGACTGGAAGAAACCCAATGAAGCTTTGGTGGATGGAACAGCCATAAATATAGATTCCGATTTAGAAAAAGACACAGCAGAACCCGACCCTGCTGCAACTTCACGAGAACACTTTATTTTGCAAGAAACATGGGCTGCCTTGAAATTGGCATCCTTGTGTCAAATTTCCCCCCCACCCATCATAACATGTGGGGAAACATACCCCTGTCCTGACCTTATCACTCTGTGAATTTTCCTGGCTGCCACTGTCTGTCCCCAGTGCCTCGCAACACACACACACACACACACACACACACACACAGAGCAAGCATTTGTTGTCCTAGAAAAAGAAATCCCTCCGGAGAAGAGATGGAGACATCTTAGACACATTCAAAATATCACAACGACTGGATTCCAAACACATGTTGTCAGGTTTGGAATGAGCGAAACAGAATCTATTAAGAAAATGCTCATTTCGTTATTTTGGGGTGGGTTGGTGTAGCAAACCTTCCATCCCTCCAGGAGATTTATTTCCCTCAAACATGTCCTGCAAATTTGCTGAAAGCCACTCCCCACTTTTATGGGGCTGGTAATCCCCCACCTGTCGGGCATTAATATGGTGTACAGAATGGCAGATTTATGAGTTGTACCAAAGACAAGCATGAAACAATATATTTTCCCTTTGCTTGATAGAGACTCTGCATGAGATGAACTAATACATTACTGCAGTCAAACGGTCCTGTTTGCCATCTTCCTTCCCTGAATTAAAACAAAAGGGAAAGGAGAGTGGAGGAAGGGGAGGGGGGACCTTCTCTGAACTGTACACGCTCAGCCTAGTTACCGAAGCTTTAAAGTTTATTAAAGTTTATCGACCATGTGTATACATTTCTGGATTTAGGCTCAATTGCCTCTCTCCAAGCTGGAACATTGAATTAAGATGCAGAGACTTGCTTCAGCTCTCGTGGACTCCAACTGAGCTACAGGTAGGAGAAGTCTCCTTCAATTAGACATAATCATCACTCACAGTCAATAATTGTGCTAAAGGGTGCTTTCAAATCTGCGAGGGATTCGCATTTAATGTACTGATTCAGCTTGTCTGAGCCAAATTCACTGTGTACTGAAACCAAAGCAATTTAGATCTTGCCTCCGGCCTTTCTGGCAGTTCATCTAGTACTCAACACTGTTAGGACTCTGAGATACAATTTAATCGGAGACATCTGTGCACGAAGAGGACCTTTTCCGGTTGCTGAGAAGCGCTTAAGTAATGGCGAAGCTGCAGTTTTATGAGGAGAACCAGGCCTTATCTCTCTCCTAAAAATAAAGCATTTAAGATGTAGCAGAAAGCACGCACGCACGCACACACACACACACACACACACACATGCGAGCAGGTACAGTATGTAATATACAAAATACATGCTGGCAAACAGAACTGCTTTTCTATCCCCGAACCACATAGTACATAGCACATGAGCTCCTGTAACCATTTAAAGATATTACAACTTTTACTGTCAGCAGCAACTGGCTGCGAGAAAAGCCATCATAAGCGAAAAGGAGGTGGCTCATTGTGGATTTTCCACATATCGACACATCCCTTATAGGTCCGATGCATGCATGTTTCGTGTGTTCTGGAGGGGCTTTAGAAGACTCTCCTTCTTTTAGGTAATGCCTCAGATTTGTAGAATTAACTTCCAAAATGCCCAAGGGCTGTTTGGGGGCTGCCAGATCCAAAAGGTTAAGAAGATTCTCTGCACATCTGAGGGTCAAATCTTACACATGTTCAGACGGAAGTTTGGAGTAAATGGCCCAGTGCTTAATGGTTTGCTGTCCACCTTTGAACTCAACTGTTTGCACAAAGGGCGAGCCACTGCAGGGAGAGCTGAACATCATGTGCATATGCTGCAGTATCATTTTAATACCTATCCTTGGTTGCTGCTGTGGAACTCCTCCATCTCTCCGTACAAAGAGCATTGGTGTGGCTACTCATCCTTCTTTGCAGTGGGTCTTTTGAAGATCTGCCCAATTCCAGACTGATTTACAGAGGATAAAACACGCACACAGGAACAGTGAAGAAGGTGCTCATGGGTTTAGTTAACATCTCAGGAAATAAGAAAGCCATGCTGGGTCAGACGAACGAGTCCAGCACTCCAAGCACATGGTGGAAGACCTGCTGCCCACAAGCAGGATGGGAGCATGATGCAGACTGCAGACGCAGCACATGCTGGAGCCGGATGCATTGCCCTCCTGTTTAAATTCCGGTAAGTGTTTTCTGCCCTGATGCTGGGAGCAATTGACAGAAAAAGGAGAAGGGGGTGGCAGAGGATGAGGCGGCTGGATGGAGCCACTGGGGCAGTGGGTGTGGGCTTGGGTGGAGGACAGGAGAGCCTGGAGGAAGGTTGTCCATGGGGTCGTGAGGGGTCAGGCACAACTTTGCAACTGAACAAAAGTGTTTTCTAATTGTGCATCTGTAGGTGTAAATGAGCAATTCACATTTTATGCAATTCAGAGACCCCTCTTCTCTCTCTTTTTGCTTTGCAAATACTTTCCCCTTAGTAATACCTGAGGGGCACCCAAGACGCACATTGCCTGCAGAGAATACACCTGCTAGGGGTATATAATCCAACTCAGCAGGGATATTTCTATAGCATTCAAAGAGGAAGAGAGGTATAAATAAAGTGCCTCTGAGCTTGCACAGAGTGCTTTCTCCTTGCACCGACCAATTGCCGCCTCGCCTTTATACCACACAGGGTGAGAAAAACTGCATTGACCATATATTAAAAGCTGCACAATGTCCCCAACTCTGTTGCAACTAGAGAACATAAACAATCTGTTATCATTCCCACAGCAGTCTATTCCTGACTTTCCAGCTGCACGTCTTCTCAAAAAGGTAAAATCATATAATCACGGAGGTGCCTTTTGAGAAAGCCTTGCCCTTTCTTCTTACTGGCAATCCTTTATTCCTTCTTTCTGACTTAATTCGTGTCCAGCTCACTGAAACTCAGCCTGGGAGTCTATTTGTGTCAGCCATTCAGAGCTGACACCCATCAGCTCTGGGTAGCTTAGCCAGTGGTGAAGGATTGTGGGGGATGAAAGACAACACATTCGGAGAGCCATACATCCTGGAGCAGCAAGACTGAAGAATGGAATATGGGAGGAAAAGTATGCGTAGCACTGAGCATGTGCAAAGTGCCATTCCTTCACAAATGAATAAGTGCACACCTACCTCTGCACATACTTCAAATTCAGGGTAAGTTTGCCTTTGGCCAAATACTTAGAAGGGTTTCATTATAAGATGTGAGCCTGGAATTCCCCTCCCCTCCCCTGTTAATCCACCATTTAATTTAGCAGGAATGTGGAAGTAGCTGTTTTCATTTCTGCAAATATTCACCTTGACAATGATCGAGATCTTGGGACAGATCTCTGGGTTGTTTGGAGCAGCCGGGTGAAGGTTTCTGACTCCTGCTTATTTAAAAAGAGCAAAACCAATATGGATTTTCCCATCTATTTTAGGAGTAACCATGAGTGGGCCTTTGCACGGAGGGACTGTGGGGTCAGTTCAGTTCTGGTACTGAGGATGTGCTTCTGGACTTGGCCTGTGTCCAGACCTGCCTTGGTCTTCAACTGATCTTCAAGCACTTGTCTTTTGTACCTGGCTCTGCTTGGCAGATTGAGAGGCTGTGTTAAAAACAAAGAACAAAAAGGGAACATGGGAGGCTAGAGTTGCCCATCTCCCTGCCCTTTATGCTTCCTCTCTCTTGAAACCTCAACTGCAGATCTGGCCAGTGGGCTTGGGAGAAGCAGAGACAGTGAGACAATAGTAAAAAGCTTCCAAGTTGCCTCCCACCATCGAACTACGTGCTATTACACAACTCATAAAGATGATCATGACTACTGTATTCCCAGCCACGATCTACGGGTGCGAAAGCTGGACAGTGAAGAAAGTTGGCAGGTAGAACATTGTTATGTGTGAATCATCATACCAGAAGAGAGCTTTGAGAAGACGCTTGATGGACAGAAAGACGAATAAGTGAGTCCTAGTTAAAATCAAGCCAGGGCTTTTCCTGGAAGCAAAAATGACAAAACTTATCCTGTCCTAGTTTGGACACATCATGAAAAGGCAAGACTCCCTGGAGAAGACAGTCATGATAGGGGAAATTGAGGGCAGGAGATGAATGGGAAGACCAAATACAAGATGGCTGGACTCCATCAGGGAAGCCACAGTCTTGGAGGAGCTGAATGAAGCTTTTCGAGGGCTTCCATTCATAGGGTTGCCATAGGTCAAACATGACTTGATGGCGCATGACAACAACGATCATGACTGGAACCAAAAGGGTGTCATTCCCACTTGCTGCATCAACATGAGGAATGTGATCAGGCGTGTGTGATCCTGTACTTTATGTAGGAATGGGCAATGGGGAATTCCACACATAGTGGCAGCAAGGAGTGGCAGTGAACAATCAGAATTAAATTCTGAATTAAAGAAGAACTAAAGGTTTTAATTCAGAATTAAAACAGAATTAAAGACCTGATCCTGGATATTTTTTTAAAAAAAACAGGGTCTTATTAACAATATTGTTATGGCCCCTTATAGAAGTCATAATCACATACATGTTGAGCTCATCACTTCTGCCCTGAGGCTTGCACGGGGGGACGAGACAGCCTCACACAACGTCATGTGCTGCTCATTGGTTCCTGTGCCAGAATAAACCCCTTAGTGCACGAAGCATGTGAAAGGAGTCATTGAATGCCATGTATGTGTGTCTGATTCAATATATCCTTTTCCCAGAATTTGCTTCTGCTGTTGGAAATTCACCATGTAAAACAGACTGGATTAAGGTTGATCTAAAATTATCCATCACTTTTAAACAGGAAAATTGTTTATGTTCCGTGAGGAATTCTTGATGTACTTCATTAATCCTGTAATAACAGAATCCTGGAAGCAACCGCCTAGCCAGATGCAAAGTTAGAAAAGACATAATTTGAGCCACAGGTCAACCAGAGAAAGTGTTGTCAGACAAACAGGTCACAAATATTGTCTTGAAAGCGTAACACTTTCTACACAGGAAGGGACAGGTTCAGCGATAATTAGCCGCATCTTTATGGTGCATTTAATTTCCCTGATGCCACAATAGCTCTGATAACATGATCACAAAGGCAATATCTGAAAGCCACTAACCTTTTAGGTTAACTCTAATTGGAGTATCCTTAGATTAGGACTCTAATAGGTAATCAGATGGTTCTTGTTTAGGTCAGTCTCTGTGCATTTGTGTACCGCAGGTGTTTGTCATCACATGAACACTTGCTGGAGGACACGATCTTCGTGTGCATACAGACTCATCCTTTGCTGCAGGATTCCCTCATTCGGTATCGACTCCAACATGGCGTCCACTTCTTCTGAAGGAGGGCAACGGCCGTTGGATGCAAGCTGCCCTTGCCGGGGTCCCCCGATCCACTTAAATCCCCTTAAGCCATCCACTGCATGCTGACAGCCAAGACACACCACACTCGGGTTGGCTGAAGTCCTCACAGATTTGCAAGGATGGCTTTTGTCGGAATGTGGAAGGCAAATCTACCCTAGGTCATGCTCACAGCAGCATCCATGTTCTGAGACAGTATAACTGAGTATGTATGTATGTATTTCTCTGGAGTATTTGCATCCTTCTCCTCAGCCAGAAAAGCTCTGGAAGTGGCTTTTGTAGTCCTTGAATGGGGCAGTCCCTCGATGTCTGAAAAGACACATGGAATGGTAGATGGGGAGGAAACAGGGAAATGTGGCATCTCCTAGCAGGGCCGGTGGATCGGCCCCGAGGGTTCCTGTGGCAATGATGGCTGATGGCATGCATCCGATGCTGCAGGCAAACCTCAGGGAGGGGTCATCGCCTTCACAACAAGCTTCTTTTAATGGATTTTGACTTTTGGATGGAGATCAAATGCTGGAATCATGGAGGACTGATGTTTGCTCCACTCCAGCAGGGCAAAGGCTGTTTTCCCTTCTAATGAAAATCATTTGATTTCTTTATTTCTGGGCTTTCTCCATGCAAATCTTCCAATGACTGTAGCTATTCCCACAATTCGGGGAGGGCGTCTTTTCCAAAGACACTGCTAGGATGTGTGAGGAATCCTTTGGGGGCAGGAACCCACCTGACTGTCTGGGCTCGAATCCAGTTCACTTTACAGCAATCTAAATGACATATCGCTGCTTCAGAGCAATATGACAGCAGAACCAGCTGCCCAGAGGAGGTGGGCTCTCCCACACTAGAGATATTCAAGATGAAACTGGACAACCCTCTGAGTGGGATGGCGTCATGTGGTGTCCTGCAACAGCAGGGGGTGGTCTTGATGGCCTTCATGGCCCCTTCCAACTCCACTATTCTAGGATTCTATGGCAAGCAAGCTGCTAGTGGTCTCCCAGAACAGAGCCCCCCATAACTGCGAGCTGCCTTCCTCTTCCATGCCACACGTGGCCACCCTTGGGGGTGCCGCATTTGTTGTGGAAGGAGCTTGGCAATTATTGCAACCATAATTCCCATGCATTTCTGCACTTCTTCTTGGCTCTGTTCACATTCCCAGACTGGAGAAAGCACAAGAGGAGAATGCAAATGCCAGAGGGATGGATTCTGCTCAGTTTTGTCCCAGCCTTACGCAGCCATGCTAAGGGATGCCCGGCAACATGGCTTCATTCAGTTGAAAGCAATCGTGTCAAGCTCTAACAGCCATGTGAGGTTTGCTTGAAGGATCTATCCCATCAAACTAAGGGCAGTTCCTCTGGAATAGGCTGCCTGGAGTAGCAAGCCAGGAAAAGTCAATTTTATTTCCCAGACATTTAAATAACTGTTCTTTAAAAATATGAATTGCATTGATGGTCTTAGTCTACTCATGAAACAATCTTAGCTCATGATCTATGTCTTTGTTGATATTGTATTATTTTGCATTTTACCTGTTTATTTTTATGGTTTTAAGGTTGATGGTACACCCACCCCCTGCGAGTCCTGTGTAGTACTATTGCTGCAGTTTATACATTTGAAAAATGAACAAATAATTCCAGCCCATACAATGCCAGGCTCATTCATTAATAGAATAACAACATCAAAATCAGCATGAATGTATTTTAAAACCTTTTGGTTTTGCTTTTCCTGAACAGCTAACAAAGGCCGACTGGGATGGGAGTGGGTGCCTGCTGAATATACAACATCACCTTATTCCCGGTGTTTCTGAGCACCCTGTACCCTGGTCATTGGGTTCTCATTCTACTAGCCCTCAGCCTGCCCTAAAAATTCACTGATTCTGGGGTCTGAGACCAGCCTGCTAGAATATCCAGGGAGTATATGCATTTCCACCGCTTACAGTCAAATTTTCAGTGGATCAATGCCCAAGCCACCATTCTGATCACATATAGGCCACGTATAAGCCACATTCTGAAGAAGGAGGAATCCATGGACCACTTGGAGTCGAGCTATAGAATAAACATCGGCAAATGACCTGCACTGGAAATTCAACTTATTTTAAAGGGCTCCAGATCTCTTCTCCTTCCTGCCACTGAGAACTGTCATTTCACTAAATATCTTTTCACTAAAGCTTTTGCTATAAGTAACCTTTGCTGCTCCTTCATAACCCATAAATAAATGTTTGGGCAAGGGAAATTGTACAAATAAATAAAAGATTTCTGCTCCATACAAACCTCTAAATTAAGGATTCATTGGATTTTTACAAACATTTATATCTTGCCCTCCTGGTGCACTACTCAAGACAACGAATAAGTAGAACGAATCATAAAATTAATGCAATTCCAGAAAAAATGTGATGAAGTAGAGCATCAGATGAGAACAAGGCACTGTATGAAAACTAGGTAATAAAACAAGCACTGCTCCTAAGCGAAAAGGCTTTTTGTCACGTGGCAAAGTACCCCACCAAAAAGGGCTGCAAGCACTCACGGAACATGGGTATAATCCTCCCGAAGTTCTTTTTGCTTCCTCCAAAATTCCATTAAAGCTTTTCTAGGCCCAGAGTGCAAAATTTGTCTCATCCTAAGGGCCAAATTCTGTTTCTCAGAGCCACATTCCAGTGATGCATAGAGACAAAGGTGGAAAGAACAGAGCCAGAATACCAGCATATTGTAGCTTAGTGCTCTTGATGCCACTGGTTTAGGATCAGGGGAGACTTTTCAACCTTTTAAGAATGGATACGAACTGCAAGTAAGACATGAATCAGTTCCTCAGAGATGTGTTCCAGGCACCTTCTTTGTACAAATTTCAGCACCAAGAAAACACTTTTCTCAATTTTCAGAGTATCTTAACTATTGATAGTTTTAACTCTAAGTTTTAATTCTACTTTTAGGTTGGTATTTTAATTGATGAATTTTAAAATGTTAGTCCTTGTTTTAATATAAGATGTTGTCCAATCTGGTTGTTGTATGAGGTCATCACAGTGGGTGCCCCTTATGGAATGGATGGTTTATTTATTGGAACTATTTTTCTATTTAGTGCATTTGTTAATATTGTTGGAGTTTTATGTTTTGTTTTCTTTGTTTTTAATTGCTGTAAACCATCCAGAGAGCCATGTGGCTGTTGTGACAGTCTAGAAAAGCTTGACAGAAATAAATAATAAAGAAAAACAGCCAGAGGTTGGTGATTTATTAATTTATAGCATGGATAAATAATCATTTTTAATATTGGTTTATATATGTTTTTAACTGCAGCTAGTGTGGATCTGTAGTTCATTTGTGTTATGTTTTATATTATTTTATGTATGTAAGCCATCCGGAGGCCTTCGCGACAGGACAGCATATAAATATTCTAAATAAATAAAAGAATAAATAAGCAACCCAGGAATGAGAGTAAGCCCAGGGGGAAGGGTATGGCCATCAGGAAGCCCAAGAGGAATGGATCTGGGCTCCTGACCTGAGGTGCTGCTCCACCGCTTTAGGGCGAACCATGAGAATGCTTGGAGAGGTACCTCAAATACTGAGTCCAATTTCTCTTTCTCTGGCAGCTCTGCTCTGGAAAGGCAGGCATCATGAAAAGTCAGGTGTTAAATCTGATTGAGAAATCCCCATTTCTTCTTCAGCTTTTCATGCTACCAGGGCCTTGATCTTTGGGCCGAGCAAATAAAAGGCAAGGAACTGCAGGCAGCTGTTGACTTCATGGGACTTGGAGAGGTCTGTGCCCCACATCATTTTTAATGGTAGATTATTGTGTGGTTGGACACTGTTCTGTTTTCCTGCCCAGAGAACAGGCATAAAAGCAGTTTGTGAGGTTATATACAGATAAGTGCACGGATACAGTGCAGCATGCCAAAGTTTGAAGTCATCAGCAAATATAACCGATCTTCGGTAAAGTCATCTCCCAGGCATGGTGAAATGCAACATTACTTTCCACTATAAACTACACTGCAAAGCAGCTATTAAGTAGAAATACTTTCACTTACTGAATTGTTTGCCCTTAGTAAATCACAATATTACTAAACCTCTCCTAAGGTGAGCAGTATATAAAAGGGTTTATTGTTTCAGCAATCTGCTGAGGAGACATTTCCAAAGCACGGCTCGGTGACAAGCCTTAAGCAAAGGTGTGTGTGTGTGTGTGTGTGCGAGTGTGAGAGAGAGAGTGTTGACCTTCATCCACCTCAGATTGACAGAGAATGTTGTAGCTTTGAGGCTGTCAAAGATCTTCACCGGAAGTACAAAACCTCATCCTGCTCTTCGGACTCATGGGATAACCGTGTCTCTTCCCAGTCCCAATCCCTTTCTCATGACCGCCAACCATTTGCAAAACTTTTCTTCCATTCTAAAGGATTGAAATTCCTCTCCAAAGCCTTAATTCCTGACAGCAAGAGCTTTAAGCTAAAATGTGCAGATCATTTTTGGCATCCGGGAATGAAAAGAATGCAAACATGCATTTGGCTATTTAGGAATAATTTTGGTGGAAATGTACTGATGTTCAGAGCTTGAAACAGGACACAACTGCATGTTTTGTGAGCAAAAACAAAATTCTCACACACCCCTTTGATGAAATGGGCTCAAAATCTCGGCGATACATACAAATGAACATACATATGGCAATGGGCTACTGTTTTCCTATAAATATGCAGTGCTTGCCTGGAATCACACCCTACACAACTGTTGCACAAATGGAGTCCCCCTTCCACGCACAGGACTTGCAGCCTTCGCTTGTGCAGCTTGTGGTGTTGTCAGCTGCATTGCCAGATGTTCTGCAGCTCAGCTCGCTTTTTAAGACAGGGCCGGAGGTGCATAGGAGCCTGCAACCTGAAGAGAAATGGATTTCAGAGGAAACCAGAGAGGGGCTTCATAACCCCATCACCATCCTTGCTACCTGCACCAAGCATATCTTCTAGTTATTAACGAACGGATAGATAAAATATGATAATGCTCCTCTCTGCCAAAATTAACTAATTAGATATGGGTTATGGAATATAGCCTAGCATTTAAGCACATTTCCAAAGCTCTGGTCACAGTTTATTAATTTTTCTAATTCAGATTCACAGCATCCAAATATTTCATATTGTGTCAGCTTGACAAAAAGTTCTAGCAAAGTTTCTAAATTATAACAAAGCATAAATGAAGACAAAGAGTTTGTGCATCGGGTTCTCCGTGGGAAGGTATAATGACTGCTCAAAGCAACCTTAATGACTGAAATTAACGAAGTACAGTGGGTGACGATAATTCATGAAAGCCAGAAGATCTCAGCTCTCCATTAGATGCAGTTATCTGGATTTGAAACATCCCTTAATCAAGATTAAACTGCTTTGTTTGAGGCAATCATTGTTAGTTAAATTCTGGGTGTGATTCTTTGTGTTGGATGGCAGAGTAATGCATCTAAACTTTGCCAGTGAGCATGTAACTGTTATTAGTACAATAAGTTTCCATTCCTGACTGCACGCAGCAAATCATTCACCATTAGAACACTGTTGCTTTCCTTTCCTTTGTTTTTTTCTCTGAAAAGTGTTAAGTTGTGCAATTGTTTCACTGCACTTAAGTCATTCTTCTCTTGAGGGCACAAAAGATCTACGTAGGGTTAATGAGAAACACTATATAGAAAAGATATATTTACACCTCAGAGATCTAGTCACAAGCCCACTCCTATATGTATTTCCTCTAAGCCATTCCACCAAAAAAAAAAAAAAAAAATCCTAATTTTGTAAACTACAAAATAAGTGAGGATTTGAAGGGAACTCAGAAGAACAAGAGGCTGTATCTGACAGAACGGGTATCTGTGAAGCAGCTTCAGAATTAAGGAAGGAGGAGAGTTTGACCTTGCCAAAATTCTCGGAGAATTAGCTCACTGCTTGCTTCTCCTCGATTTCTACTCACCTTACCAACTGTTGCTTGTTTTGCACTATCTCCAAATTCGCACCCATTTCCAACGTTGTGCATGCTTGCCCCATAGACTAAAGCATTGTGATAGCAAAACCGGACATTTTGTGAAAGTTGGCGCATTTCGGACAAATGGTGCAGCTTGGGAAAGTTACAAATTCCTCAAGTACACCTTTTGCAGCCATGAAGGTCAGATTGCACATTGCCAAACCTCTTCTGGAAAAATAACATCCTGTTTATGTTTGGGGGTGAGACTGGGATTGGGATTGTGAAAGGGGCGCTTCTCAGTGATTAGCAAAGTGAAATGGAGTTGTCTTACACCAGCACTCAAGATACGAGATGTGGATGGTGGGCATAGAAAAGTGGTTAAGGGCACAATCCAAGGCCCCTGTGCTCAAAAGTCATACCAGCTTGGACTTGCTCAGGTAGGACGTGTCCTTGTCACCTGCCCCACACAGCCAGGGACCGGGGTGGGGGGCATTGAAATGCTGCAAGCGATGGCTCCACATTGCCACCTGGAAGATGGTGCTCCCAGGATGGCTGCAGAATTGGGGGTTGAATTCCACCTCCCCAGGAGGCCCGAAGCATCCTGCCTACGCACCTTCTATATCAGGGCCCTGATGGGGCTTGGCTTTGCTTTGCTGCCACTGCAGAAGCTCTCGGGTCCCTTCTCCTGCCCTGGATTCCTCCACTGGACGATTCTTTGCTGATTCGCTCCCTCACGTTGGCACGACTCCGGCTGCTGCCCTGACATGCAGAGAAACACTCGGTGAGGGGAATGGAGGCAAACTGCTCATGCTTTGGCAGTATACAACTGTGGCCCATCTTCCACAGTGGCGATGCCCTTCAAGTCACAATTTGCTGCCAGGTCTCTTCTGGGTCCACCTCCTGGTCAAACTCGGTCTGCCCCAGGCCCACCCAGAGTGCAATAACACGTAGCCTTCATATTATTGTCATTATTATTTTGCATTCATATTTTCTTCCTTTTGCAAGAAATGCAAGGTAGCTTGTAAATCCATTGTATGCTTGCAACAACAACCCTGAGAGGTAGGCAAGGCTTGGAGTCTGTGGCTGGCCCAAAGTCACCCAGGGATCTGCAATGTACAATTAAGACTTGTTCCGTGCATGAAATGTCATAGAATCAGAGAAGAGTAGAGTTGGAAGGGGCCAGAGAGCCATCATGTCCATCCCCATGCTCAGGGAAGGACTCCAAGTTCAAGCATCCTTCTCAGATGACTGTCCAGTAGCATCTTGAATGACTCTAAGGTGGCAGCTTACAACCTCCCATGGTCCTTGGTTCCATTGTCCTACTGTTCTCACATTCAGGAATTTCTTCCTGATGTCCATCACTTGACTGCAAGACCATGTGTGGATGCACAATCGCAGACATACGAACACAGGAGGAACATTTGTCTCTGAGACACAAAGCTTTCCAGTGAAACCAGTTGTAGGTTCCACTGTGTACACACTTTCAAGCGTCATCCATGCGTGTGTGAGCAAGTGGCTGGACATGAGAGACAGAGAAGTCCCACTAACTCCACTGAGATGTTCTGGTCCAAATAAATGCATGGTGTATTACCCATGAAGTATTATCTGGACTCCTGAACTACTAGAAAGAAATCTAGTATGTTGAGGTATGTGAATTTGTTTTAAGCACAACAAGGATAGCAAAAGGTGGTTTAATCTAGCTATTTAATGAGTCAGAGTATATCCATATTCTGTGAATAAATAGTTATTCTTGCCCTGTTTAAAATCACACATTTTCTCTCATCTCTTAGCAAGAACTGATCCGATTCGTGTAGCATCCACAACCAGCTTGTGTTTCCTAAGCCAGAAGAAATGGAGGAACTACATTCCAATGGACACCATTCCATCCATTAAGCGGAATGTGGAACAACACCAACATGTGTTTCGGTTTCTCTGGAGTTCCTCCGTCTACGGCACAGCCACTTTATGATTTATTTTTCCTAGCTCCCATTGTCAACCAAGTCAAAAAACACCCTCCCAAATTCTGCAGTGGCATGAAAGATAGCAGAGGCTTGCGTGGCTTCCCTTCGGAAAGCCAAAGGTCAGGCGTGGTGTGAAGAGGGCAGCACAGGGTCAGAATAATACAGTCAGAATTGGTGAGGGGGGGATGCACTTAGGTTAGCATATTGTCCTGGGGTTAAGAGCTTTTCTGAAGCCCTGATCCATCTTCATCCTTGTAATGAGACTATTCTTACTTTCAAAGAAAGTGTTGCTATGAAACACGTTGGCAAATTTGAGCCTGCCTTATTTACGCTCCAAGCCCATTGTTCTTGGTGATGTAATTGGTGATCGAGAAAGCCATAAAACGGTCCAGCTATTAAAATGCCCTGAATTGAAGCTGAAAAGAGAGTATTTTATACAGTCGGGGCTTCCCTGCAGAGGCGTTTTCACCCTCACGTGAACCAGAGTTTATGGAAAGACATAGTTCTTGTTTAACCTCTAGGAGAATTGGGATGGGGGTGTTTGGGGTGGGGAGGGGGAGAAGGGGGGGAATCAAAATGAAATAGAATTAATGAGCCTTCACATATTGTCCTGTTTCTTTTGTTGTGAAAAAGCTGGGTGAAAATGAAGTAGAAAGGCCAGGGATAGAACACAGCCTCCATTAATATCAGGTTATAAATTCTACAAAACATTAACTTCATTACATAGCAATTACTATCTGTAATTGGCAGAACGGAAGATTCTACTTTCTCATCAATTCCTTGCTGGACGGGACTCAGCGTTTTTCTCCCCTGCTGGCAAAGGTCAGGTCACTGATGAAAAGCAGACCTTGCTGCAAAAGCAAGAAGTGTACCCATTTACTTTCTGAAATTGTAGCCAAATATCTTGAGGTTGCGATTGGCCAAAAAGGCTCTTTAATTTAGTTTGAGTGCTGTAGGCACTTAGTTCCCCAAATGCTACAAAACAGGGGCAAAATTAAAGTTATTAAGGATAACTGAGCCTCTGCGGTTTGAAATTGAAATCTCTTTGGGGCAGGGACTTGATCTTTTGCCCCAAGGAGTTGTACAGATTGATGCCACTAAATAGCATAGCAAAGCATGGCCTGTATATTTAAGAATGTAAAATAGCAACATATTTAAAAAGTGCCCCCCAGAAAGCAGAGATCAATGCAAAGTGACTTATTCCTGAAATGGAGAGTTCCGAGTTTAGTGCAATGGGCAGTAAATGGGCATCCTTCTCACCTTTTCTTGGCACAACCAATCTTGCAGGAATATCGTGGTGAGCCGAAGGAATGCCTTCCTAAATTATACCCAGATGTGCCACTCGGAGAAGCCTGGGGAATGAGAGCTGGGCTGGCGAACGTGCCTGAAATTCTTGCTGCAAATGGCACACTGCTGGCATTTGCGCTCTGTGCATGGACAGTATCCTGGAGGCGCTAGAATTGCCCCATAAGAGCCTAGATCCAGGACAGACATGCAGGTCCCAGTTCTTGCATGCTGCAGTCTGCTCAGAGAGAATAGCCCACTTCCAAGGACGAGGAGGCTGACAATGGGCAGGTGGCCTGGCAGGTTCAAGGTGACCTAGCAAGCATTCTCAGAGAGAGCTCGGAACCAGCTTGCCTTGGAAAAGAAGGGAGATATTTCAAACTTGGGGTGGGGGAGAAGAAGATGGAGGGGGGGTTGATTAACCCTGAAAAGGGACAACAAGTGAGGTGAGCAGGGCAATTATGGCATGCCTGGTATTTCCACCATCTACCCTTCAAGCAGCAGGAGCGGAAGTAGAATCTGAAGCTTTTCTGAAGCTGCCGGTTGTTGTCCGGACGCAATTCATACTGCTTCCAATGACATCCAGAGACCCAAACAGCTTGGAGCCAGGCCAGAGAAGGGAGCCCCTTTCCCTGCATGTATCAGCCCGGCCACTGCAGTGTTCAAGACCCCCCAGTGAAGCGAGGGGGCGTTTGCAAGGGGGGAGATTTCCCATGACAGCACCCCAGCTCTGGAGCTCGATTCCATTAGAGGACTGCTTGGCTCCTACCCCTTTGACCCTCAGGTGCCAATGAAAGACACACTGGTTCTGTAGTTCTTTTAATTAGATGAATTCTGGATTTTTATTAATGTGCTAATCTTAATTTTTATGTCATTATGTGCTGCTGCCAATATGATTTAATTGCTACATTTTGATATAATTAGATTGCAATGGTTTTTGTCTGATTTTGTGGGGTGGGATTATCTATACTTTCTATTTATTATTTTCATTTTGGTTATTTTGCTTTTATTGAATTCTCATGGCTTATTTAAGATTTTATCATTACTGGTCTTTTGCAATTGTGTATTGTCACATTGTCTTTTGTATTGTTTTACGTTTATGGATTTTAATATGCTGTAAGCTGCCCAGACGGCCTATGTCACTTGGGGTGGCGTATAAATCAAATAAACAAGTAAATAAAGCAAAAAGAAGACATTTCCATGTGGATTCAGTTCTTCCTATCTGCAGATGCTTCTACATCTCAGAGAAAATGGTACTTTGATTTGAGCCTTTTTTCAGCCTTTTTAGCTCAAATTAAAGGCCTGTGCATCTGAGGTCTCATATGCTGGAGAAGGGGAAGAGGTGGGAAAGAGACCCACCTTCAACGCACACCTGCACACCATTCTTCCACTGTGAAGGTTCACACTTATGCTATGGAAAGGAGACTGTGGGGAGAGATTCTAAGCGGTGGCAACTTCTGGGGGAAGGAAATGCCCCTTGTCTCATTCCTGAGCTGGATGGCATGGCAGGACATGCGTAGGCAAAGAATTGTCTGGTGCATCCATTGCACACGCGCAAAAGTGGTAGCTCCCAAGGGGTTGGTCACCATTAGAGAACACATCCCAATATTGCAGGAGGGAGGGGGTATCTATGAGCACGACTCAGAGCGGCGGTTCTGTAAGAGGCTGGAACAGCAAGAATGCAAACATGCAAGACAGGTGCTGCCCGGTTCCATGAAGGCTGGTGTGCAGATTAAACACTGCTTCGTTCTGCACAGTCCCCTCTGTGAGGCATGATAGCAATTAGCTGCAAATCAACCTGCAAGATACCAGTATGGCGGGAAGAGAGGCCCTGTCCCCAGCTAACGTTCGGCTGGTGAAGAATGCAGTGCTCTAAACAGAACTACACTGGCGCAATTTCTAAAAGTTTTGATGCTTTAAAAAGATTACTAAATAAAATACAAAAGGGATGGCTTCCAACGTGGGCCAATGTGGCCATGTCTCTGCACCCTGAAGCTGCCTTTGGCAGTAAAAAGAAATTAGGTCTCAATTTAGTTATCTCAGCATTCAACCCCAGCATGCTTTCGTTTGCTTTTCGTTGAGTGAGAAAGCAATTTCACAAGAGACAATTCCACTGAACATATTTCATAGAAAACACCCCCCTCACCACAAGCTCTTTGCAAGTGTATGAATATCTCGCAGAGCATCTCAGCTCAAGCTACTGTCTTCCTCCCCACCTCCATCAGGCCTACTCGGTGCATTTGGTGGGAAAATCAAGTTTCACTAGCCCACATACACACACCCCCTCCTGCTCTTCCTTCTCCTCCTCCGCCTCCCCAAGGACCATCCATGGACAGTTCCAGGGTTTGTTTTGCTCATGGTGGGTTGTTGTGCCATCTAAACCCAGATGACTTGACCCACCCGGCTAAAATCCAGTGGCAAGTCCAACAGCAAAGTACTTCACAAGAGCTGCAAAAAACAAATGCAGAAAGAAACTTGCCACTCCTGCTGAGCTCACTCCGACCACCTCTAATGCCAGCCCTCCAACAATGCCCCATTGGCACATGGGTCTGGTAGACTCCAGCTTGCTGCCCTCCCCACCACAATCAAGGCCAGACTTGCTGCCTCCTTGAAGCTTTTCCCCACTTCCTTCTTTTCTATTTTGGAGACCTCCGAAGCTGGGTCGGCAGACAGGTCTCACAAACCCCATCTTGAGACTCAGTGACTGCCCCTTCAGAGTGTACTTTGGATTGCGCTCTTCCATGTTCCTGAGCACCTCGATTCTCAGAAACAAGAGAAAAAATGAGAAAACTGGGGGCACAGCAGAGCCCTTTCCCCACCCCAGACAAAGACGGACATACAACAAACAGTATGCAAGTGGAGATAGGATTCTCTCCCTGCAGCGGTTTTCCTTCTAGCGAATGATAAATGATAGAGCTCCCATGTAGCCTGAAGTGCTTGATCCTGCCTAAGCTTGGAAGCTAAGCAGGATCAGGCCTGGTTACAATCTGGATGGGTGACTTCAGTGTATGATTCTATGATTATTGCTGTGAACTGCCCAGAAAGCTTTGGGTACAGGTGGTATGGAAATGAGCCACCTGCTCAAACTTACCCACTGCACCTTGTCAGCACACATTTCTCTGGACCTTGCCCAGATGTGGAGGCTGGCAAAATGTGAGTCTCCACACCGACACAAATCCATTTTTTGAAATTGCCAATATCCTTGCACATGGCAGAATTCCAAAAATCATATGTACGTGGATTAGCAAATGTGGACAGTCTCCAAGGTGGAACCTGGGCAACTTTGAGGGACCATCCTTGGCTCTTCAGTGTGGATTGCAAAACCCAAGGGGCTTCCCCAGCACCCAAAAGAAAAGCGATGACAGGCGACAACATGGGAGATGTGGGAGGAGATGCCAGAATCCAGTGGTGTAGGCAGTGGACTACGCATTCAAGAGGGTCAGAAGAACACATGACATCATTCAGTTTCAGATGACTGCTTAGCATGTGTTGAATTCTTGTTTTGGTTGGAATTCCACTTGGCCAGACTCTTTTCTGGGGCTGAAAAAGAAGCTTCAGAGCAACCTGCATTTCCCAACAGGGGGAGATGAAGCCATTTGGCCCTCATCCGGCTCCCTTGATGCACTAGATTTCCTCACTTCTCAGGAAATTGATCTACCATCTGTTCCAAATTCTGAAGGACTGTGGCTCTATTCTTAATGGAAAATAATAGAGCAATGGCTCGTTTTTATCATTTAACTGGAAGAAAAAACATTGCTGGAAAAGAAGCCGTTCTTTACTTGGATTGATTTCATACACCCTTCTAATTTGATACTGCTGACAAAGACTAACAAGATGAAGTGCATCGACACATCAGGTTTCTCTGCAGAAACACATTGGTGATGAGAGCTATACATTTATAATTTCATCTACATGAGTTCGTAAAATGATAAATGTACACTTTTATCAACTCAAAGTTCTACTGATGCAGAAGTAATACTTTTAAACCATTCCTGGCTTAATGACATGGAACAATTTACCACACTATATTTAATGGATGTTTTATACTTCCAGAATGTTTTAATGTTCTTCCTCTTAATAAGCCAATTTTGTCCAGTTTTGTATCCTAGGCACAGTGTACCATTTACGATTCACATTCCAAAGTTGCTTTTGCCTTCATGTTGTGTGTCCCATGCCATCTTTTAAGAAATATATGTAAGAGAAGGGAACAAAATATCTTTGTTCCTTATGGATGCCTTATGGATAGGGTAACGTTGTACTAAAATACCGGATCACGCACACAAAGTATTTAACCAAGTGTTTCCTCCTAAACAAGGTTTCTCATCCACACTCTCTGTAACAGAATCCCATTTAATGGCAACAGTCCCGTTTAATGTAGGCATGAAGCATGTGAGCAAAGTTCCTGTTATTGTAATGGCAAAACCAGCCCTCCATGCAGCAATAAGCTGCACAGTGCAGAAGCCAGCCAGTTTCAGGCTGGGATTTCCCCAGTGGAAGTTTGCGGTGTGTAATGTGTGCGTTTTAACACAAAATACTGTCAAATTCAGAGACAAGATAATTACGGAGCAGAGACCACAGAGAAGCTGCTATTACAGCTCTTGTAATACCCATTGTATCCACAGGTTTTTAAATGGTGAGTCCTCTTAGCAGGCTTGCTTTAGGATGAGACACACCTTGAAGAAAACAAGAACAGACTGGAGCAATCTTTGTTCTTTCATGTTACTTTCCATGTTCCTGCTCCATCTGAATGGCAATCAAGCATTCAAGTCTTTGAGTTTTGTGGGCATGGATATGCTTTTAAAGGACTCTACAGAAATCGCTTGAATGCTAGTTTTATGTCTGCATACAATATTTATCATAAAACTATAATTCCTAAATTAGCATAATGCTTTAAAACAGATTAATATATCACAATGAATGCAAACATCAATAATACAATATGATGCAAGTCCAGGTACATCCGGAAAGCGAAGACAAAAATAACTGTTGAAGAATTTTTCTTCTCACACTTAAAGCACAGCCCCTTAAAAAAGACAGAATATTGCGCTTATACCATATTTTTTGCTCTATAAGACGCGCCTGACCATAAGACGCACCTAGTTTTTAGAGGAGGAAAACAAGAAAAAAATATTCTGAATCAAATGGGCACATAATCACAGGCACATTCCCCATCACTTCCCCACGGGCTGCACATCTGGCAGACTTACTGCACACACATATTCGCTCTATAAGACGCACAGACATTTCCCCTTACTTTTGAGGGGGAAAAAAGTGAGTCTTATAGAGCAAAAAATACGGTACATCTTTTCATACCCTTCTCTAAATCTAAGCAAATATAAATGATATGCAAAGATGCAATAAATTATGGGAGATGTCCACATTTAACCACACTTCCAGAAAACCCTCTGGAATCGATGGGTTTTAGCCAGGATCCCTTGATTGTAGTGGGTCTGCTCTCAAAATGATGGAACGGGGATGCAACTTTGCATTACTATTGAATCAATAGCAAAGAGAGAGAGAGCGCGAGAGTATGAAGAGGTGTGTTTGAACATGTGCTGTATGCTACCCGCTTGCCACAACGCGAACAACCAGCCACTCACTTTTCTGAAATCCAGAAAAAGAAACTCCAGAGCAAGGAAGACAACATCAAGAAGGCTTGCAGCAGCTTCTTTTTTACCAATTCAGTTCTGAGTTCTCATGATTACACTTCATAAATGAAAGAAACTAAAGTTAGGTCATGCCGAGCACTTTCTTAGCCATTCCTTTTTTAATGTTCATTATCCCAAGGGGGGAGAGAGAGACAGGGAGAATTTGGATAGAAGCTCTGTGTAACATCAAAAAGGTTATTACAGCTAATGCCACTTAAATGCAGACTCCACAGAAAACACCCCTGACTTTAGGAGACTCACATAGCAAATATTTCTTGATGCGCACCTACTGTGTGTTTGAGTAATCACCTTCTGATCCCTGCCTGCTGTTTCATTGTTGCTCCAGGATTATGTAAAGCAAAGAGTACAATAATGTCGTCTCCAGCCCTGCAGTTCAGCAGCCAACCATGTTACCTTTTCAAATGCGGCTACTTCTGCATTTCATCTAATTACGAACAAGACCGCATTGTGTGTTCACGTGTGGTAATCACAATGCAGTCTGCAAGATCTTCAACCCCATTCTGACATTGATTTTTTTTGCCTGTGCAAGTGAGCCCAGATCTTCTCCTGGGGAGATGCGATCTCCTTGTTGCACCACAGAGATAAAAATAGTAGAGCGACCTAACCTACTCTTTACCTGCAGCAGGTCCCCCTGCAACAAATCCTTCAAGACCTCACACCAGGTTGCAGCCCAGTGGGGAACAGAAGCTTCCCTTGAACCAGGAGGTTTTTAACCCCTTGCCTACCAGGTGAAGTGATGGCAACCTGCCAATCCAAGAGGTACAAATTTCCCAGCTGCTAGTTATTCATACCATTATTGTCCAGTGCTGATGGTTCTCAGCTAGGCTTCCCGGAGCCCTTCTTCAGGATAACCTAGGTGTATGAATCATTCCCTCGGCCTCTTCAGATGAGATTCATTTACTTCCTTATAATTTAATTTAATTAAAATTTAACCCTTCCTGAATGCTTTTAGCACCGGTCATCATCTAGAGACAGCTATTACGGCTGAAGCAGACAAAAGCAAAAACGTATCTTGAATCAGAAGCAGAATGAGGCTCAGTGGACCATAGAGGGCAACCCTGTACCCCATAAGAAAGTGACGCTGCAACCTGGGACACCTTTGAACTTCCCAGGGCTCATCAGACATGCATTCCCGCCGTTAGAGATTTCTGCAGCAAGAGGTGACTGACAGATGGGAATCAGCCCACAAAATCAAAGCATAGAGTCATGGCGCCATAGCATCATAGAATACGAGACTTGGAATTGGACAGGAAGGCCATCAGGTCTGTGCAGAGCTCCAAGTCAAACCATCCCGCCCATCTTGGACTCCTTTTCTTATTAGAGTCACTTGCCGTGGGACTTTCCCTATCATTGTTCTAAGTTTATTAAAGTTGGATTTCCTAAATTCCAGGGCACATGTTTGGCTACATTTGACTTTTGCTTCCTTTAGAATGAAGAATTCAAGGATGGCACGGTCACTTTCCCCCAGAGTTCCTGTAGCTTCCACTTTGTCCTCTAGGTCTTTCCTGCTGGTTAACATCAAGTCAAGAACAGCCGTTCCTCTTGTTCCTTCCTCCACTTTCCATTGTTGTTGTTGTTAGTCGCGAAGTCATGTCCGACCCATCGTGACCTCATGGACAACATTCCTCCAGGCCTTCCTGTCCTCCACCATCCCCCAGAGTCCACCTAAGCCCACACCCACCGCCCCAGTGACTCCATCCAGCCCCTTCACCCTCTGCCATCCCCTTCTTCTTTTGCCATCTATTGTTCCCAGCATCAGGCTCTTCTCCAGGGAGTCCTTCCTTCTCATTAGGTGGCCCAAGTATTTGAGCTTCATCTTCAGGATCCGGCCTTCTAGAGAGCAGTCAGGGTCGATCTCCTCTGATTGTTTTGATCGCCTTGTGGTCCAAGGGACTCGCAGGACTCCCCTCCAGCACCACAACTCAAAGACCTCAATCCTTCGGTGCTCAGCCTTCCTTATGGTTCCACTTTCCATAGGGGGAACTTATAAGCAACAGATGCTAGGAATTTCTCGGAGAAGGGTCACATTTGGCAGAATTTGTCTCCCAACAGATAGTGGGGAAATCAAAGTTCCTGGAAGCACTACCAGTTTGCTTTCCAGAAGTTTCAGCTCCCCAAAGGCAATGGAATCCATTTTCATTGGAGTCCAGTCACTCACCCACTGGCCTTTCAATGAGCTGGTGAGAAATCCATGATAGGAAGACAAGTGAAACACCTGCAAATGGGAAGCGAGCACAGGACTGGAGGTTTGTGCCCACTTACCTGGGAGTCACTCCTACTGAACTCAGTGAGAAGCCTTGGCAAATGACGTGCCCAATAGACCGCTTTCTCAGTGGGGGTTCCGTCTTGCTTCCATCGCCCCAGCTGCTGTTGCTCCTTGTTTTCCGGCTTGCTTGACTGGCAGAAGGGCAGGCAGCAAGGAGACTGGGGCATCTCCAGCTCTTTCTTCTCACCTGCACTGTTGCCTGGGCCAGAATGAGAGGCTGATGACTAAGCAGGTTGCAGTGGTAAGAAGAAGGGAGAACAAATCCAGGGGTCCTGCTGGGGGTTCAGCTGTGGCAGGTGCTCAGTCATGCCTATCCCTGGCAACAGGGTTGGGATGAACCCTGGAGCAATGCGTCCTTCTTGCACCTGTGCACTTCCTCCCATGCTGAGCCTGGTCTTGCAAAGCAAAATGAGCTGCAAGGAGGCCCACAGACACTCGCGGAACGAAGGCTGCACAACAGCCCTGCTACCATGCTACTTCCAGGAACAGGCAGTGTGCCTATTTGCACCAACTGCTGGGGAACGTTAGTGCAAGGGTACCATCGTCTCCTGTCCTCCTGGTGGGAAGCCCAGAGGAATTCAGCTGGACACTGTTGGAAGCAGGATGCTAATCAGATAAACTTTGGTCTGACCCAGAAAGGCTCATAGGACATGAATAGACAGTTGAAGGTGTCCAAAGTAGGATGCCCTCTCCTGCTGGGAGAGATACCCATTAGGCTGGGTCAAAGGAAGAAAATGGCTGGACATCAGGAAAAGCTTCCTCACTGTCAGAGCCATACGACAGTGGGGCCAGTTCCCTGGAGAGGTGGGGGGCTCTCCCACACTGGAGACCTTCAAGGAGAAACTGAGTAGCCCTCTGAGTGGGATGGTGCAACGTGGTGTCCTGCAACAGCAGTGGGCTGGACTAGATGGCCTTCTTGGCCCCTTCCAACTCCGCTCTTCCGTGATTCTTCAGAGGCTCGCTTCCAGTAACAGGAAAGGACCAGTAAGAGGTGGATCCTCGGTACCGCTGGGAAAAGCAGCATGGCTGTGTCGCAGGTGCTGCGCCTTCTGAGTCAATGAGCTGGGACGCTATCTTTGCTGCCAGAAGTGGGATATAATTAAAATACACACAGCTGAGGAGAAGTAGCAAGTCTACTGGCACAGACGGCAAATATCCAAGCTACATGAAGCAGGGAGAGCCAAAAGAGATCCTCCAGCACAAACTTGTCAGCAGTAGCCTAAGCACAATTGGGAAAGAGCATGTCAAACTAGTCAGAACACCAGAATAATGTACATCAAGGTTTTGTTTGTTTAGTTAGAAGCAACCCTGTTCCACTGGGAACAATAAAAAATTTATACCAAGTATGGTCTGACAAAACAAAAGAGACCCCAGTACAAAAAGGGTAGGTATGCGTTATACCCCTGACATTTCCACAACAGATAGAAAAAGGTTCTAAGAGAGCATAAAAATTGGTGCTTTCAAACCCAAGGGCACCATTAAAGTCTCGCTCAAAAGGAATCCGATAAATAAGTAAAATAGGTGTTCAAATTCCGTGCTGATGAGAGGGGAGAGGAAGGATGCAAATTACACGTGCATTGAGGTGCCAGATAGCGAAAGGAGTGGGGAAGTGCCATGCTGTCCTGACATGCGTGCACCAAATATTCTGCAGTGCGGAACAACAGTCCAAGCAGAGGGGTTGTCTTTGTGGTAAAAGATGTCCAGTCCCACAGTTGAAGGATGACAGGAAGAAATTCAAGCATCCGTTTCACTTTGCTGTATAATTCCGGTTAAGTGCCCGCCTTCACCTGTTGCATGAGCTTGGTGGAATGTCCTTGATACCTTACTATGAAGAAGAGCAAGTGTTGTGAATTGGATCTCCAGCCATTCTGGTGGCATTTTCTCCTTTAATTTCAAGTCAGGGTTTTTCTGCCCAGGGTACTTCCTAAATCCCCTTAACATAGGCCCTTGCCCAACTAAGAAGCATGAGGCCAATTTTGGGCCCATCTCTCTCAAAATACTGCACTCCAAGCTAGAGAACTCAGAGGAGCAGTTCAGGTATTACTGAAATGTCCATGTTGATTAGTAAGGTTAATCAAGCAGCTGGTAAGAATGAGACTGCCTCTGGTTTTGGGGGCAACACTACATAACAAGAAGGATAAATGAGGAGGGTTGTGAGTTCATTAATCCAATGGTTCATCATCAAGCCAAAGGAGTGGAACAGGTAACTAATGCTTGGTGTTTTTGCTGTCTGGCCCAGCAGCAGCACAAACCTCCCTGAGGGCTGAGCTGCCTCCTTTTGGGGCAAGGCAGGAGAGGGATTCAGCTTGGGGGCTACTCCTGACCTGGGCAAGTGTTGATTCCACCAATCGGAGGGAGCACTACATTGCTAGAAGTTCCTTGTTAATAACTTTATCATCTCTGTATTGCAAAGCCACTCTAGCTCAGTATTTGAGAAACCTTTCACCTTGATCTGCCAGAAAGAAAAAAGCAGAGAGAGACACTGGTGGGAAGTAACAGAGACTTGTTCATGAATATCGCTAACTTGAACCTCTATTTCATCTTCCAAGGCTGCACTATAGGGCAGTATCCATCAAGGCTGATTCTCCTGCATTGTGCTAATTCTCATCCACAGATAGCAAGCACCTTCAGAATAGGGATGGAGTGCTTCTGGGGAAACTGGAAAAAAGCAAATCGGACCAAGTCAACAGAACTGCAGAGGGAATCTTGGAGGTCCTGTTCCCATCCAGAAATGAACTTTTCTGCTCATTTTGGGACTTCCTTAGGGAAGTGTCATGTCTATGTTGTGCTTGAGAGTCCTGCTTGTTCAATGGAATTGGTCTGGTGCAAGAAAATTGGCAGGAGCATAAACACCCCTCTGGTTGCTGCTCCCAGGTCACACACATGCACACACACACTTACGAAACCACACACATTTGAATCACTTCATGCAAAAAGTGCGCATAGGTGGGGAGATGCACACAAAGCCCTTTATGCAAGGGGAAAACACCGGCAAGAAAACGCATACCAAACACATACATCTTGAAAAATGAGCACAGAACGATGCACATCTTTTCCCCTGCAGGGTAAATAAATAAACAATTTGCAATCCAATGCGGAAAAGGGATGGAATGAGGAGTGGGAAAAATGAGAAGCGGAGCGAAATGGAGCTTGACAGGTTTGCTTTCTTTCCGCAATATTGCTTCTAAGTGTCCTGAACAGAGGAGGGAAGGCAGAAACTACCTGTCAAAATCAAGGGACAGTGTTTGCAAACAGGTCCCTGTAATCAGTGCTTAAGGGCCAGGTAGCCAACTGGCAGTGACATTTGAACAACATGTCCTTTCTGAGCTTAGCTGGCATTTCTGCAGGTGCTTAGCCATGTTAACATAAACCCTCATTAGGTGGGATTAGGCAGGGAACGGTGACAACAGGATGGACATTAACCCTCTGAGGAACCAACCAAAGCTTGGTGTGCATATTATCCTTTTAAATTCCTTTAAGATCCAGGAATTGGCTTTCACTGTGCATTTAGATGATTACAGAGGAAAGGGCTTCACCATATTTGGCATCCTGTTTGCGTTTTGGAATCATTTTCAAAATGCTCCTTTCTGATTTGAGCAAAGATCAGCCATGCATGCGCTTGTTTTGCATCCCCACTGAGAGTCTGCAAAAGGGGGGCAGCAGATGTGTGTACTTTTGCTCTCTTATGCACAAAACAAGCACGGAAGAATTGTCCCAGGCTGTGCGGTGCGGACGACTGGCATGGGATTCACCAACCCTTTTCCGGGAGAAGCAACACGGGTGCAATGCAGGGAGGGATCTCAGTAATTGCACAATCAGAGGAAAAATTCACTGTGGGGCATTTGAGCCCGACTGGCCACCATTCCCTGGGAGCAGTGTGAGAGACTGCGGGGCCAGGAGGAGGCCTCAGTGGAGAAGAGGAGGGAAAGCACCAGGGGATGCTGCCAACCCTTGGTGGCAGCCCCAAACCGAGACTCCCTGTTCAGCTCAGCAGGTCTGCTTCACCCACGTGGTAATCCAGAGTCAGTTCACAGGATGCCGTGTCTTCTTGACCACATTGCTTGCACACACACACACACACAGAGGGTGTCAAAAATGCACACACATTTTTAAAAGGGGGAAAAACTGTATTACAATAGTAATACTCAATATATACCAATAACAAAAGAGGAGCACAAGCCACGTTTGACTCCTGCAATGACAAGAGATGCTCAAAATGGTTCATCCATCAGCATTCAGACTCTTCTGCTTACGGCGATCTACTGCCCAAACAACGTTGACCAGAGCATCCACTTGCGCTTTCTTCTTCAGTTTCCTCCCAAAGTACCGCCATCTTTTGAGCGAACGTCATAACATAATGCAATTCGACTTTGAAAATGCGTACATAGGTAACACCTCTTAAAATGTGCGTTCAATTTTTCGGTGGCCCCGGTATATACCAGATTTCACCACACCTCGGTGGGCTCCTTGGGTTGTGGCCCATCAGGCCAGCAAACTTGAGCTTCATCTCTTACTGCCAACAGCAACGTTTCAGGAGAGCCATTCCAACCTTTCAGAATTGGGAGAAAAGCACCCAAATGCCTGTAAAATGATTGATGACAGGGGAAAGAGGGGGAAATAGTACAGGGCCTTCTGGGGAACCCAAGAGTGCTCAGCTTGGGACCTAAGGAGGGCAGGTTTGGACCCACAGGGCTGAGGTCTACTGCCCTGGAGCCATCCACGAATTCCCCGCTCTCACATCCAGTTTGACCCCTCCAATCGTTTCTCTGCTGCTTTTCAGAAATCAGGCTTGTCAGAAGCATGGGAGGTTAGGAAACCCAAAAGCTGCCAGAGGGGAGAGCTCAGTCACATGAATCAGTGATCAGGGAAAGGAACACAATGCAGCAGCGGGGAGGAAAAACAATGAATCAAAAACAAAGCAGAATATGCACCTGAAACACGTTGCAAATTGAAAATGATCTGCTTTGGTTCCAGTATGCAAGCCATGCTTTTGGGAGAGAAGTCAAAATTGTCCCTTTTTGGAGAACACCCTTTCTGGATATGCTTCTTGCTTTTCTTTCTTCTCTCTGCTGCTGTTCAAGCACAACGTTCCCCTGCCTTACTATGACATGAGCCCTTCCTCTTTCTGTCACATGGACCATCCCAGCCAATCAGGGACAGTGCTTTCCGATCTGATTTAGTTAAATGGCTGTGGCGTGAAGGGCAAGTGAAGGGCAAGAACAGGGAGGTGAGAAGGAGAAGGAGGTATTTCTCTAGAAGCCCTTGGTGTGATGAGGCTGCCGGGAAAGCAAATGTAATGTTTGTATTTAATGGGGCATTTTATGGAGGGGCATCAAAAGACTTCTTTTGTCCATTGGAGCAGTGAACCTGCATCTGGAATCCCGAGACCTCTTTTGATGTCCATGTTGATGCTTTTCCTGCTTGCAGAACTGCATTCATACCTGCTACTGAATTTTTTTCCATCTCTAATCTGAGCTTCATTGAAATATCAAGGGTGACCCGATTTATTCTTCTGTTCCGTCACATGGTTCTATGACTGTCATCTGAAGCAGGGGTACCATTATGCTAAGTAATAGACACAACATATGTGATAGATGAAAATTATGGGTTTTCCACCCAATGCCCCCCATAGGTTTTGGTTTATAACTCACATGAACCTTGGGCATGCTGCTTGTGGATGATGGAAATTGAAATCCAAACATCTGAAGGGCATCCTCTTGTCTAATATTGCCATAAAATGGCCTGTTCTCCATTTAAAATAATAATTGCTGTGTACTAACTACGTTTTCAATGGGAACTTCTTCAAGGACATCTAAATTTAAAGTGGCTTGGAGAACAACTGAAAACCACACCCTTTCGACATCATGACACTCTAGCGTAGCTTTGATTCTCTGAGTCAAAAGTGATGCCCTTTGGAAGTTGTAGATTTTACTGCTCTTCGGTATGGTTCCTACCAAAATAAACTCAATTGATAATTTTGTTGCGGCCAAAATTTCCCTGAACGACTGCGCTGGAATCTGCACAGATGTAAAGTGGTATATAAATGTTATAAATCAATAAATGTCCACTGAATGATATGCTTGACTGAAATCCACAGCAGATTCAAATCACATGCCATGTAGGGCTTGGGAATGTTAAAAAGGATTGCAGAGAGGGAAGATTGTGAGTTTCGGGTGTGAGAGCAGCTCCTAGTTGTGCATTTCAGGCAGCTGTTTCTTCATTACTGCTTTTACTAGGATTTGCAGCATGTTCTGGCTGCTAGGAACAGAGAATCCCCAGATCTAAAGGCATAGATCTTTAGATCCATAGACCCATATATACCTCCCCGCTCCCTCAGATCAGCCCAGGAGGCCCTTCTATGAGAGCCACCCCTCAGGGAAACGAGAAGGAGGACAACCAGGCAAAGTGCCTTTTCCACTGCTGCTCCCCAACTCTGGCACTCCCTCCCTAGGGAGATTCACCTGGCTCCTTCTCTGTTTTCCTTTTGGCACCAGGCGAAGACATCTCTGTTAAGGGTTTTGTTAACATTTAGCCTGTAAGCTGTGGCCCTTTTAATTGTTTTTATAGATGTATAGTTCATTGTGTTTTAATTGGTTTTTATTGTGTTTTTATTCTGTTAGTATGTATGTATGTATGTATGTATTTATTTATTAAAACATTTATATGCCACCCCATCGCAACAAAGCCTCGGGGCAGCTTACAACATATATAAAATACAAAGACATTTAAAGACAATGTTTTTATGCATTGTAAGCCACCTAGGAAGACCTTGGTAATTATAGATGGCCTATAAATACATGTAATTAGATAGATAGATAGATAGATAGATAGATAGATAGATAGATACTGTCTAGAGCCTTCCCTGTCCTCATGGGTTTTGGGAATACTTCCCTAGACCATGCCAACAAACTGCTGCAGGAGGAGGAGGAAGGTCCATTCTGTACACGAACCAACAAACATCTGGTGCATCGTGTTAGAGACGAGCGAGATACCTCCTGAAGGAGTGGCACCTGTCACAAGATGCCACAATGTGGCGTCCTCAGTTCGGGATGCCGGTCAGCCAGCCATGCCCGCTTCCCAGCAGCTACATTCCATTGTTGCAACTTGTACTTAGCATCCCGCCACCTTGAGGCTTCCCAAGCCTGCTGATGCCTCATTCATGTGCTTCGATGGCGTCATTTAGGTTTGGAAAATGACTTTGCTCTCAGTGTACGGAGTAGAGATGCGTGAACTGCAATTTTCGAACACGCAAATGCGCAGAGAAGCATAGTTGGTCTTCTGTCTGCCAGAGTCAGATTCCTTGTAGTTGCACCGGGAAAACCGTTTCCGAGAATGTGAATCAAGAAGATTGCTATTGCAAGCAACACAACGCAAAGCAACACAACCTTTTCCAACATTGATTCGAAGTGATGGCTTAAACTTGCTACAAGAACTCCCCGAAGTAGCTCAGAGCAACAGGATCAAATACCTTTCAAGGTGAGGAATGAAACTTTAGGAAACAGTCCAGGAAGTTCCCTCCTTCTGGCATTTCCTAACACAGCCTTTCCCAACCAGGTACTGTCCAGGTATCCTAGACTGCAGCTCCCCTCAACCCTACCTAGCCAGCAGGCTAAAAGTAAGGAATGAGGAGCTCTAGTTAAAAATTTGGAGGGTACACAGCTGTGGGAAGCTTTCATGGCATGTCTGCTTATTTTAATTTTAATTGTGGCAGCACCAAATCTTTGCTGCAAGAAAACGGAACCCCCTCCCCATCCCATATTAAAAAACATGATTAAGTCAGATTTGAAATTAAATTTAGTTCTCCCAGTGAATGACATGGCTAATATCCTCTGAACCACATCGCACCGGTTGAATGTTAAGTACGTCCGTTGAGAACTGCACCTTATGCCAGTTGCCACCGCCTGCTTTGCCTAAACTGACGGCAGGTCAATTTGCAAATCCAATATGAAAGTTCTTAGCGCTTATGTATTTGTCTACAGTGGTAAATATAAGTAACCTTTTGCCTATCACCGAATGCCCCTAAAGGCGCTGTGGGTTAAGAGTGATTAAATTCGCCTATGCATGCATAATATGACACGCTTTGCATAAATGATAATAAATAATTGCTGTGTATAAATAATTCATCATTTATTTTTCCAGGAGAAATAGAATGCTTCGACGTGGCTGAAACAAAGGATAAAAGTAAGATCTGTCCAATGCGTTAAATTATAATACAACATCAAGGGTGGGGGGGTTGCAATATCCCAGCAGCTGAAGTTCTTAGCCTGTATTTCTTTTTTATATCTTTCTTGATAGCATATTATATTGCCAACTTGTCCTTAAGCATCGTGCAATACATATTGAACACAATACCATAAAAATAATGGAAGAGATAAATGCCACATATCCGCAGAAAAATAGTAGACAGAGCTCTGGCAGGTATATATCTACATAATACTTGGTTGCAGGGGCAACCGAAGGCATGAGCCACCAGGAAGGTCTCCTGCTCACCCCACCCCCTTGGAAAAATGGGAGTTATGCTCGAGCACAGCGGGGTCCTTGCCCAGCTCGCTGATTTAAGAGGGACTCCTGACGAAGGACGTCCATTGTGGATGCTGAGCAGCCTTTTCCACAACGGGGCAGAGGAAGCAGCGGAATGCCAGGTTCAACATCCCTCCGGCTATTCCCAACAAAACAGCCATGAAATAGCCATGGTTAAGTTCTTGCATGCTGAGCTGGGACATTGTTGTACTTCAGAAATCCCAAACTGAGAAAATGAGTGTCCTGTCCCATCCATTCTGACCCATTTACTGCGTGTGAACAAGAAGCATTGGCTGAGAGTTCAGAAAACTCGAAGAACAATTTCTTACTGCAGAAATCAGCACGTGTTTTGTTCAGACAAAGGAAATATAACTTCAGCATTTCTCTCCAGTAGTTCTTTATCGCTAAGTGTCTCCTTCTGCTACTGGCATCTTCCATACCTGTATTACGTGTGTGTTTGTCCTGAAAGGTGCGGTTGTGACATGACTTTCTTCGTGGTGGCCACCTTGTGTGTGGAAACAACTGCCCCAAGGGGTAGGACTATCACCCTCCCATCATCAGTGACTGGAGACATTGCTCTTTCAACAGGCATTTGGCTCTCCTGTTGCTTAATATATTCGATTGATTTTGGCCCTTCTGTTTTTTCCTCTTTCCTGTTGCTTTTTACACTTGGCTTGTTCTAAATGTGCCGGCCCACACCTTGAGATCAGAGGCAGAGGTCCTTCTCCAGGAGCCCTTTTTGAAGGAAACCAGGAGGGTAGCTATTTGGAGAAGGGTCTTTTTAGTGGTGGCTCCCTGACTGTGGAACACGCTCCCCAGGTAGGTTCACCTGGCTCTGTCGCTCTATTCTTTTCTGTGTCCTTTTTATTTTCCTGGCATTTTAACAATTAATTGGTTTTATCCTTGTTTTTATCATTATTTATTGGATGTAGTGTGTTGTGTTGTGTGTTGTTGTTGTTGTTGTTGTCATAGTTTCTTTGTTCTTTGTTTTTTTGTCCTTTGTAAGCTGTCCAGAGACTTTTAGTAATGGGATGGCATAGAAAATTTTTAAATAAATAAATACATTTATTGTTACGACCAGTTCATACTTTTAATATTCTGTAAGCCACTTTGTAGGATCTCCTTTGTGGGGGAGAGGAAAAAGGGTTCATATGTTCCATAAATGAACAAACAAACATTTGCATGCATTTATTAAATGTTTTAAATGCTTCGTCAAATAAATTTTGCAGCTTCGAGGGGCTTTGCAGCGATCACACAATGAAGGCGCGGAACCGTTCTGGCTGGACATGGAGAATTCGGTCCACAGATACCCAACCATTCTCCACATAAATAGTTAAGAAGAAAATCTGTGCATGTAACTTAACCATCCATTATCTCTTCCACTGATCTCTTTTCAATTACTTGATTCAACTGAAGGAACCAGTGAATTCCAAACGATACAATCAGAACCTTAGCGAGAGGATATCCCCCTCCTCCCGCTAAGGATTTACCTCTGCACTTCTGGTGTGACGTAATATTTTTGTTGGCAGCAGTCTCTGTGTTCAGCACACATCATCACTAACTTATTAGGACTTGAGGCAATTAGCTGAAACAAACAGAAGAGACAAGATCTGTATTGAACCATTGAAATTAGGGGAATAAATAGCCCATTGGCTCGCCAGTATTTGAGAGCTGCATCAAAGCTCCAGCAATGGATTTGGTTTAAAGAAAGGTGTGCATTGTTTTCATGGAACATCTATGCATTACTCTATTATTTTCCTACTGATTCAGGTTACAGGAAAAAAATGTGGCGGTATAATGAGGCAGCCGAAAGAACTTTTCAGTTTTCATCTCCATGCTCTATGAAGTGCATTGCATGAATGACGAAGGATTAAAAATCCAATTAGATCTTCCCTTGACATGGGAAGTCAGATGGGGGAACTTTCAGAGACACAGGGAAAGCGCTGTGTAATTAATAACAGCAAATGTGGCAACACACAACTGCACAAGCAAAAACAAGCAATGGGAGACTGGGGACCCTCCGAGCCCCTCACTTTCTGCCATAAACTCCCTTCTTGAGTTAAAGCAACAGTGCTGACCCAGTGTGTCTATGCTTCTTCGGGGAATGCAAGAGCTTAACCCAGTGTTGTTCAGTGGCCAAGTCCAGGGGGGTCAGCATTGTGTTGTCCATGCCCAGAGACCCTCCCTGTGCCTGCCAGGCCCCATGGATGCCCTCCACCCATGCACCAGAAACATAGCAACAGAGCAAGTCAGAAGGGCCCTCCTGGGCCATCTAGTCTCACCCCTGGCTCCAGTCAGCCACGATATGCCCCCCATGTGCATGGCCAGCCTGTCCTTGAACACCCTCACCAATGGGGCTTCAACCACCTCCTGTGGAAGCCCATTCCAGACAGCTTCTCCTCTCCCTCTTTTTCGTCTGCTCACTGCCGCCTCTGGCTATCTGCTGCCAGACGGTTCCACCTCCCCTCCTGCCTTCCTCCACCTGCCCCAGAGCAAAGCAAAATCTTTTAATCTTTAAGTGTATTGTTTGTTATGTATATGTTTTAATTATGTTGTGAGCCGCCCCGAGGCTTTGTTGCGATGGGGGCAGCATAGAAATGTTTTAAATAGATAAATAACATAAATAAAAATGCCTGCCACGGATGTGCCCAGCCCTGGCGCTGGGATTGCAGGGTGTGCCAGCAGCAGCAGCCTCAGCGTGGCTTGGAGGGGGCATCGTGGACTGGAGACAGGGAAATCCAGGCTCTTGCCCACCCCCCACCATCCCTTGACCATGAAACTCACTGGGAGACTGGAGTGAGCAGCCGTCAAGCTCGCTTAGCGAGTGACCATCACTCACTCTCTGCCTGACCTACCCCACAGGGTTGTTGTGGTGAGGATAAAACGGCGCTCCATGAGCCACCTCACAAGAAGGGGAAAAACGCAGGCATGAGTGTAACAGTGCTGGTTGGGATATCAAAGCAAGATGATGATGATGATGGTGATGGTGATGATGATGGTGATGATGATGATGATGGTGATGATGATTCTTGAACGGGCACAGGATGTGTGCATTTTACTACTGATCTCTGGTTGCAGAATTGGGGTGGCGGACCCATGCCACCCTTGGTGCAGCTTCTGCTTCCCAGGGTCTCTGGGCATGCACAGAGTCCATGTGCACCATGGAGTGCATTTACGATCAGCAGGCGGCATCAAAGCCCACACTTGTATTATACTTACAGGGACATGTAAAAATCTCCCAGGCCGCTGGAGCCAGCTTCACATTTCTGAGGAGCAATGTGGAGTCCTCTCATTGCTCATTTTGAAAAATTCATTTCATTCTACTTCTATGTCGCCCCATCACCTGAAGGGTCTCTGAAAACTGCATATAATACAATCAATAAAACAGATAAAACCGATTAAATAAACAGTAAAATTAATAGGTTATAACCATCACACATAATAAAATTATAAAAGCACGCAGAGCATGACAAAATACAACTAATAAATTAACAGCCAAAAATTAAATAAAAAATCAACAACAAAGTATACATGAGAAACTACATGAATTAAATTAACCAACTGAACATCCTTTTTTTAACCTGGCATCCAAAGAAAAGCAGAGTTGAAGGCAGACATATATCCCTGGGGAACAAGTTCCAAAGTCTGGGTGCTACTACCAAAACTTGCCCTCCCCCACCACCAGCCCTTTCCCCCTTGCTCTCATGGGTGGGGGTCAGTATTCAGAGGAGAACTTCAGGGAATGCTCATCTTGTAATTAGGTGGCAAACTGAGATCAGCCTCATGACCGCTCTGAAATGCTCTCTCCTTTAGTCCGTGCTGCAGTTTGCTTCATATTATCTCGGTGTGCTTGTCTTTTTGGCAGCACTGCCTTGGACCTGTTGTGCGATGGGGATGGAGGGCAGGTGACTCCTGCGTGGGCAATGATTCCACCGTCTCGCTCCAGGAGCAATAGCAGCATGAATGCTGCATCGGCGACAGAAGCTCTTCCTCTCTCCCACAACCCCATCACTGATGGCTTCCCATGGCTTCTCACTGGCTTCTCCTACCTGCCAGAGAGCCAGGGTCTTGCTTGGTCCACAGGTCTCGGCCAGAGCACCCTGCTCTTTCCCCCTCGACACAGAGCACTCTGCTGCCTGCCAAGCAGAAATATAATGCACAGCATGAGTCTGACGGAAGCCATGGTAGACCCAAGAGCCTACGAAACATACCCACGAGAAGACCCCAAAATGCTGTTCTGGAGCTGTATTTTCCAGTATTTCCAGAGGTCAGGGATTCATGTTCCCACTTTCAGTATTTTCAACCATCTGCCAATGCTTTGGCAAAGGTCACCCCATGGACATGGCTTGGAGACACCTGCCTGCCCCTGCCCCGTGAAGGGAAGGAGCTGCCACCATTTTATTTATTTCATTTTTATTTTACAAATTTGTATGCCGCCCCCTTGCAAACAAGCCTCCCTCGTTTAGCCACCCTTCTGCTAAATAATGGAACTGATGTCTTGTCAATTCATTCTGTTTGTGCATTTTAGGACTGGGGGGCACGTGTCCCATAATGGAACAAGTACTTTAAGTCAGTAAAATTTGCATTATGGGCACATGATTTTGAACAACATCCCTATTCCCACATGTCTGAAAAAATGATCAAGAGCCTCTTAGGCTGAGTTCAGAAAAACAAGTAGAAGAACACAGTATATAGTTGCTGAACTGTACCATTTCAAATTGCAGATGGGGGACTTTGTGGATGATTGCTTCCTCAGTGGGAAGAAAAAATATCCTACACAAACAAGATTATCAGCAGAGAGAGATGTCAGGCTGAAAAACTTCACAATGATGTCCAATTTTCTAAGTCCAGAGAGGATTTAAGAAAAGAATGCAGAGAAGCTATCTAAGTTTTCCCCCTCTTACAGTGTGAAATAGTATGATCCAGAACCTATCTTTATTAACATGCTTATTTACAACTTAGAGTTCAGTCCCTTGCATTCTGATAACAAAAGAATGTCTACGGTGCTGTGAGTCATAGGACTACTTTTTTAAACATTCATTGGATTGCACCTTTATATAATCATGTCCATTGGGAGATGCCACAAAACACAATCCAAAGAACTTTCCATCCGATAGACAGAAAATATATGAAATAATTAAACAAGCAGCCAATAATTACAGCCATACAATTCCAATCGATGACATGGTCTAATGCAGGATTCAAAATACCAGAGATTTCCAAAATGGTGATCATGAACAGGTGCTGGCCTGGTTCCAAAATGACATTGAAGTAGAAATTTTGGGACAACTGAGAAGTTCCTTCTTCTTTTAGCCATCCACCATATCTCTGCTTGGAGGAGCAGTCAGAAGAATGCAGTGCTTCGTCTATTCTTAGTGTGGATTAAGGCTTAGCCACCACTCTTCAGTTGACATGTGGGTTGTATTGTGTGCTGGACGTCTTCCCTCTTCCATGCACATGCCCTTGAAAATCAGGACCACTAAGCTCAGGAAGACCTTCTACCATCCAGGTGTGCATAACCTGAGTGAGCGGCCCACTCTGCCATCTGAGGGAACAATGGAGCACAATGGAGCCTAGGAAGGTCAGCTTTATCTCCAGAGACCCAAAAGGGCCCAGGCAGGCTTGCAAAGAAGCTAGATTCAGCTTTTCTGGGGTTCTGTCATTCTCTGGATGCCATATTTCCCCCCTTTTTGGAATCATTTTTGTGTTCCCAGGCAGACAAAGTCATATTTAGGACATGGCTTGCCAAATGTTGGTAATCTTTTAGTCCCATCAAGTTTAATGGGATAATGTTAATAGGATTTTAAGCATAGGCTTAACTGTCCTATCAAAACCCATGGATCTTCAAGGTGCTTACCATTGGCCATGTCCTGCTTCCATCTTGTGAGAAAAATGAGACTATGACCTATAGTAACTCAGCTCAGGTGTAACTGACGACATCCACAACTTGATATTCTATAGATGTCTTAGACTATAGTGCCAGCATCCCCAGTCAGCGTGGTTGAGGGGAGGCTGGTCTAAGTAGTACGAATTCCACATGTTCTGAATCCTGGAGAAAGAGGAGCGGGCTCTTTGTCTCAGCTGTAAGAAATGGCTACCAAATGATCGCAGTTGCTTCCTCATTCGGCCTTCCACCAAATGTTTGGTTTGCTCCCCTTCCCAGAGACAGACGCCCAGCGAATGCCAAAAGCACGCTGAGTTTTTTTACTTTGTTCATCTTCACCTGTGCAATGAAGGGCAGGATGTTTGTGGCATTTATTCATCAGGTTGCCAAAAGTTGGAGACATATTGGCGACATGGAGCAAAAGTACTATTCACTCTTCAGAAAAGGAAAATGAATATATCTGTCTTTGTCTCTCCCCTCATTGATTATGATCATGCACAGCTAATGCGCTCCTTATTCCAAGCACACGGCTGTTCAGCGATAACACCAGAGTGGACACTGGGAATTTTACCCAGCATTTCCATCTCTAGTATTATGCAGAACTGAGTTTTAAAATTTGGATGTTGGTTGCCAAGATTTTTTTTCCTGGTCTTGTAAAAGCGGCTTAACATAGGCAAGTGAAATCCTTCCCATCTTTTACTTCTGTGGTAGGAAAAGTTTCACCCACTATTTTTGATGATTAAAACATGGTATAATCCACACTGTTTTCATCCTGACAGTAATCTTGTGAAGTAGGTCATAATTCCTAGTTTTACACCCAAGGATCTGAAGCTGTGACAGAGAATGTTTTTACAGGAAATGCTTATATTGTCCCTTAACATTAAATTGTTCTTTAGCAATACATTGTTCTTCAGCACTGTCTCCCAGTGGCCAGGGTTCTATGTTGAAGCCATGCTCGATATTGTAATTATCTTTGAGATGATTATTTTGGAGAAAAGCTGGGGTGCAGAAATTATAGAACAATGCCATTCAAACATCCTTCTGGAAGATCACAGTAGTCCCTAGGCAAAGCTCTACCTGCATCTGGAAAACTAGCACCTCAGGGATAATGTTATAATCTGGTTTTCTTCCTGAAATATTAGATTTCTACAGGCAGGCTAGATTAAAGCGTGCAATGATCCCGTCCCATCCAGGAACCCCTAGGATTGCACCTAAATAAAATAAAGGGACTTGAAGTTGTTTATATTTTCAAAGGAGATGCACCTGAGATTTCTCATCAGACTTTTGTCCCTGGAATTTAGCATTCTGAATTTCACTAGGTCGTATGACAATGACAAGGATGAATCAAGTGTGGCAAAAGAATGTCAGCCTGGCATCCAAGTGCAGCTTGGTCCGAGGGATCGTCTTTCCTATTGCCACCAACGGTTGTGAAGTTTGGACCAAGAAAAAGTAAGGCAAGAGGAAAACTGACTCATTTTAGCTGTGGTGTTGGCCGAGACCCTAGTGCATTCCACGAACCGTGAGGGTGACGAACAAGCAGGTGCTGGAGCATATTAAACCAGACGTGTCCCTGGTCGGCAAGATAACCAAGCTGAGACGCACGTATTTTGGCCTTGTTATGAGATCAAGCTCATTAGAGAAAGATAGAATGCTTGGAATGCTCAGCCGCATGAAAAAACCAAGTGGCCAAAGAGTGAGGTGATTGGACTCCATCACAGAAGACGTGGGCCAGAGCATAGCTCAGTTGAAAGAGGTGGCATGGGACCGGAAAAGCTTGCAAGATTTGGCCCATGAGATCCCTCATAGGCAGACACAACTGAACAACTGAACAGAATAATTGCATGGCCTTTTCTCCAAAGTGGAACCAGGACATTAGAAAATGCAATGAATGGACAACTTTCTATTCCTTTGTTTTATTCTCTATCTGACTGATTCACACATGGATAAACTATTGCAAATAAGAGAGCGAGAGAGAGAGAGAGAGAGAGAGAGAGAGAGAGAGAGAGAGAGCGCCTTGATTTTATTATGCACACAGGATTCTTCTGCTGTGTTTTTATTTGAGTGGTGGCCAGTATCCCTTCTGTGCACAACAACAACACGGTGCATGGCATGGTCTTCAATACATTCCCACTTAAACTGTTTTCTGCAGCTTTATTCCAATGCCCATTTTTAACCTGAAGAGGAGCAAATGCGAAGCAGCGATGGAAAGAAAAGCTACAACAAAGTGCAAAGGCTCAACTTTCAGAATTAATTTCCAAAATAATGGAACTGTAGATCAGGAGGAGTGGAACAGAGGGTGCCACCAGCCCATGGAGCATAAAGGTGCAGAGTGGAAGAAATCCGCCCATCTCCAATATTAAAAAAAGCTTCATAAAAACTGTTTGGGGTCAATGATCAATTGTGAGTCTCACACTATCTTTGAAGAGTTTCAGTTCTGTGCACTGTTCTGTTTGTGGGTTCGCAGTTTGGAGTTTTAACTGCAACCAAAAGTGTCACAGAGCCTTCCACCAGCTACGGTTGGGTGTAATGTCTGACACGGAGTCTTCAAAAGGATGGACGTGCCACAGTTATTGAGTCTCCGTAAGGCTAGACTACCAGGAAGCATTGTGTGCGGCAGGGATTCCGAAGATTGTCTAGAAACTGCCTTTGATGCAGAAGTTCTATAGTCCAGAAACTTCCCATCTCCTCTTCCCTGGCAGGGAAAAGCTTTTCTTTCCCATTAAGGAGGTCCATTCATTGCCAGCTCAGTGCTAGCATCCATTTTCTTTCCTTACCAGTGAAAATAATCCCTGGCACTACCAGCGAATCCCCATGGATCAGCTGAAGGAGGGTGGGAAATGAAAATGTGGAACTGGATGCCGTGGAAGACATGTGCATGCTGTGTGTGTGTGAATTATGGGTTTAGGGTATGTGTATGTGTGAATGGGGTGTGAGTCAGGTGCCCAATCCCAGGGATCTTTCCAAGAAGGTAATTCTGTTATCGGGTTGGAAAATAAAAGCTCCCCTCTCGCTTTCTTCTCTGGGCAGCTCCAGTGGCCAGCCTGGTTGGGCATAGTCAATCCATGACCAGAAGGCCTTCGAGAAGCTACCTCCTGCAGTTAAATACTTCGCCACAGGGGGTGCTGCACAAGGACCGAGCAGTTCCCGACCTGGAACGCCTTCCCCAAAGAGGCCCTCCTAGAGCGCACCTCACTAATTCTTAATATTGTGCAACAATATCTTTATTCCCCCATGCCTATTAAAAAGAAGCAGCAGCTGTGATCCAGCCCCATGTTTCTGCTGCTTTATGCCACCGTTGTCATTTCACTGGGTTTTATCAAGGGATCTTTGAGATGCAATTCATAACTTGCCTTCGGAAAAGAAACCTGGTGAGATAGATGCAGATTTATTCATGATGAGACGGACTGAAACAAGCCAGGGCTAACTGGCAGGTTCCAGTGAAAAGGGAGCTGGGGATCTTACTTCCTTCCTTCCTTCCTTCCTTCCTTCCTTCCTTCCTTCCTTCCTTCCTTTCTTTCTTATTTATTTATCTTTGGATTTATATCCTGCCTTTTTCCTACAAAGGGCTCAAAGCAGCTTACATCTCCTTCTCCATCTTATCCCCACAACAACAACCCTGTGAGGTAGGCTGGGCTGAGAGTCTGTGACTGGCCCAAAGTCACCCAGTTGGTTCCAGATCCTCTGAGTCCCAGTCCCATGCTCTTAACCACTACGCCACACGGGCGTAGCAGCAATGTTGCAGGAAGGCCAGGCCATCTTTTCTGGGGAAGCAGCATCAAGTAAAAGTTGTTGTTTGATGCCAAAAACTTTCTCCCACATGAGTGGGAGCCCCTGCTGGGGAAATGCAGCCAGAAGGGAGTAAGTTGTAGTGGGGAAAATCAGTGTGTCAGGCTGAGACGGGCAAGGATGAAACTGCAGGTCCCAAATTATGCTTGCTGCTGGCCACGTTGATCAGACTGAAGCTTTTAAGTAGATCTGTAGGCCATAGCTGTTTTTTATAGACAGTATTATATTATTCAGACTTCTTAGAAGCCTAGTACACCAGTCTATTTATTTTCCAGAGCGATCTCTCTGCTTCTCCTCCTCCTTTTTCACAAGACTCTTTTTGCAGTATCGTCCCCATATCTAAGTTTTTCAAAGGCACTAAAGTGATTTACGGGAGACTTATCAATTTCATGTGAATGCATCGAGGAATGTAAGGATTTTCTCAAATGCTTTCCCACAAGAGGTTTCAATTTGCTCCTCGTCCCCTCTCGGTGTCTGGTTTCGAGACATGATGTGCTGAATTACCTTTAATATCACTTTGGCAGATACAATGCATCAGCAGAGAAAATTAGACACAATTCTTTTATATCTGATGTGCCACTATTGGCCGTTCTGTTGTCTTTAGGTTGTCGGAGTGTCGAATTAAAGGCAATTGGAGAAGCTTGCCCATGACTTAAGAGATCACTGTTAAGGGAAAAGCAACCCTTTATGTACCTTTTCTGGAGACAGAGGCAGAGAAGCAGCTGTTCTGTTTGCAGGAGGGATATATACCTTACATACACACACACACACACACACACACACACACTCTCAAACACACAGACTTACACATATCAGATATTATGTAAGAAGTTTCTGGATCACATGGTGTACTTATCTTTAGAACCGGGGGAAGATATTGGGTCATATTTTAACATCAACTTTCCCAGTTTTGCATGTTCAAAACAATAGATGAAAGAAAATGTTTTGAAATTTGCACTTCCTTGACTCTTGCAATGGAGTAAGTAACTTTAAAAATGCACACAAGATGCATATATTAAGGACAGGTGCATGCAAAATCCATAAGTTCGTGAAAATAATTTTAAATTGCATTTCATTAGGAAAATTCCTTGCAAAATGTGTCTATTAGATACAGTGCATGCTGCAGCTGGCCCAGCATGCTGCAGCCAGGCTGTGTAAGTGTGCAATTTTAAGTCCATTTGCTTTAGGGGAATTCAAATGAGTGTGCCAGGTCAGGATTTGAAGCCTCTGAGTTGCATAAACTTAAGCAGTCTTTACCGTTCAGCTTCTCTCCTACCCATTTGAGCAGGTTTGCTGCTTTAGCTGTCCTGGTTCTTCTCCCTACTGTGAATTCCCTGGGGTTCGCCCATGGCTGAAAGGCCAAGCACTGACCCCGGACTCCTGAGCCTGAAGCTAACAACACGGTTGGAGGACAGGATGCCAATCACCAGGAACAGATTACTGGATTCCATTGTCAGGCAAGGGGATGGGAATACTGTGGCCCAATGCCCTGCACAACACAGCCCAACCGATTTGCATTCCCCTTCTGATGGTTCAGTCAAATCTGGTTGCCGGTGCTCCGTTTCAGATTCCCACACTGCTCTGGCAACAAATCCAGTACTCAGGGGGATAGGTGAATTCCATAGGGTATAACTCTGCAAGATTGTCAATGACAACTCGTCATCACAATGGCTGTACGTTGGCTCCTGGAATGGTGCAGGAGAGTCCTCAATTCCACCTTCTTGGAAAAAGAAGCAGGAGGGTTCTATGCTGCTCATGTTCTCCTTGTGAGCTTTTCCATTGGCATTCGGTTGCCCACTGGGAGAGGACATCAGCCTTTGGTCAGATCTATCGGGAATCTTCTTATGTTTTAATGAGTCGAAGGAAGGGGGCACTCCATCACCACTCACATTGCTGGCAGTTCCATGAAAGCGGGTTGCAAGGGCCAGGTGAGGGCATTGCCCTGGTTGTGGGCATCTGGTTGACCACTGTGGGAGAAGAAGATGTTGGCTGGATCCAGCAGGCCTCTTCTTATTGCATTCCTGAGAGAAAGAGGACTCAGTGTGCCCTTGCCCTGAAGTCACCCATGGCCATGTTGTACTTGTTGTTAGTCGCAAAGTCGTGTCCGACCCATTGCGACCCCATGGACAACACTCCTCCAGGCCTTCCTGTCCTCCACCACCCCCTGGAGTCCACTCAAGCTCACACCAACCACCTCAGTGACTCCATCCAGCCACCTCATTCTCTGCCATCCCCTTCTTCTTTTGCCATCTATTGTTCCCAGCATTAGGCTCTTCTCCAGGGAGTCCTTCCTTCTCATTAGGTGGCCAAAGTATTTGAGTTTCATCTTCAGGATCTGGCCTTCTAAAGAGCAGTCAGAGTTGATCTCCTCTAGGACTGACCGGTTTGATAGCTTTGCGGTCCAAGGGACTCGCAGGAGTCTTCTCCAGCACCACAACTCAAAGGCCTCAATCCTTCAGCACTCAGCCTTCCTTATGGTCCAGCTTTCACAGCCATACATTACAAATGGGAAAGCCATAGCTTTGACTATATGAACTTTTGTTGGCAGGGTGATGTCTCTGCTTTTTAGTATGCTGTCTAGATTTGCCATAGCTTTCCTCCCCAGGAGCAAGCGTCTTTTAATTTCTTGGCTGCAGTCCCCGTCTGTGGTGATCTTGGAGCCCAGGAAAATAAAATCTGTCACTACATGTTGTACTATACACAGGGTATGCCACAATTATTTATCTGTTTCCATCCTGGAAAATTTTTCTTCTGTTAGCACCAAGGTGGTCTCAGTTTTCAATTAGGCAAAACATATTTCTCCTGGGGGTTAGCACTGTGAGCAGTCCCAGAAGCTGCCTTGTCCGAAGCAACCCCAGCTGTCCAGAAGAACTTTGAAATCTGCTGCTTGCTGATGGACCAGGGCCATCCCAAGGCACTTGCCTAAAGCAAAGGACCGCGTCACAATTCTTCATTCAATTGGCTGATAGCTGAATCTCATTTCACTGACATCCCTTCCACTCCTGATGCCCGTGGAGTAGCTGAGGTGACAGGACACATCCATCAACATCTTAGCACCATCCTGGTCCCCAGGATCTGCCATGGGAGGCAGCTGCCTCACTTTGCCTTGTGGAAGGGTTGACCCTATGGTTGAACTTGACCATCGGTCCCTCTCCTCCAGCCTTACTCAGCGCCATGTGCTTTCATGGCTTGATCAGCAGAGGACACGCCCAACGGAATCACACGTCGTAGCTACCACTTCATTACCTACATGCCAGAAGGTGGACAGAATCAGTTTGAAGAAAGTGCCCCACGAAAGGCTTCCTTATTTCCTCCTGTGATGTCCCATTAAATATGGTTAAATCATCACCAGAAGGCGATGAAGAAGGATGCATCGCTGGCATCCTTTAGCTTCCACAGACATGCTACTCGCTTTGAAAACCAGCTGCGATGTTTGCTGCATCCCCACTTCCACAGTCTTGTTTTACACTCCAGCAGCACAGAGAAAATGTTGCTTTGATTGCGACAGATAAAATGCTCCCACGTCTTTGACCAGGAAACGTAGCACATCCAGGCACAGAACCAATTGTCATGTGCAACCCCATGTTTCCTGGTCAAAGATGAATTTCCAGATCCAAAGGTTCATTTCCTTTTTCACTTTGTGACAGAAAAGAGAATTTGACAGGTGTCTCACTCTTCAGAAGTCCACTGACAACAGCAAAAAAATGACAGCCCTCAGATCCTCGTGTAGCACAACAGGCTAGTGTGCTCTTGTTCGCCAAATCAAAGGTGGCTTTCAAGGCTCAGACAGTATGGCATGTTTGTGCCATCCCATACCCAAGCTCCTTCTGATTAAGCCTTCGGTATAATGGATGTGATTACAGGATAAACTCTTGGCCAGTGCGATGCAACGTTTTTGTTATTTGTGGATTTGCATTTTTTTGGCACTTGATATTTCAGAGAAGGATGCAGGATTTGTACAACTCCATCGGATTGTAACTGTTCAGGAATATTTTAAAAACCCACAAGCAAAGTAGTTTTATTATACTTCTGTCCATATGCTGTAACAACCCTAAAATATCAGTGCAAAGGAAAATCACAAATCCGGTTGCACAGGTACGTTTTACATAGATTTGCCCATAAGAAATATGATATTGGCTGAGCACCTCATGAATTGAATGGATCCCTATCTTCTGGTGTAATGTGGGCAGGAAGAAATTTATTTATTTATTTATTTGTTTGTTTATTTATTTAAAGTCTTTATATGCCCTCCAATACCAGAGTCTCTGAATGGCTTACAAAGCAAACAAACAACCATATTTTATATGTATGTATATCAGCAACAACATACCAATAAGCAACACACTGCATCTGACCATTAATGTTAAAAGCAAAGGTAAAACCAATTCTTGGAAAATAAAAGGTTTTCGCCTGACACCAAAAAGAATAAAGCGACAGCACTAGGAGAACCTCTCTGGGGAGCGTGTTCCACAGTCAGGGTGCCAGTGCCAAAAAGGCCTTTCTCCGGGTAGCTACCCTCCTAATTTCCTTCAAAGAGGACTTCCGGAGAAGGACCTCTGTCTAGATCTCAATTTATCCATCATTTCACATTTCCAGTGTTCTTAAAGAGTTGTTGGCTTAAAATAAATCAATGGATATTGAAAAAGATGTGTATTTTAAGAGAAATGTTTGAACCATTTATTATTTAAATGTGCCTGGGCTCCAAGGTCACCGCAGATGGGGACTGCAGCCAAGAAATTAAAAGACGCTTGCTCCTGGGGAGGAAAGCTATGGCTAATCTAGACAGCATAGTAAAAAGCAGAGACGTCACCCTGCCAACAAAAGTGCGTATAGTCAAGGCTATGGTTTTCCCAGTTGCAATGTATGGCTGTGAAAGCTGGACCATAAGGAAGGCTGAGCGCTGAAGGATTGAGGCCTTTGAACTGTGGTGCTGGAGGAGACTCCTGTGAGTCCCTTGACTGCAAGGCGATCAAACTGGTCAGTCCTAGAGGAGATCAACCCTGACTGCTCTTTAGAAGGCCAGATTCTGAAGATGAAACTCAAATACTTTGGCCACCTAATGAGAAGGAAGGACTCCCTGGAGAAGACCTTGATGCTGAGAACGATTGATGGCAAAAGAAGGAGGGGATGGCAGAGGATGAGGTGGCCGGATGGAGGCACAGGAATGGTGGGTGTGAGCTTAGGGGGACTCCAGGGGATGGTGGAGAACAGGAAGGCCTGGAGGAATGTTGTCCATGGGGTCACGACGGGTCGGACACAACTTCGCGACTAACAACAGTAACAAATTTGAATGTGAGCTTAAAGTCATAAATTAATATGGAAATAAAATGGAATGGCCTTGTGGTGGAACACAAGGCAAAGCGACACAGGTCAAAATAGATGGATTTGCCCTTCACTGGTTCAGAATATAAGTCATGCTGAAATACATGATTTGATGAACACAATATAATCTACATTGCAATTGATCATTAGAGCAATCCACTCATGAAATAAAAGAGAACCACAACTATAATCAAAGGAGTTGTTAAAAGCCCAGCAGTGGCCAAAGCTGGTATATTATGGGTCAGAATCCTATCGACTCCCCATATTGTGTGGGGGAAGGTAGAGGGCTTCTTGAGGTCCCACCACATGCTGGTGGGACCATTCCTGGTGGCCCCATGCTGGCTGCCTCTCCCAGAGCAGAAATGCACCTTGGAGAGAGGAAAAGGGGCATGCTGGAAGTGGGCAGGGGGTGAGGCTGGGGTCCCACACTGGCATGACTTCCTATCACAGCCCAGTCTTTTATTTAGATGGCTCGAGAATGGATGCTTCACCGCACTCCAGCTGAGCCCCAGGCTCAGAGGCTTTGACGCGTTTAGAGCAGTGGCTTTGGGTTCACAACCTAAACAAAGGATTTGCCAACATCCATGTTCTCAGAAGGGCTTTGCAATTCTCAGTCATATGAATGCATAAATTGCTTCATACAGTGTTAGATTATTGATCCACACAACCCTTCATTAACTAGTGGATAAATATTAGCCATGATGGCTACAAAGTAACTTGATCTAGTCACTCTGGTCATCATCATCATCATCATCACATTTCTATACCACCCATGGCCAAAGCTCTCTGGGCGGTTTCCAACAGTTATCATAGAATCGTAGACTGAAGTCTCCCATCCAGATTCTAACCAGACCTGCTTAGCTTCCAAGATTAGGCAGGATCAGGCACTTCAGGCTATAGGGAAGCTATAGGGCAGACTTACCAATCTCACAGAGCTGTTATAAAGATAAAATGGACCCACTCCATATACATTGCTCTAAGCTCCTTGGAGGAAGGTAGCTAAAAATATATTTAACATGGCTATATTTATTTACCAACAATGTATTTGTTCCCATGATCTTACAAACATCCAAAAAAAATCAGTGCTTTTACTTCTCCATATTCAACTGCATAGCTAGCTGCAATATTAATTATGTGCGGTATTTTTTCCTGGTCTGCCAAAATTTCCAGAAAACCAAACAGAGTAGGAAACTACTTTGTCTTCCAGGAAACCAGCCCCCACTTCAGCTCTGACTTTCTGTCTGTCTGTCTTTCATTTTATTTTATTTTTCAATGGACTCAACATCAAAGAGTAACTGTGGGGAGAAATACTGAGACCTGTTCAACAGCATGGAAGATGCCCATCTGTCCTAGCAGTAGGAATCCTGATCACTACATATTTTCTTTCCTTCTATATAAATAAACATAGTATGGAAATGGGAGCTGTATTGGTCTTGGTAAACAATAGGATTTCAAATGGCCTAAAACTGGATTAACATATTGCTACAGTGGTAAGGTTTGATTTAAACACATTGTGATTCCATAAAAGAGCCTTCACGAAGTATCCAGTTTACATGTGGTACGAATGAGATTTTTTAAAAAGTTGACATTGCTCAAACATCAATTTCTTATGAGCCAACAAGAACAATTAGGGAATGTTTCCAGTAACTTTAATCTCTCTGCCCAAATACACAATGTTTATGGTCTTATGTCAATAAATGCATGCTGATACTGTAAAACAGATTTCCATAAGCTAATTTCCCTATTTCTCCATCCAAAATCATGACTTTCCTGACTGTTAATTCCAGTTGACAGTGAGTTCTTGGTTTGCTTAGTCTGTGCAAAACAAGACATTGTTGTGAAGTGATTTATAATGAACCTTATTTGGGAAAGAACTACAGTGCTGATAAATTTTGACAACACAAATGCATTATTAATGAACTAATAACATTGACAGCATCTTAAAAAATGAGCTGATTGCAAGGAGTTCATTTTACTTATAGAATCCACAATTCGTTTCCTTCTTTTACAGATCATCTCAGGGCAGAGAGGTTGTGATGTAGAAGAACGTTTAATTTATTGTGCTTTCTTACACAGCGTCTAAAGCACTATTGTGTTAAATTCAGAACCTTTTGGCCTTTGTCGTATTGCAGTTCCATATCGCAGACTGAGGAAACAAGTTCATCCAACCTATTCTAATTACCACTGCTAAGAAATCTATATTCCTAATTATTACAACCAGAAACAAACAAACATAAGCTTTTCTTAGGCTGCAAATCTGAATGCAAAATTACCAAATAGTTCACCAAGTATCAACTAAAATGGTTAACATAGTTAAAAAATAATCAAATGTTTATTAAATGTCCAGATCGGGTGTCGATAGTTTTCTTTTTCCCAGTAGTAGTGGCCATGTAATTTCTGTGTTCTGCCATGTGGTTAAGGCTGTCATTGAAGATGTTATAAAGGGTTTAGGTGTGGGGGCAGAAATTGGGGGAAAGCCCCGCTGGCAGTCTTCTTGAAAATTCATATCTAATCATTCTTTATTCAAGGATCCCTATGCTTTTAGAGTTAGCTGTATTAATCATCTGGGCAATAACTTGTAACAGATACTCACACAATAATAAAAACCATTAATTTTTTTCAAAATTCTAATTTGCATGACAGTATATACCGTATTTTTTGCTCTATAAGACTCACTTTTTTCCCCCTCAAAAGTAAGGGGAAATGTCTGTGTGTCTTATAGAGCAAATACGTGTGTGCAGTAAGTCTGTCAGATGTGCAGCCCATGGGGAAGTGATGGGGAATGCGCCTGTGATGATGTGCCCATTTGGTTCAGAATATTTTTTTTCTTATAGAGCGAAAAATATGGTAATTTAAAAAGTCATTGTCTCATTAATACTAATAAAATAAACAAGCACTCATGATATCATTAAGAAGGTTAGTTTTCCAGTTAATAGTAGTTGTTGTTGATATCATTGTTGATATTTTAAAGTAGTGTACAAAACTGATGGCATTATGCTATAAATTTATTGAATGCTAATTTTAGGAGGGTGCACTAGCTACAATTGTTCATTCAGATCCTGATTCGATGCTTCAGAAAATTCTTCAGTTCGAATCTTTCAGAGGACATCCAGTATAACAGAAATCTGAATCTGAAGCAAGACTTGGAAAAACCATTGTCTCTAAACTGACTACCATGGGAAATCCGGAAACAGCAATAACCTATTTAAAAAAAACTTTTTAACAGATTTGGATGAAATTTGCTGGTATATTAGAGCCTTCTGAGGACATGAAGAATGGCAAATTTCACAGAACAAGGTGTAGGGCATGTAAACTGTTCCTCTGCTTTTGGGTTGTTGTTTTAAGGAACACGTATCACTTTTTGTGACAGATTAGGTAACAATACTAATGTAGGTGACTTTCCCATGGGATTCAGGCCTGCCGGATTTCAAGCACCGAGGTTAATGCAAGGGGAGTTCTTCCAGTATGAGGAGGCAAAAAAATCTCTAATCTCTAATCTCCCCATTATTTGGAGAGCAATTGATAGGAAATAATTTAAGGAAGAATAGTTGTTGGGGATTTTGCTAGAAATCTTCAAAGTTGATAATGAGATGAAAAGAGATGTACAACATGGTTCAAAATAAAACCTGTAGAATAAAAATAAACTTTTTTGGGAGGGAAAATGGACAGAAAGAAAGTGGCATTGCTTATACAAGTAGTTCTAAGAAACTAATACAAGAAGAAGAAGAAATAAAATTTGACTTCTAGAGGAAGATTGGAGAATTGCTGAGGAATTGATAATTAAGAAATACATCCTATTCATCTTTTAAAAGAATGTGCCCAGTTTGTGCCTCATAGAACTGAACCATAGACCTAATCTACCAGGTCCATGTATCTCCAAGTGTGTGATTTAATTTAGAGGTTCTGGCTGAAAATTGGGAACAAGTTCCTGTTGTATAGTACAAGAGCAGTATGACAATGGAACCAATGTCCTAGGGAGGTTGTGGGGTTTCCCACACTGGTGTAAATGGGCACCTATCAGAGTGGGACAGTTTAGCTCAGTGTCCTGTTCTGGTTGGTTGGTTGGTTGGTTGGTTGAAGCTTTAATATATCATCCGACCACTACAGTCTTGGTATGGTCTACAATAAAAACAGAATAAAATGAAGCACAGCACCCAATAAGTCCAATAAAATAAAACCCACATTAAAACATAATCAGCTTTAAAATGATGGGCAAATAAAAAGGTTTTAGCCTGGCGCTGAAACAAATACAGAGTTGGTGCCAGGCAGACCTCTCTGGGGAGTGCATTCCATAACCAGGGTGCCACCACAGAGAAGGTCCTTCTCCAAGTGGCCACCCTCCTAATCTGCTTCAAGGAGGGCTCCCGAAGAAGGACCTTCATGCCAGATCTTAAGGGACAGGAAGGCACATAGGGAGGAAGACGCTCCTTCAGATATCCAGGTCCTAAGCTGTTTAGGGCTTTACAGGCCATCGCCATCACCTTACATTGGGCCTGGACTTCAATTGGTAGCCAGTTTAGATAGTAAAGGACCAGTGCTATTGGTTCACACCCCATGCCCCTCCTGGTACCTTCCAGCAAAACTGTTCTCCGATTCTATGATCTTGTGTTCTGTGGGGTTATTTATTTATCTATTACAAAAATATCAGCTGAAGAAGCACATGATTTAATGAAAGGGAGGAAATGCATACACATCAGAACTGCTAATGACTGATGTATGAATTTGGAAAAACGTGCATTAAAATATGCACACATGTTTGTGTCGATATAAAGGAAGTTTGCAATCTGCTATGGACATGAGTTGGAATGAGCTTTGTGGTAGTATTTGGAGAACTTCGGCGAGGTCCAGCATTGCTGATCGTACGTGCATAAAGCAGGGTGCCCTGGGAGGAGGAGTAGCCCTTGTAGCAATACGAGCTCCCCTGAACAATTTTTCCTTAGCTGAGTTCACCTGAATCTCTCTTTGGAGTGTTCTCTTTGCAGCTAATCTTGGCAGATATAGTCATTCCATTTTCCATGGCTCAGTGAAACTTCTAACTGTGAGGCAAGCTAATTTTATCACTGGTGGACATACTGAATAAAGGCAAATGGGAGGAAAAAAAATGGGCCAAATCTTGATTAATTGATCATCCCTGGATTATAAATCTGCATCTGTTAGAATGGTGATAAATGGGCATTGCTCAGATTACTTGGCAGTGGAAAGAGGAACGTGGGGAGGATATTCTTTATCTCTGATAATGTTCACACTTTGTACAGCCCTCAGCAACTGTAATTAGAGAAGATAATGAAATTCAGAGGATTATATCTCGGAAAAGGAAAATATAAACTCTCCCTTGATGCTGGCAATGTAGTCATAACATCTTCTGACCTAGCAGAACTATTACAAACACTCTTATTACAAGCCTGTGAATATTGGTGAGTCATTCACTATAAAACCAATGAAATTACAGCCGTAACCTCAGGCCTGCTTACCAGAGAGCAAACCTCATTGTACTCAATAGTGCTTACTTCCAAGTAGACATATAAGATCACAAGATTAGATATTTGCTTGTAAAGATCAATGAAATGAAAATATCAAAAGAATCAGCAAATCGATATTCAATACAATTTGGTTATTTATTGCATTTTAATTACCTCTTAGGGTGCTAATAATTGTCCCTGAGTATCTTAAAAGGCAGTCACCATAATTAAGCACAAAGCTGGACATTCTTTTTTTATTTTCTTAGCATAAACTAATACAGAAAAAATATATAAAATAAAACATGCTAAAATAAACAAGCTCAAATGATTCAGGTGAGGCAATGGCTGTACTGAACTGGTGCCTGGCTGAGGTGATGGGCTGGATGAGGGCCAATAAACTGAGCCTCAATCCAGATAAGATGGAAGTCCAGTTGGTGGGCAGATGACGGTTTCAGGTAAGTGACTTTGACCTTGTCCTGGACAGGGTTGCACTCCCTCTGAAGGACAGGGTCCGCAGCTTAGGAGTGCTCCTCGACCCAGAGCTGCCCCTGGAGGCTCAGGTGACAGTGGTGGCAAGGAGCGCTTTCCTTCAGCTTCGGCTGATCCATCAGCTGCATTCTTACCTGGACGAGCACTGCCTAGCAACGGTGACACATGCTCTGGTAACTTCCCAGTTGGATTACTGTAACATGCTCGATGTGGGGCTGCCCTTGAAAATGGTCCAGATACTTCAATCGGTTCAGAACGGAGCAGCCAGGTTGCTGACAGGGACTGGTCATCATTCACATATAATGCTGGTCCTCTATCAGCTTCACTGGCTCCCAAGTCTGAGTCCAATTTAAGGTGCTGGTATTAACCTTGCAGTTCGAAAGCATGCAAATGCAAATAGATAAAAAGGTGCCACTTTGGTGGGCAGGTAACAGCATTCTGTGCACTTCGGTGTTTAGTCATGCCGGCCACATGACCATGGAGACTGTCTGTGGACAAACGCTGGCTCCCTCGGCCGGGAAACGGAGATGGGCACCACCCCCGAGAGTCAGGCATGACTGGACTTTAATGTCACAGGGAAACCTTTACCATTACCTTATTAACCTATAAAGCCCTAAACAGCTTGGGACCAGGATACCTGAAGGACCGTCTCCTTCCCCATATGCCATCTCACCCTGTAAGATCTGTAGGAGAGGCTCTGCTCCAGGAACCCTCCCTGAAGGAGGTAAAGAGGGTGACTACCCGGTGGAGGGTCTTCTCTGCGGTGATGCCCAGATTGTGGAATGTGTTCCCCAGAGAGGTTTGCCAGGTGCCAACTTTATATTCTTTTCAGCGCCAGGTAAAAACCTTTTTATTTACCCATTATTTTAAGCATTGAGGAATTATAACTTGGTTTTAATATATTTACAGACGCATTTTGGGTGGTTTTTTTTTTTTTTTTTTTTGGTTTGGTTTGTTTTTTGCTTGATATTATATATGCTGTTTATTTATTGTTCTTATTATTGTAAGCCATCCTGGGATGATTTCCATGTAGGATGGGGAAAACATATTTTAAATACATAAATAAAATTGGATCTGGAAATGGTTGGAGCTGTGCCAGGTTTTTGCCCTGGTAATTTTTCAATTTCAATGACTTGCAGGGATCTAACTTGGTTAAGCATTTCGGAAACACACATCTGGCTTAAGCATTTCATGAACGCACACCCTGCTTTGCTCTCACTTGACACTTATTTGCCAGTGTGTCTTTCTGATATTTGCCTTTTTCATTTCACATTAGAAATAAACAAAATGAGAAAGTACCAATCAGCCATGGCTCATGGAGGCAACCCAGTGACTTACGTATCTTTCAGTTTAAGTGTGAGTCCTCCCTTTTCGTCAAACAGTCCTCAGTAATGGCAGGCCATTCAAAATTCAAGCCTTGCAAAACCCGTAAAACAGCTACTGTAAAAAATGGCTGGCCACAATCTGAAAACTAAAGCGAGTCATTCAGACTTCTCTAGAATCCTAAACTCTGAACAGAAGTTTATCTTTCCACAGGTAAGTGTATTCCCTGATGTTCTCTAGGCATTTTGGACTCTAATTCCCATCAGTCCTAGCCAATGGTCAAGAATGCGGAGAGTTTCCGTTTCCTCTCCTCCAGAGGGAATCATCCCAAGAGTTGCTTGCCATTGTTTCCAAGATGGAAAAATAATTCCAGGACAACTCTTTGACATTCATGCAAAGCCCTAATGGCTGGGGGTCAGGATATCTGAGGGAACTCCTTCCTCTTTGTATCTCTTCCCAAACACTAAGTTCTTCGGTGCAGGTCCTTCTTCAAGAACCATCGCCCAGCAAAGTGAGGGGGTGGGGGAATGGCTGGAAGAAGAGGCTGTCTTTGTAATTGCACCACCTTTATGGAACACCCTCCATAAGCTTAAGCTTATGTGCCCCAAACATCTCTGCCCCATCTCTGCTGGACGTGCACATGGTGGGCATGTCATGAGCAGAGCCAGCTAGTGCCAGAGGTCAGACTAGATGGCCCAGGAGACCCCCTTCTGACTTGCTCTGTTTCTATGCTTCTGCCCCCTTTCTGGTCCCAGTTAAAGACATATTTATTCAGTTAGGTGTCTCAATAGCTAATCGTTTGAACAAGGTTTTAATTTCAACTACTGCCTACAATGTTGTGATTTCTATGTGGATTGCCAGTTTCTTTTATCAGTTCGATGTCTTATGCTTTTAGTCCTTGTGTTATTGTTCCTTCTGCTTTTTTATTGTAAGCCAACCAGGTAGCCCTGGGCTATGGGGTGGCATATAAATATAATAAATAATAAAATAGTAAGGATGACAAAAGGAGATGCAATGATCTATTAACAGCCGCATGATGTTTGCACATTTGATTGCTTTGATTCTCCCTCTTGTTCTTGATATCTGTCTATTTTTTAATCCCTCCCTCTAAAAAAAGTTTTATTGGACTTCATGTTGCTTCTTCAATGGATAACACTCCCTTGCGTCGATGCTGTTCATTTCCCAGCATCTTGACTACTCTGTGTAGACTTCTACATCTCTTGAGATGGGATGCTGAGAGACAAAGCACATGCCAAAGGAAAGCACACAGCCGTGTTGCAGCAGAAGGCACTATGTGCGTGAATGGGGACCACTGTTTTGGTCCAGCACAACCACAGACTTCCCCTTGTGTCTCCAAATTCCTAAAGCCCTGAAGGGCTTGAGGGAGGGCCATCTAAAGGACCATCTGCACCCGTATCAGCTCAGGAGGCCCTTTCATGAGAACCACCCCTCAGGGAGATGAGAGGGGAGGCAACCGGGCAAAGGGGCTTTTCCACTGCTGCTCCCCATCTTTGGAACTCTCTCCCTAGGGAAATTCACCTGGCACCATCTCTATTCCCCTTCGACATATCTTTTTAGGAAATGTTTTAACATTTCACCTGTATGCTGTTGCCCTTTTTAATTGTTTTATAGAGGCTTAATTTATTATGTTTTAATTGGTTTTTAATGTGTTTTTACTCTGTTGGTATGGTTTACATTGTAAGCCGCCTAGGAAGGCTTCAGCAAATATAGGTGGCCTATAAATAGATGCAAATATATGTAAATAAATAAATTAATAAATTCCTGCAGGTGCTTATGCCCCAACTATATCGATTCCGTAGATCAAGGATTGTAACTTCGTGAGGTTTTGCACTGATTATATTAGACTTCAGTACTTCTTATAAGCCATGTAGATATGGTAAGTGGTAGATGGATGTACAGATATTAAGAGATTGTGGAGGGTGCTGAGGACAGAGACCAGGAGAGTCACAAAAGGGTGCGCATGTCTTGGCCTTCCCTCAGGCAATTCCTTTTGAATGCTGGAGTGAAATCCCAAAAGGAGCCATACCCATAATTCAGGTCCACAGAATCCTGCCAACACGCAGTTCGGGAAAGAAGAGGACTTGACGTGATTCTCTCCCTCCTTCCCACCAAACATCTGCTTGGCACCATTTCTGCCTCTCTCAAGGAGGGCTATGTATGAACACTGAGGTCTGAGCAAAACTGCAGGCATTCCACGTGCCCGGGCTCCACTGTATCCTTTCTCACAGCAAAAGCAAGGGGGGAAAGGAAAAGAAAGAAAGTTGTGTGTACCGATCCCTCACATGCTAATTATATCCTTATTATAAACTCTATAAAATTAGTAACAAAATTAACAATGCACTTTTTCAGCATTCTATTCAATTGCTTTTATTTAATTTGTTGAAAACATTGATGCCAACAGCCACATTATCATGCTTTTATGGGCTTCCTGTATAAAGGATAGTTTACTATCGTTATGGGGTTTTATATTAATTATCCTTGGTGCTTCTTTGGATTTAGTGAAGTGCTTTTCTGGAGAGCCTCCAACCACTAACAGGGAAATGAAATTAAACAAAAAGGTTTGGCCATACTTAAGAGCATTATGTAAGTATTTTAGAGCCAGCTTATAATTAAAAAGGTTGTAAACCGACACGCAGTTCAACTGTTGAGGCTCACCTACGGTTCTTCAACTCACCGTGTCACTGAGAATTGATCATATATCAGAAGCAGCTTAATCAAATAGAAGATCTCAATAAATGCAGGATGTTTTGCAAATGTTTTGCGAAGATTTATAGATCTTAAAACATTAATAAATGAGTGCAGTCATATCTATTATATTCTGTTTTATGCTCTCAGAAACAAATGTCCTAGCTTGGAGAAGCGGAAGCAACCATTAATTGCTTGAAAAATAGATATGCATGAGGAGTGGAGAGAAAGAGCAAACAAGCTTACTGTCTTTGTGTCTTTCAACTACCCCCAGGTTCCTTGTAGGCAGGGGAGTGCCTTTTATGGTAAAGAGGAGAGAAATGAAGGTTAGAGGAAAGGCATCGTAAGAGTCAATGGAGGGATGTTCCATCCAGTCCGGCTGGGCAGCATTTCCTGCCGCCAAAGTAACAGCAGTGGCACTGGAAAGAGGGAGATGGTATTTAGGGGAGGGCTGTGCCACCCGGTAAAGAACCCTCATTCCTTCAATGCCCACGATGGTCCTAAAAGCATTCCTTGAAGGCTGCCCTCAGTTTCCTGGGATAGTCATAGGGCACTCTCTCAACTGAGCTTTGACACCAGGAAAACCAGACCTCCATTCTAGAGCCTGGCTCTAGAGCCTCCATTCTAGAGTTCAAGGTGTTTCCTTCCTACAGATCTCAGGAAACGACCAGCGCTTCTGTCTAAGCAATTGGGCAGGGCAGGGCCACCCTTCCCTTGCAGCTCCCAAAAGTTGGTGTGCGTGGGTGTGGGAGTCAATGGTGTGTGTGTTCGTGTGCACATTTGTACGTGAATTTGTATGCTTGTGTGCTTGCATAGGTGTGCCATCCCAGCAAACTCTTGACATGGTTCATTTAGAAGTCAGCGTTATAGACAGATTCTAAAAATGAATGTTTGGGTGGAATTGAGTGAAAGACATACACCTGGGTGGGATTGGGAGCATAATATGAGATGGGACAATGGAAACATTATTCTAGTGGATCGTACCACCGTGCTATAAATAGTGGGGAGGCACAAATCTGGGAATTGAGGGAAATAATTTCATTTAAGATTTGTTTTATGAAATCCATGGCAAGGAAAAATATTAAGTCTGAATACACATTATTTGCAAGCCAGACTCAAATTAGGATAAAAATTAAGGCAATAGGTAAGTAAGAAGAAGTTATTGCCTGTTACAAATTAATCAGATGAGTCTATTACCAAGGGTGTTTTATACTGATCCACATGATAGAGTTGCAATTTCTGGAATATAAATAGAATTGTAATATTCCATACTTATTTATCGTAGGCCATCCCCAGATGTTCTGTAGGGGATGGGATAGAAAAGCTTTTAATAAAGAAAGAAAAATAAATACTGTTTTTATAAGGCTAGACTGTGCACTGGGCAAACGAAAAAGATATCGAGAGGATGGCTGCTGAGAAAGCAGAGCTAGAAGAACTATGCAGGAACTGCAGCAGAATTTAAGACATCTGAAACAGGTTAGGGGTTCTTTTTAGAGAGCCAAAACTGTAGCTGTGGGTGAAAGAAGTGGAAAAACCACAGGAAGAAGTCGGATAAAAGAGTTAGCATTTTGCCCCTTCAAAACAATTTGGAGAAATAGGAAGTGGAAGAAAGTGAGAGAATTTACAGAAGATCATAAGATCAGCAAAAATAATTACCGTATTTTTTGCTCTATAAGACTCACTTTTTCCCCCCTCAAAAGTAAGGGGAAATGTCTGTGTGTCTTATAGAGCGAATATGTGTGTGCAGTAAGTCTGTCAGATGTGCAGCCCATGGGGAAGTGATGGGGAATGTGCCAGTGATTATGAGCCCATTTGAGTCAGAATTTTTTTTTTCTTGTTTTCCTCCTCTAAAAACTAGGTGTGTCTTATGATCAGGCGCGTCTTATAGAGCGAAAAATACGGTATGTTTGAGAGCAGTGGTTTTCAAGCAGCAGTCTGTGGACAGGCACTGGTCTGCGGGAGATGTCCTGCCGGTCCATGCGGGTGGGGGGGTCCTGCTCACTGTGGACCAGCACGGGGACTGGCTGTGCCCCACCACCTTTTCTTCAGTTGGCATCACATTTGCAGAGGGTGCACTGGTGCCCCTGGGGAGACCAGAGAGGGGAGAGATGGCTCAGTGGAAGCCAGCTGGGATTCCAGTAGTTTGTTCTTTTATTGGCATTTTTGCTGCTCTTTTCCTGGCATTTTTTGTTTTTTTATACACAGAATAATGTATAATGTGTATGGCACTTTTTGTTTCTGTCTCAACAGTTTTCCTGTTTTCACCAGTCCCCACCTGTGGAAAAGCTGAAAACCACTGCTTTAAAGGACTGAAAAGACAAACAGAAGTGAATAATTTGAAAAAAAAATTGCAGGACATATTTCTGGAACCAATGGGTGTAAACTCCACTTTTAGCTTCAACAGCAGGTGTGCTAGACAAAGTAGCTCCAAGAGATGTATCAGTTAAGTTGATGGATTCAACGTTTGCAGGTTAAGAAGCTAGACCAACCATCATGACAGCAGAATCAGAGATGTTATGATTGACAGACATTTCTCCTTTAACACTATGACAATGTTAAAAATATGTAAAATGCAAAAACTTGTTGACAAAACAACTCCATATAGACAGAACAGCAATTATCCAGAATGTTTGCTTTCAAGTCATTGTCCACTTGGGGAAAGTCTGGAAATACTTTGGCAAGATGAGGTTGATATAAGAGCAGAAATGTTGAATAATATAGGAAACAATGAAAACCATGTAAAACAGTATTGGCATTTGTTTTACAGGGGATGAATGCTGAAAAGAGAATAAGATCTACATATATGGGGAGAATGTGAATTAAATTAATATGTTTTCTGTTCATTTGCCCTTCCCCATATTTTCATTTTTATTTTCCTATTTTTCTTTTATTCATAAGATGTTTCATAAGAGGAAAGAGTGTGAGGAATAAAATTAACATTGTCATTGTAGATATAGATAGTTTTAATAGCCCATATTTACATAGGAAAGAATTCTAATAACAATACAAATAGTTTAAGCAAATATATGTTTCATGCAGGAGACACGTAAAGTTGGAACACAAGAAATTTCTTAAATACATTTTTAATGGGCCTATATTTTTCAATTTCATTCAGCTGCAGCTATGAAAACAAATGGCCTAATGAGAGCTCATAGAAATATTGATACTTTATACTAAGAACAATGATTAAGATGTCACTGATAATAAAAGAACAACTTTAAAGTGTATGTATACCTCCAATACCTGCCAAATGCAATTGTACAGAGAGATAAAAACTAAAACTGTTAACTGATTGGAAGAAGAAATTACATTAGTAGCTGATTTAATGTGGTATTTAATCATGATATAGCTATTTCAGAATCAAACAGCAATAATTTTAAAGTTCAACGTATTTTCAGAGATTGATCCATGGATTACAAAAGAAGTTTGAGGATTACCCAATCCACACTATCCAAGGAAAGTACATTTTTACTTACATTGACATACTAGTTGTTCATTAGGGCAATAAGCCAGGGGAAATGATGGCAAATTTACCAAAAGCATCTCAGGATATCATAAAGACCAATTGTATTAAAAAGATTTGTGGAGATGACGTGCATGATCAACATGGTAACATCAAAGAATTGGTTAGCTTTGGCAAATCTGCATATAAATCCAAAGGATAAATATTTTATGTGGAATTTTGATGTTCTTTGAATGGGAGGGAACACAGAAAAACCTTTAAAGTCCCAATTACATATCAGGAGCTGAAAATAATTAAGGATATTAAAAAGGTTAATTTGCTTGTTCTTAATAAAATATTCGGGGATTTATTTTTTTGTTTTAGTTTCAATAATACTCACGCTGTTGAAAATATTTAATGAGATAGTAACAGCATTTGCCAGGCAAAATTCTTGTCACTTATGCAACAATGTGATCACACTGGAACTCAGGAAAGAGAAGTTCTAATGCACTGGGTGACTTTGGGCCAGTCACTGACTCTCAGCCTAGCCTACCTCAAAGGGTTGTTATGATGATAACATGGAGAGGAGAGGAATCTTGAAAGTTGCCTTGGCTTTCTCACATGAGTAAGAAAGACAGTATATAAATGTAATAGCAACTTTCAAGATTCTTCTCTCCATGTTATGAATGTAGAGAAGCCAGATTAATATTCACCTATATTAGTATTAATAGTGACAATCAGGTCTTATTGGTTTTAGCATGAATTGCAAAAAAGGTGACTGAGAACTGTATTGGGAAAGATCAAACCTGATTTATCCCAGGGAGACATTTATAATGAAATATTTAGAAAAATAAGAATCTTGATAGAATTTTCTAAAAACAAAAGCAAGCATATATGCTTTACTTGGTGGATATAGAAAAAGCTTTTGATTCTGTAGAATGAACATTTTGATTTGGAAAAACTTTGTATTTTGATCAAATCTCTGTGTGAAGTCCCAATAGAATGGTGATAGTAAGTGGCAGTCTATCATCCCCAGTCCATTTGCAACATGAGATTTCCCCTGACTCCATTACTTTTCAACATTTTCAGTAAGATCTTGCCTCTAGGAATGAGAAAGAATGCAAGTATTAGAGGTATAAAATGGGTTTTAAAATGTTATAAACCAATTACTTTGTTTTTACTGTGCAAGGCTGATGGGGAAATGTGACATTTAGCAGGGTCTAAAGATATAAAATATATTTGAGGAAATTAATATGGAGCAAATGTAAAAGATAGTGAGACAGAATCTATATTCATTCATTCATTCATTCATTCATTCATATTGAGATTTATACCCTGCCTTTTTCCTACAGAGGGCTCAAGGCAGCTGACATCATTCTCCTCCTCCATCTTATCCCACAACAACCACCCTGTGAGGTAGGTTGGGCTGAGAGTCTGTGACTGGCCCAAAGCCACCCAGTTGGCTCCATGGCCGAGTGGGGACTTGAACCCGGATCCTCTGAGTCCCAGTCCTGCACTCTGAACCACTACACCGCTCTGGCTCCATATGTAAACAAAAGGTATTCCATCTGGGTTTCTGTTTATCAAATGACACAAAACTAAGGATGAAAGTGCTACTAAATAAATAATTTTCTTTTTCTTTTTGCTCCCCATTAGGATTACACAAAACTCTTCAAATAAAATGCAATCTGAAATCAGTAAATACATATGGAATTATCAAATGAACAGAATTAAAGCAAAATGATACAATAACAAATAGCTGATGTGGATTATGGAGAGCAAATACTAGATATTCGTACCATGAGTCTTTATTGTTTGCATTAGCACAATGCTTTCATTCACCCTTTTATTCATCCCTTCACTACAGATGATAGAACAAGCAAGTGAATATATATATTTTTTTCCAAATGGGTATGAGGTAGTCCCCAGTAAAGAAAAAGACTCCAAGTAAATTTATTTAGAGGTATGATAGCAAGCCTATGAGGAAAGTACAGGTCTTTCTTAGCTCCAGATGTTTCATCCATTAAATGGGGCAGGATTCCAAATTGCAAGAGAAAGGGAAGATTTCAGTAAGCAGATAGAAGCAAATATAAACTTGTCAGGATTTTATGAACTAAAGGATACTTCTATCTGCATTACAGAAATATTGTGATTCCTGACTGTCTTTTCCTCCTGGTATTTACAATTATGAAGTCATATATAAGTTAAGGTAAAGGCAGGTGGCGCAGTGGTTTAAACCGCTGTGCTGCTGAGCTGGTTGATCAAAAGGTCGCCAGTTCAAATCTGCACAACAGGGTGAGTTCCCGTTGCTCCGTCCCAGCTCCTGCCAGCCTTGCAGTTCGAAAACATGCAAATGCAAGTAGATGAAAAGGTACCACTTTGGTGGGCAGGTAACAGCGTTCCGTGCACTTTGGTGTTTAGCCATGCTGGCCACATGACCACGGAGACTGTCTGTGGACAAACGCTGGCTCCCTCGGCCGGGAAACGGAGATGAGCAGTGCCCCCTAGAGTCAGGCATGACTGGACGTAACATCAAGGGGAAACCTTTACCTTTATATAACTTAAGAGAAACAAATTTGACTAGAGCACAAGCCTGATTTGAAACATTGGTGGCTAATTGTGTGTGTGTGTAAATATAAATATATATAATGTCAATAATATAATCTATAGAAAGGCATGACTGTAGAAACCAAATTGAGCATGATAATTTAATATCAGCATTAACAAAGTGGGAGGGGAATTTTTAATGTGCATTCCTACAACAGATTCTGAAAGACATGGCCACCAGTGGGAGTCTTTGTAAAATTCAGTATACATTGTTCTATGCACCTATAAAGTTTGCTGAAACTTATCCAGATCGGTCTGATCTATGTTGAAGGTGGCAGTATTGCTTTGGGTGCTCGTTTCCTTATTTGCTTGGAGTGTTTCAAGGTGGAAAAACAGCAGGTGGACATTATCCAATGTATCGAAGATGTTATAAGTCATGAAATACAGTTCAATCCTAAGCCAATAAGGATGGAAGTAATGGAGAGTTGGGCCAACACTCAGTGATGGTAGCGTGAATGTTACGCACAGCTTGCGTGTCATTGGCAAAGACATGGCAGTCTCTGCCCTCACCAGTTTGGGTCAGTAGCGAAAGGAAAATCTGAGTCATTGTGCTGATCACAGCTTACAAACATCAAAGAGACAGAAAAAATACATCAGTGGGAACTTTCTGGATTAAATTGACCCCATTTATCCTATTTTGGCTTCAACGTTGGTCAAAAGATTTAGCATTAATGGAGATTCTAACTGCGTGGTGGGAAATCCATGCCGGATGTGAATGTTACATACTTAATTTCATTTTAAATAGAAAAATGCACACATATACACACAGTGAGGGGCAAATCAGTGACAAAGGCAGAAGTCTGAGAAGTCAGGACGGCAGCCTTTGTGTGCCTGCCAGTCACAGGTACCAGCGTTTGCACCTGCATTCCCATTTGTGCCTGAAGACAGCTGACTATCCAGAGGTCCTTTGAAAGAGCTGAGGAGACCTCCCAGGACAAGGGTGGCTCAGCACAGATTCCCGGTACTTCCACTTGGCCTCCATGTGGGCCCAAATCCCAAGGATTCTTCAGGGGACCTGATCCACAGTCTCCCATGCAAACCATCAGACATGAGCACTGGCATTGCCAGCACCACAGAGGTCCACCACCTGGTGCTGCTGCCACAATCAAGACCCCCCAAAAGTTGCCACTTGCTGCCACCAATGTCTCCATCCACATCCATGGATTCCCTGGCTTGGTCTCCTTTTTGGGGATGCTGAACATCTTTGCAAAACTCTTCTTTAAAAAAAAAAAATCCATTCTTTTTTCCAAAAAAAATGAGATCATCGAATTTTTCCACTGTAAAATCTGGGTGCAGGGAGGCTAAGAACCCTCAACACAATCAAAGCCCTGCTGCTCCCCTCTCTGTGTCCAGTTTCTTGGCCCTTGATCCTTTGCTTTCCACTGAGCACATCATAGGGTCCTGCCTAGGGAACTGGAGGTGGTGCCAGAGGGTGGGAGAGCGCTTTTAAAGAGTTTATTGCCCTATGACATCATGAGGGCTCATCTCCAATCCCACCAAAGCTGCATGCCGTTCCTTCAAACCACACAGGCCTTTGAGTAGCTCCAGGAAGGGACTTGACTCCCAAATGGAGCTTTCTTCAGGAATAGGGAGCGCAGCCTGTCCCTTCCTGCTCCCCTGTGGGGTTGTATATGCAGCACTTTTGCCAAAGCCTCTCTCCTGCCACCCCTTCCCTGGTTAGGTTGCTAACGATGCCCCGGAAAGTAGCTCAGTTCAGCCGCAAACCACACTTTGGAGTGTCGGAACGTGCAGAATCGCTTGGAATCCAGTGGCGCAGCAGGTGTGAGCTAGAACAGGGATCAGTATCCTTTAACACTCAAAGAGCCATTTGGACCCATTTCCCACACAAAAGAAAACACCGAGAGCAGCAAAACCCTTTGACATCTAAAATGAAGATAACACTGCATATATCATTTTTTACCATAATGCTATGTATATCTTCATTATGATTTAGCTGCAGCTCTTGTTCAGCCACTAAAAACTGTTATTTTTAATCTTACATTATAAACTAGTATGACTCCTTTCATATATTTTGAATAGGAGAACCGCTTCCTGAAGAGTCAAAGTCAGTGCTAAAGGGCTGCATGCATTAAACAGCAAACCCCATAAGTTCATCAGCAGTAAAAGCAAATGAATCTACCCACGTATCATTAAATGTTCCGTTTTCTTCAGAAACTTTTCTTTTCTTCGATTTATCCATGGTTGGCCTACGGGGGGAGGGGGGGAGCTCAGTAAATTGGCACGGGTCTGGAGATCGGCGGCTGTGCCAGAGATATAGGTGTGTTCAGTGCTTTTTTTGTAAAAAAAAACAAAAAAGGTGCTGGAACTGACGTCGCCTCTGGCAGTAAGCACACACACCAATCCCAAGCCGAGCAGCATAGCCGTGTCCGGAGCAGCTCTCTCTCACTATCAGATAGCAGATTGCAGACACAATAGCATCCTGTAGGCACTATGTTAATGATGTTTGCTGCTGATCTGCTACACCAAAATCACTTCGTAAAATTAATTGAAAAAAAGGTGACGGAATGCCCTTCCGGTGCGTTCTGTGACAAAAGAAGCCCTGGGTGTGTTTAGTGACTGATTAGCAGATAAACAGTCAAGTGCTGTGAATTGTGACAGGTCTCAAGCACAGCTTTTAACATTCAGATGAAGAAGATTACACTGGGACAAAGAATCATTTCAGCAGTGTTTTGTGTAACATGAGAGCCTGCAGGAAGCTTGTTTAGCAGCGGAATGTAGCGATTTACTTACCTAGCTGATTTACTTAACTAGCTAGCGCTGCATTCCTGAGTGAAGCTTCGAGCAGATCAGCAGCTGTGCCGGTGCATATTTTGAGTGACGGAGCCGCAGCAGAGGGGCTCAAGAGCCACGTGCGGCTCCGGAGCCGCGGGTTGCCAACCTCCGAGCTAGAACAATACAATCCACTGGACTGACTTAACAGTGAGCAATGTGGCCACACCATGCATGACACGTTGGGGGATCAAGTCAAGCAATTGGCCCCCAGGCCTGACTCAAGTCACACCTGTGACTCTGCTCAGACTTGACTCAGGAGCAACAAGCGACTCAACTCGATGCTTTTTTTTTATGTCCGAGCCGCTCCAGGGATTACTGTATAGCAGGATATCCTAGAAGGCAGGTGCAGACACAGCAGAGGGGTGGAGGGGGGGAGTTTTAAGGAGGTGGGGGCAGGATAGGGAGGAGGGGTTGTGATAGGGGGAAGGGAAGGGTCCAGCTCTTATTGTTGGCATAAGGGAGGCGGTGGGAGGGAGGGGCAAGGGAAATTCAGGTGAGAACAGAAAAGGACTTCAATACATCACTGAGAGACGAGCAATGCAGCACCACCTCCCTTTTATCGGTAAAAGCTGGCTTCTGAGACTTGAGAAGAGACTGGATGCAAAAATTTCTTGCATTGACTCAGGGCTCAACTTGGACTTCAAAGTAAAGACTTGGGACTAGACTCGAGACTTGGAGGAAAGGACTGGGAGACATCACTCCTACGCATGACTGTATTACAAGCTGCACCTGCTGAAAGTCCCATTTCTTTGGTCTTTTGCAATTAGTCCGAGTCTTTTAGAGAGTGCTATTTGCACACTGCTAAAAAGGAGGAAATGAGGACACAGATGACATCACTTTGCATAAAATGCACATATGGGCAACTGCATATTTAAATGTGCATTTAGAAATTCGGAGGATGAATTAAAAAGACGTCCACCATGGTGTGGAGGACTGGCACACCCTCTCCCTCTGCTGCTGCGGGTGGGAATCGCCAAGGCCAGCTCTTCCTTCTCATGGTTCTTTCTCTTCAAAGTGATGGGACTGTAGTTGGGACTCTAAGCACCTTCATAGATAGGACAGTCTCTGCCGGGTGCTTCCAACTGAGGACTGTTAGCTATAAAAGAGGCCACATGCTGCCCTTGCCCTCAATAGGTGGAGTTAAGGATAATTCAATAAAATGTTTGACGGAGACTTTATGTGGTTTTCTAGGACCTATTCCCTTTCTCTGTCTCCCTTAAGTGCCTCCTCCCTTCCAGAGTTGCTGCTGGCAGCAAGGAGAAAAGCTGTTTGAGGCAAGCATGTGGTTTAAGACTTGTGTCTGGCTTCTCAGAGATGGCCTGTGTGAGAGTAAGCTAATGGGTTTGGATCCTGGCCCTTGCTCACACTCGTTCTGTTGGCAGAAGACTTACAACATCATTTTAGGAGCCATTCAACTACATCCAAACTGTATTTTTAAAAATGTCAAGTAAAACAACATGTTCAGTAGCTCCCAGGAATACCCTGTGGTAGAACATGAAAACCAAGCATTTTCCATGGCAGGGAAGGTCACAGCATGCACATGAACAAAGAACAAATTAGTACTTGCTGTTTGCAGCTGGCAGGGATAAGTTCGGGGTTTATTAAGTTCAAGATGGGGTTGTTCCCTTGATGTAGGGATAAAAGCTGGGGAAGGCTTGGTTTGGAAATCCAGAAGGTACATCCTCAGCTTCAGCTTAGGTAGCAGAGGAGGCAGTTCAGGATGAAAAGTTGGCTGCCTTAAACAGAAGCAACAACAGGTTTTAAAAACAGCAGAGGATTCTTGTCCGTGGATCATGAAAAAACAGTGACAGGTGGAGAAGGAGAAAGTGAGACAGGGCCTATTAATGCAGGAAGATAAATTATGGGTGACAACAGATTTAAAATTAAAAGAGGACTCCAAGTAGGTTCTTTCCAGCTTTGCAATTATGGAGCTGACAGGAGACCATGCTGGAGAAACGAATTATGGTTCCAGCTGTTAGCCATGTCCCTCCTCTTGCAGTTGGCGAAAGTTCATCTAAAAGCCTGCTGCCCAGTGCCTAAAATGGAATGGGACAGAACAATTTCCATCCCAGGTGATCAGCCATGGGGTAGTTTGCTAGTTTTCTCCATCCTGAGGCAAAAGCAAGAGAATTAGAGGACTACCAATCAAGGAAGCAGCTTGGAAACTGTTGCTCATGTAAAAGGAGATGCTTAGAATGTTGTCTAGAGGGCACATTGTGGACTATGTTGGTGCTCTTGGATCCTCATCACTGGCATCCATCTTGGATCTGGGTGTTGGCTTCTACCCAGAAGCCCTAAACTGTTGTGTAATGGAGGGTATCTATAGGACTGCCTCTTTTATATGAGCCTGTCAGCATCCAAGAACCTGTTGTATGTTAATACACACACGTCCAGAAGGACAATATTTGTGGGTAGACAAGACAGGACCATTTTGGTCACATTGCTCCAACCGTGGAAGTCCCTCCTGAAGAGAGTGAAATTGGTTCCCGCCTTACTTGGTTTTAAATGGGCAGGAAAGTCTAATTTGGCCCACAGCTTGTGTAACGCTGTAAGATTATTTGTTTGAATGTTTTTATTTGATTTATTTTTACTTTCTGATTGCAGGCTGAGGGAGTGATCAATAGATATGACGAACAAACAAATCAACTACTGGAGGAAGACAAGAACAGCACCTTGATCCAAACTTGGGTTTGGTGGCCTGCTTGCCCACCAGTTTCATTGTAAAACCAGGACAGCAGTACACCTAAAGAACGCCATGCGAGCCTTCTTCCCTTATCTCTATCTTTCTGTACGAGAGTCTTCAGAGTGTAGCATTTCACACTGCAGGAGACAGAACATATGCTCAAATTCATGCTTTTAAAAACACAAAGCCTAGAGAAAATTATGCATAACAAAGAGCTTAGTTTAGAACCCTCTTCCAGATTATCTGCTAGTTTTCCATGGACAAGGGTATTCTGATGTGAGGAAATCCAGAGGAAGAAGATTCCCTGTCTCCAGTCTAAAAGGGTTACATACATTTCTAAGACAGACCACTGCTTTTACCACTGAGGTGGGAATATAAGGAGTTGAATATTCAGCCCGGATGCCTTTTCAGAGGCATTCCAATTTGATATATCTCTGTGAGTCCATCTCAGACTATGCTAACTTTCCCAGTTATTTGGGGCTAGGCTTATTTTGGAGCCCTTCAGTTGGTTTCTCCTCTTCCTCCTCCTCTCCTCCTCTTCATTACTTTGTAAAGTGTTAGGGATCTAAATGCTAAGGAAAATCAAAGGCAGAAGGAGAAGATGGAGACCAGTCATGAGATGGATTGACCCCATAAAAGAAGCCACAGCCTTGAGATTGCAAGAGCTGAGCAGTGTTGGAAGCAAGGAGAGCTGAACTGAGTGCACATTCTCCATGGCTTCAGAAGAATCAGGAGGAGGAGGCGGAGGAGATAAAGGAGAAGAGAGAAATGAAGGTGGAGGAGGAGGAGGAGGAGGAGGAGATCATCAACCAGCTTCCAGAGAAGGAGAAGGAGAAGGAGAAGGAGAAGGAGAAGGAGGAGGAGGAGGAGGAGGAGGAGGAGGAGGAGGAGGAGGAGGCCTCAGAATGTGGGCCATCCCAAGATAGATAGAAGAAACAGAGAGACTTCTCTCAAGACCGGACTCCACAGGTGTCCAGGTAGTCCCTGGGAATAACCAAGATGCACAGATGGCAGGAGGAAAGTGAGAGCAGGGGAGTTTCTCAGATACAGACAAGGTGGGTGCAGCTCTCAATCCCATGATGCACTGTCAGCAGAGAAGGGCAGCCCCATGAGAGGATCAGGGTGCAGAGATGAGGTGTGCTTGTCTTCAGAAGACCCCTCCTGAAGGGATGGGGTCCAAGTATGCTCATAAAGAGAAGGTGAACACAAGATTAGGTCAATAAACCACTCTGCATTCATTCTGCGTGTTTTGTGCTTTAGGTCAATACAGAATGATTTGCAAGGAAAGAGGCATGCAAGTTCTGAAGGAAGAACTGAGGGTCCGGACAAGCAGGGCTTTCATTCACAGGTTCACCATAAGTTGGAGGTGACGGCATGTAACAAGGACAGTACTTTTAACAGTCAGATTGCAGTGTCGTACCTCTTGTACTGCCATGTTTGCTGGCTGAATTTCATGGTAAACTGTATTACCTAGAAGTGCCACATAGGTAGGCAGTATTGCAAAGCCAAACTCTTGATATGCCTCCCAGTCTGTAGATAGAAATTAACTCTGAGCTGAATAAGGATGGGAAAGAAACATGTTCAGTTCCCACTGTAATGAACACCTGCCCAATTATGCACTTTCATATATGAAAGTATATAAATGAAAACACTATCTTGTTTTGAAATTCACAGATCTCTGAATGTTACAATGAAATTTGCCAACAACAATGGGTACAAAAATACATAAATGAGGGGGAGGCACCCAGAAATGCATAGTAAATATATGATGCATTAAGTATATGATATATTAGGGAAATTGCTCACAAAATATATTAGGACAAAAATGAGTACAAAAATCCATGATATCAGAAAATTGTGCACAAAACCACGTATGACCTTTAATGCAAACCGAAGGAGAGAAACAGAAGGATCCCTCAAAAGTAAAGCAAACTGAACTTCAGATTGGAAAAATTCTTAAAGTTTGCAACAAATCTGACTTAAGACTGGACAATGGGAAAAGGAGATAAGCCAAAATAGACAGAAGCATCCATCCCGTTGCCTTGCAGAGATGTACCAGTGAGAAACAAGATCAAATTGTATAATAGCAAAAGATTATAGAAATAAGTGTAGTGCAGGATCTGTGTGTGTTTCTTTTTTCATATGCACAGAGTTGTTCTCTTTGCAATAAATACACTCAGTCTTTTCTTACCTAGCATCCTACCTCAACTATTTCCCCTAGTCATGGCTTGACCAATCAGCTCTGACATGCGTTCAATCAACCCATTTGAGTGGATGTCTTGCAGATGGTCTTTTGGGGCTAGAGAACTGGCACTTTACCTGCCAACGGTAAGATTCTCACCTTGTTGGAAGAGCTAACATATGATCCAGGTCTCTGAGTATTTTAGAGTACAAGAAAGCTATCCAGAGCTAAAATATTTAATGTATGAGATGCATTCAGAGCTAGACTATGTCTCTTTCCATATATGAAATGCATTGGGAGCTAAAATACTTAATACAAGTGCATTTGGAATTATAAGACTATGCATATGATGAAATCACATTTACATGGTATCTTCATACGATACTGGCAATGTTCATGGAATATAGGGTCCATATGAATGGCCCAGGAGCCCCTTTTGACTTCCTACGTTTCTATTGGGTCTTTGCTTCAAAAGGCTTCATTATGGTAATGGGATCACAACCAGATGGCACATACAAGTCACTTGAAAGAGCCTCTTTCAGTGTGTGAAATTAGCCCTTTCCAAAACTTTCATATAATTTTTCTACCTGCACAAGAGTTGCCTGATGCCCTTTGGTGGCTGGTGGCGACTAGCTCGAGATGACTCCCACCTTCTTGGAGTGGAGAATGAAGGGAACTATTTGGTAGTCTTTTGTGTGGACAGGGAACAGTGGAAGCAGTTTTCCTCTGATGTAAGCTCTCTTGGACAAAAGTCCAGCTCAAATTCAGGAATTGTTTTCCCCAGCTGGCAAATAAATATGTATGAACAGTGAGGCTTTGGTCCACAAAGCCCAAGGATCATAAAGGGTATGATAAAGGGTTTGCAGGCCAATGCTTTTTCTAGACAGAGAAAAAAGGCATCGGGTGAGCCTAGGCTTTGTCTTCCACAAGCCAAAGGACTCTGGTAGCATAAGGCCTCCACCCGATTTTGGGGGATTCTCCCTTCCACCCACACCACAACTCACCCCATTCAGCTGGGTCCAACGCATACAAAATAAGAAGAGAGGGATCCACCAAGCCACTACAACCACTCATGACACCACTAGATTTTTCAATCTGTTCTGTGTTAATTCAGAGGGGAAGAAACCCATGATCCAGGAAAAAAGGCAAAGTTAAATGTGTGGATATTTCAATAAGAGAGGATTGTGTAGCAGCACAAGGGGGGTGTATGAACATCTTCATGGAAAAGATGGTTTTAAGGAATGATCTGAAGAAGAGACAGCGTACAAGATATTAGTTCCAAGTATAAAAGGCAGTTAACTTAGCATCACAATTTTCATGCAAGATAAATATGCCCATTAGTTGAATGATAGATGAATGTTATCCCTTCCTTTGTGCATGTATATTTTTTTGTTTCTAATTTACACTTAGACAACTTTTTCTTAACAAACATGTTGCAAAACAGGCCCAAGGATTGGAAACGAGGTATGTTTGTAATAGCACAGAAATTAGCCAGTTGCTACTCTTCACAGCTGGTTTTGCCCTGAACTATGGTGCAAACCTGTAGGAAAAAAATCAGGGCTCATAGAAGAGGAAAATCATGTTTGTTAACGTATACATTAAAATGGCTGCATTGTTTGCGGTTTGTCTCAAGCCCATGTCTCAAGCACATTTCCACCCGAGGAAGCAGACCCTTTGAAAGCCTGCCAATGGAATTTCCTACACTCCGAGGGAGTAGGAAATATGAAATCATATTGCAACTGAACACCAAATGTTCATGCATCAATGTAAACAAGATGGGGGCATGGAACACTGTAGATCAAAATAAATGTTCCAATTGACTTAGGGAAAGGGGAAATTACTAAGCAATGGCACATCCCATTAATGGGTTAACCATTTTATCATACTATTCCTCTTTTCTTTTTCTTTTTTTTCTTCTTTCTTCTTCTTCTTCTTCTTCTTCTTTTTTTTTTTGAAAAGGCTTATTTAAATGTTTATCAGTTGTGCAAAGTGGAGCAGCACTAGAGAGACGCAAGGGAAAACTGATCATTGCCTATGCAAGGCAGCGTTGTAGGAAGATTAAAATAACATTGAGTATATTCTGTAAATGAAGGAGAGAACTAAAAAAAAGCCTCCAGAGTCCATTATAAATTTTAATAATACATCAAGGTAATGTAACTGAATAACCGATCTCTGAGGGAAGAAACACAACATTTGGCTAATATTACAATTTAAATTATGAAAACAAAAAGAGCTTTTAGTTAATCTTGTCTTTCTGCTTTTATTCTTCAGGCTTTTTATATTTTTTTTATTTTTCCCTGAATCCAAAACACCATGTAAACAAATAAAAGTATGGGAGAAAAATAAACAGTTTGGCATCTCAGTAGATTAATTAATGCGCTTCAGCCTTGGCACCGGTAGGCGAAAATTATGTGCATAAATAATATCACTAATTAAAAAGATGCAGATTAACATGCAAATAATGTTAATGAGGATCTGCAATTCCAGAGTGGATTCGCATAACATCAACAATTTAATGGGTTGGAAGGCTTGTGTTTGCATTACATTAATAAATTTCAAAGACCTTGCATGAAAAAGTTCTGTTGGAGCCTCCGCATCCCACTAGTGAGTTGTAAATTCTGTGGGCAGTGGCAAGCCCTCATCGGCAGATGCCCAAGTCATTATCTCCAAGGTGGGGTGTGCCTGTGCAACCAGCTGCTGAGGACTGGGCAGCGGGCACAAGGCCGTGCCAATTATTCATAGTATTTGGGGAGTCTTGATATTTATTTAAACCGATTAATATTTTGTGCTCGATCTGAAGGGAAATCATTCTAAGCAAGTAAAGTTGTTCTTTTTTGTTGTTGCTTTTTCAAAATCTCTTCTTAGCCTTTGATGTGTCATGGATGGTTGAATGCATAATGGAATTGATTAAGCAGACATAATTTCTAACCATGGGCAAAACAATATAAGATGTCTTTCATGATGTAATCGAATGTTGAGATAAAATATGGCTGCATTAAAAATCCAAATGAGTCATAATAACCCAGATTTTATTTCAATGGCTTTTATTTTTGCACAATGGAAAAGTCTCCTGTTCTTATTCTAAATGGGAGAAGCTTCTCGCTGGACAAAGATCAAAGGTTAGGGCAGATTAGAACAAACTTCTTTTAAAAATTCAAGCATTCCTCTTCACAGCTTCTGCGGAAAACAATAACACCCGTATCACTTGTCAACTAGAATAGAACAAAGCCAGTCTAGTGTAGAGGAGAGCAGGGAGAGATATCCAATGGCCCTTGGAAACCAGCTTGGAGGAACCATTCTGGGGAGGCAGGGAAACTCCACTTATCCATCAACATCGATTTAAACAACCCCAACCTCTTAAGAGCTACGCATGCAAATTTCTTTGCTGGGATGCTCAATTCTTCCATACTAAATGCTTCCTTTTATTCTCAAATGGATTTAATCCCAAATATGGTGACGGTCAAAATGTTGGTACTTTTTGAAAAATGACCTGAAATTCTATTCTTGCTCATCTTCAGGGGTAAGTGGGACCAGACTGTTTTCTGCTGTGTCTGAGCGGAGCTTTGCCGTTAGGTCTGTTTCCATGTCTGAAAGAACCACCAGGATAAAAGGATCGCTTGGCTGCTGTACCTGCATGCCAAAAAGGCCCTTTTCCAGGTAACTGCCTCCCTGATCTCCTTCAAGGAGGGCTCCTGGAGAAGGACATCTGTCTCAGATCTCAAGGGGCAGGTGGGCACATAGGAAGGAGATGCTCCTTCAAAAGACAGGAGACCCTGGTGAATGCACCCAAACCAGATCCCCTCCTCTCACTAAATCCAGCCCATATTTGTATCTTCTTTGACTCACCTGCAGCTGAGGTGGCCAAGGGGTTCTTTGGCCCCGGTGCTTCTATCAGACATGGAAGCAGACCTCATGGCAAAGCTCCCCTCAAGCCTAGTCTGTCCCTCTGGATGTTTCAACCTAGCAGGAACAGTGGGCAGGGATCGTGGGAAAAGCATTCCTAAATATCTGAAGCGCACCAGCTTCCCGGTCCCGCTTTGGTCCTTCCCTGCTCAGCTCCCTCCTCTGACAGACCCAAAGCAAACCACGGAGTGAGTTGGGCCCAGGTTAGCAGCTTCAGGGTGCTGATCAGCTTGAAGTGAGCCAATCAGGGGCTCAGTTCCCTCTGGAGCTGGGCAGCTGCCATTTTCCACATCCCACAATGCAAGGTGCAGAAGTAGTAGGAACTAGCTTCCACCTAGCCGACCCGCATCCCTTGAAGGGGACGTTAGCAGAGAGACCATGCAGGGAACTAAAATGAGGGGTCTCTGGGCCTGCCCTTTTATTCTAACCCCTTAATCTTTTTTGGGGGGTGGGAGGTTATACACTGGCTGCAAGAACTGTTTTGAGGTTTTTCTTTTTGTTACTTCGGTTGAGTAGACAAGAAAGGAAATGGTCAGCCTAATCAATGGACCCCAACTATACTGGTGTGTGTAAATTGTGATGGTCTTGTGTCTTCTTGCACCAACAGAGCCAGTGCTGATGGGACAGGAAGAGGCAGAAAAACTGAAACAAGAATGCAGAGCGGTGCATTCGATTCCAGGCTACAAAAAATGCACAGGATTTTCTTCTGAATAAGGCCTGGTGTGTGTCCCATTTGACCTTGTGAGATTTTAAAAGGTTTGACTTTATGGAAACATATTTTAATACTAAATATTGGGGATGAACAAGAGTTTCATTCAAAACACAGATACAAATGTCCCACTCACAGTCACAGCCCTGAACATAATTGCAATGTGCTAAGAAAAACTAATTTCTTGAGCTTGCAATCATTTTCCCAAATTGTATCCTCCTTGAAAAATGTACGCTTTACCATGACCCTTTTCCAAAATGGACATTTTATTTATTCAATGTATAGGACATAAATTACCCTGCAAGGAAGCCTGCAAAATCCTCCTCATCCTCAGCACGTGGTCTGTACAGCAACCATTTCATGCTCTAATCATAGGGGTGGGGAACACATTTGGGTGCATGTGTAGAAATTGCATGCATGGGAAAAGAATTCATCCTGTTTCGAAATGCATACTTTCCCAGTTGTTGTTTTTCCCCCTGCTTCCTTTTTGGGAGCAAGAATGTGATGAAACGAGCTTTGAAGTGAACAATCAAGTGGGCATTGCTTGTTTGCCCATTTCTACTAAATATGTGGGATAAAGATAGAAAACATCGCAATGCAAGAGGAATATGCCTGACTAGTGCCCAAAAAAGTGGTTTGTTTGTTTGTTTGCTTTAAAACTTTTTAGACCATCCCTCACCATGGTCTTGGGATGGCTTAGCAATAAGGCAAAATAGGTCGACTCAAATTATATTGTTTTTATATTGTGTTTAATTATTTATGACTGTGAGCTGCCCCAGGCTTCGGCGAATGGGGCAGCATAGAAGCCTCCGAAAGAAAGAAAGAAAGAAAGAAAGAAAGAAAGAAAGAAAGAAAGAAAGAAAGAAAGAAAGAAAG
>JAIXND010000773.1:19397123-19426747 GCA_023646645.1 Varanus salvator macromaculatus
AAGAAAGAAAGAAAGAAAGAAAGAAAGAAAGAAAGAAAGAAAGAAAGGAAATAGAATAAAGCACAGTACGATGGGCAAAAGTGTAAGTGCCGAGTGGGATCCCACGCAGGGAGGCAAAGAATAATTTGCCATGCCAAACCGTTGCAGGAAGAACTGGTGGTCACTTGAAAAATCTCAATGAAAGGTTTTTTGGCATCTTCCCTGCCTCATATCAAGTTGCCTTTGTTTAATCTCATTTCGTCTAATTCTAATGCAAGCCATCACTTCTTCTATTAGAACTGGATAACCTGGAGAAGAAATGGAATGCTTTCAACGAATTAAACAAGTAACTCAGGACGCGTTTTCACCTCTATCTCTAATCACGGGTAAAAGGTAGGGGTGTGTGTAGGAGAGCACTGATGTGTCCGTTGGGGACCTACCGGGATTTCCCGATTAATTCTCAAGGCTGACTTGATGCCTGCACTAGCAAAGGAATGCGCATAGGCAACGCTGAAATTCACGAAGAACTCGTGTGAGTGATGGAACTTCATCTGAGCATTTGAGCACCCTGAATGGTTTTCTACCACAAGTAAATGCATAATAGCAACATGAAGAAGCTAATTATTGAGCATTATTCTTATTCTCTGATACATTGGCTGATGCAATCTGATACAGGGCACATCCTTTCAATGACCCACTGTGCACTTTGGATGAGTCAACTCTTGGGATGAATTTCCTGGAGAACAGAAGGATCTCAGTGTGTTCTAGAGACTCCTCCAGCCTTGACTATCCTGTAGGTCACTCCATGCATCTGTGTGAGGTCATGTGGTGATGTCATCATTTAGGGCATCAAAACTCTGGTTATGCAATGCACACCCTACAGCAAACATTCAGGACCTGTGATGGAAGTTATAAACAAGGCCAAGTTCCATTTCAGTGTCCTAAGGGTCAAACAGCAAGTTCAACAGAATTTGCAGTTTTATTCAGTATCTTCTTTACTATTCTGCCATTAATAGATTGAGAGGTGAAATCAGAGCCTTTGGACTTCGTGGTTCACTGGGAATCAAGAAGAAAAGGACAAACCAGGAGGCAGGGTCGAGGAGAAAGCAAAGGTCTAGGCCAAAGAAAGATGCTAAGTCAGGAGGAGTTGAGCCCTGCTAGGCATATTATTTGGGGCTTAAGTCAATGGCTGGGCTGAGATGACCCAACAAGCCATGGTGAATTTTTACAATCATTGGTCTGTCATGTTGCCTGGTATCACCATGGTATGTGTTCCTATGTTCTTTTTGGCACCAGGTTAAAACCTTTTTATTCAAACACCATTTTAAGAATTGACCTGACCCAAGTTGGGCTTGGGTTTCAGTAGCAGCCAGGTCTTGAACTTACCTGTGTGGCTACCTGGCCTCTCTCAAAGTGCCTCTGCCAGTCGGCCCGCCTGCCTACCTTCCAACGGAAGCCCTCCAGATGTGACGGAGAACAGTTTCCATAATCTCTTAGCCAGCAGAGCCTCCAAGTTGCGCTACTCCTCGTTTCTGACTCCAGTATCCTTTCCTTGCAGCCTTTCCCCTCTAGCATCTCAGTTCCAATCTTCTTTAGGCAGAGCTTTAGGCAAAGCTTGGGTCTGTCGACCTGCCACCTAATGCTCAGCTCTCCTGTGGATCCTGCTCCAGTTTCTGTGTTCTTTGCTTAGCATTCCAAGTCCTGCTCCTCCATAGCTGTCAATATTCAGCTGGATGTTCGAAACTTTTCCCCAGTCCTTTCCAGGCCCTTTCAGCTTATTTTTTCCTTTCTTTTCAAATGCCCACAATTAGTTCTTTGATGCAAAAGGTGTCGTGACAAATGTGATGCAAAGACAAGACCAAACCCTGTACCCATTGTAGTATTCCTGAACCAATACTGCATTGTGGGCTATTCTATAGTCCAAGACACTAGCTAATTTTTCTTTGCCTTCCTACTGGCTCATTTTAACAATTGATGCTTCATCACATTCTCTCCCACTGAACAATCCTCACTGCTACAAATGCGGCAGCTGAGAGTTGTATGCAAATCTCGTTGCAACAGAACTGAGTTGGGGCCCTGAAATGTGTTTAAAATTTGAAAAATCTGGAATTCTAGCTTGTTTGTTTAAGTACATGGACTTTCCCAGCTGGGTACCTCTGCTGCTTTCTTTGGATAACAACTCCTAGCATTCCGGATGATTGGTCATGCTGCTGGGAGTGATGGGAGTCGGCAAGCAAAACATCTGGAGGGCACCAGGTTGAAGGGGCTTGGTCCTAACACAAAGTTCTGGCTGTGAAGACATGCTTGGCATCTAATCATGCAAGGTTTTCCAAAATCCTTGTCCAAAGAACTTACTAATTTGGGTTTCTGAAGGCACTGAAGAAAGAGTTGCCCAAAGAAGAAAGACGTACTGATGCTCTATAAGCTTCTGCTGAATTCTTCACTATGTTCTGCTCCCAGATACATCTTCCAGCCATGGAACCAGTCTTGGCATCTGGGGTGCAGTGTGGGTTGTGGAACGCAGCAAGATGGACATTTTGAAGGCAGGAAATGCTCAGGCAGGCGCAAACAGGAAGCTGCCCAGTTGAGAAATGCGGGAAGGCAATTGGGTGGCACCTTAGCCTTAATTCAGAAGAGGCAGGTTAGCAAAGGGTAAGAACAGCCTCAGCTGGGCCTACACTTCCTGGACCTGCCAAAACTAACGTAGCTTTCCAGCAGTCTATCAGCAGTTTGGCAATTACAGAGCCAAGTAAAGCGGTTGATGAAGCCTCTGGTGGCCACCACACATGGCTGGGAGGATTCAGCTTGGTCAGTCAAAGGATGTGAAGACTATGGGCTGGATTTTGAGAGAGGAGGGGATCTGGTGTGGGGTGCATTCACCAGGGTCTCCTGTCTTTTGAAGGAGCACCTCCTTCCCTACATGCCCCTTGAGATCGGAGGCAAAGGTCCTATCCCGGGAGCCCTCCTTGAAGGACAGTAGGAGGGTAGTTACCTAGAGAAGGGCCTTTTCGGTGGTGACACCCTGACTGTGGAACATCCTCCCCAGGGAGGTTTTCCTGGCGCTGTCACTTTATTCTTTTCAGCTTCAGGTAAAAACCGTTTTATGTTCCCATCATTTTAATGTTTAATTGGTTTTATTCTGTGTTCTATTACTGAGATTAGATGCAGTGCCTTGTTTTGTTTTATATTCTCAGAGGTCCTTTCCCTTTCCCTTTCCCTTTCCACCATCCCTAGATGCTTGTAGTGGATGGCCTGTAAAAGCCTTTAATAAATAAATACATGATAAATTTTCAAAGGCAAACAGGTGCTTCTGTGAGATGGAGGGCCAGGGAAGACCACTTCCACCAGTGTAGTTCAGACAGCATAAATCAGAATCCAGCCCCTTGGCTGAGCTGGTCCCCCACTTCCCAACACATCTTTTTTTTTTGGTGTTGTAAACCAGGTTTGGGCCAAGAGAGAAGGGGGCGTATGGATCCTTCAGCCTCTGCAGTGCATGGTTTCTTTTTAAAGTAGCTATTTTGCACTTTTTGCAGAAAATTAGTTTAGGCCACAATCCTTTACCCACACCTGGGAATATGATCCACTGAAATCAGTAGACCTTACTTCTGAGTAGACATATATAGGATTGCTGTATTACATTTTTGTTTTGGCGGGGGTAGTCTCTGTGCTACACAGTGCCCAGTGAATAGAGCATGCCCTGAGCTTTATAGCGAAAACACCCCCCAAAAAAACAAGCAAACCGAAAACCCTGCATAACTATTTTGCAAAATGCTTTAAGTGACCTTTTGCCTCCCTGTTGCCAAGTTCTGCTCCTCGTGGTACAGGCGCACGCATAATGTTGGTGCGAGAGCACCTGTTAGAGGACTTAGACATGGTTCTGCAACTACAAGCTTCCTGGGACATCCTCCAGAGTGTATTATCTTTAGCTCCTACAGAGCAACTGCTGTTAGATTTAAGAGAAGGAGAGCACAAGGACCTCTTCAGCGGAGACACGAGCAGCTGGCCAATAACTTAACTCCGAGTTTTGCTTTACGCTTCCTGAATTGTCCAGGGGATTGGATAGACAACATATAAAAATATGACAGGGCAGATGATGGATGAGCAGCCGCCAGTCTCATTTCGCCCATACAAATAAAACATCATGCTTGCGTGTTTGGATAGTACATTGAAAGGACAAAAATTAGCAGATGTTGATTGCATTCCGCTCCATGCAACATACCAAAAACCACAGAGGAATGTTTAAGAGATTGTAAAGGGACTTTATCATGTCATGCCTATAGAACTCGATGTCAAGCAGCAAAAACGCTGCAGAGACAGTTCGGCCTTGTCTGTGTTTGGTTTTAACGTTTTGCTCCGCCACATTAAAACGCAAGTACATTCTGCGCAGTTGGTCCGAGCGGAGAAGCCATACTTTCTCCTTGTCCTCCAAAGCAATGCCTTATGGCTGTCAAAATATTTCATTGTGTCAGCCCAGTATCAAAATAAAATATTAGTCAAGCTTCGTGGTGGCAGTGGTGGGAAAGCTTTTTAGTTCATAGCTTCGTGGCATCTATTAAATATGCATTTTCTCTGCTCGCAACTGGCGGCAAAACATCTTTGCTTTGGGAATCGGCCATTAGGGCAGGGTAAGTAGGAACTGTGGGTACCAACACCCCTTCTTGGTGCCCACTCGCTTTTTAATCTCCTTAATTAATGCATTTTCTTACTGGCAACCAGGATTAACTGTGCAGTGGGTTTTTGTGGGTGAATGAAACTGGATTCGAAGGAACTCTTTGGGTGTGCATTGGGGCTCAGACTCTCGGGATACGGCAAGCTCCACCTTGGCCTCGTTCTTGGTCTTTCAGACTCACCAGCTGCCACACTTCCCTTGGCAGCCATGTTGTGCTTATGACAGTTTCTCACATTGCTGCATGCGCCAATGGTCCCCAGAAGCTTCTGGTTAGGAAATGTGGGAGTGCCACTGGAGAGCTGCAGGATCCCTGTGAGAAGAACTAGTGGCTGAACTACACATTACACTAAGGGCATTTTCTTTTTCAAGGAAAATTGACTGTGCCTGGACACACTGGAATGGTAGGAGAGGTTTAAGCATTTCATGTATTTTCCAAGCACTTTTATAGCAGCCTCAGTACCATCACTTGGGCTGGCAGGATAGGAGCAAACAGTCACGCAGAACTGAGCAGGACATTGGGAAACGAGGGCTTGTTTGCCTACAGTCCACTGCCTTTTGGGGGCAAGACCCGTCCACTCACACCAGGGTAATCTGAATGTGTCTGTAGGACACATGCATCGATGGGGTGAGGAAGGCAATACGAGATCGGCAGCTCAGGTCCTGGATTAGGCCATCTGTACAGTGATCATTTCCATGTCATGCTCAGTCACAGGATTTGTTCCAGGTCCCTTTTCTGCATCAATGAAAAATAGGGAAAAAAATGAAAATAGAAACACAGTGAATCAGAAGGGGCCTCCCGGGCCATCTAGTCTGACCCACGGCTCCAGCCAGTTCCGCTCATGACACACCTACCATGTGTATGTCCAGTCTATCCTCAAACATCCTCACCAATGGGGCTTCAACCACCTTCCATGGAAGCCCATTCCATACATAAGGGTCTTAACCATCAGGAAGTACTTCCTGGCATCCAACTTGAATCTTGGCTCCCTGAGCTTTGCTCCATTGGGAATGCATCCTGCCCTCTACTGCAGGGGAAAAAGGGTCAAAACTACCTCTACGTGGCACCCCTTCGTGTACCATTATGTCACTAACAGGTGGCCTCTGAGTCTCCTCCTCTCAATCCTGAAAAGACCCTGCTCCCTCAGTCTCTCCTCATGAATAATATTCTGGTCCCCATTAACCCAGTACTAGGCATCTTTCATCCCTCAGTCCTGGGAAGTGAGTGCATAAGGAAGTTGTGTGTCTACAGGTGTGCTTCACGGTGCCAGATCCAGATCTGGAGGCACTCTGGGGCAAGACACCTGCCCTGCCACCACCTCCGCATGTTCCTTCTCATCACTTGCCTGCCAGACAGGCAGAGACGCACTGAGTCAGTCAGCTACTGCTTCTCCATTTGACCAGCAGTGTTTCTGGGCAGGTGAACAAATAGGATGTAGTGGAGAAGAGGGTCAGCGACTCCAGATGGCTCTTAGCAATGTGGTCCTTCAGCAGATACCTGGCCATCCCTCTGTTTATTGTCAGCCCTGATGCTTAATAGGCCTTCAGTTAACTAGATAATTTTAAGGCATCGCTGTGTGAGTCCAAAGGCCCTATTCACAGAATAACACCTTCTCTACTTCATTTCTCCATGATTTACTGGATTTGTGTCGTTCCAGTCAGTCTCTACCATGGGCAGATAATTCTTCTATGACCAGATATGGTCAGAGCATTCCATCAGTCCTACTGTAGAGGTATAGCAGAATCATTCATTCCCAAGGAAGGCAGCCAACTGTGTCTTTGCACAGGTCACTGTTTTGACTTGGCTTCTGTCCAGCCAATGCTGAGGTCAGAACAATTAATCACGCAAACACATGGAAAGAGTTCCTTCAAAGATGGGGCAGTGAAGCACACCGCTGCAGAAAAACTTCTGAGCAACCTTTGAGTGATATGTCTGAATATTCATGCTTGTCCAAGACTTTTGCAAGCCTTACTCAGAACAATCCTGGCTACTGGCAGTATACTGTGAACAGACAAATCAATCAAACAGAAACGTCTAGTTCTGTTTCATATAGGATCAGTTATAAGTCTATGCCATTCAGTTTGCACTAAATGAAACATTTCTGGCTGGGGCAGGCTGGGAGAAATCTACATTTTCCTGTGTAAATACTCATAGGATTGTACTATAAAGCATCTTAGGTGTACACTTAAAAAATGCATGAAGCAGAGATAAGATGCGCAATCCTCATTTCAAAGCAAAATGGTTTGCCACAGTTTTTAGTTCCTTCGGTTCCTGTACATCTCCCCCACCCTTTATGTTACCCGCACACATGTGCATGCATATAACACTGCAAAATAACCACAGCAGCCATAATATGATCCTCTGACTGCATGGGTACTTTTTGTGTGTCATCGTGCGATCGTCCTGCATGCTGGTAAAACAGCAATGAAAAAGATTCTCCTTTACTGCCACTCTTTCGATCTCACCAAGTTTGCTTTTCCTCTGGTGAAGGATTGATGCGCTTGTGCTTAATATTCAGGACAAAAAGAACCATGATGCATGAAGAATTCCTAATGCATCATTTGGACTTCAGAAATGTGTTTGGACACTCTGGAACTCCAAAACCTCTGGGGAACCCCTCTAAGAACTATCTGCCCAACTTTATCAGCTTCCAATACTTTAGATACAACTTGGATCATTCTCAGAGGAAAACCTCCACCTTAAAAGCCGAGAAACTAACTATGGCTTGATATTTCTTAGGAAAGACAGTTGCTAATAAATCATTTGATGTACCCTTGGGAGAATATTTTCACCCTGAGTGCATTGTTCACACAGAAGACACAGGAAGGAAGCTAGTTCATCACACAGGGTGGAGAGATCCGCACGGGATTTTTACTGGTGTTGGAATGCCCGATTCACCAGTGCGTCCCATGATGCTCACTCCAAACATAGAAACAGAGAAACAGAGCAAGTCAGAAGGGGCCTCCCGGGCCATCTAGTCTGACCCCCGGCTCCAGCTGGCTCCGCTCACGACATGCCCACCATGTGGACGTCCAGCCTGTCTTTGAACACCCTCACCGATGGGGCCTCAACGACCTCTCGTGGAAGCCCATTCCACACCCTCGGGGTCCTAACTGTCAGGAAGTGCTTCCTGGCATCCAAATTGAAGCTTGGTTCCCCGAACTTTGCTCCATTGGAGCGCGTTCTGCCTTCCTCTGAGGAGTAGTTTTGGCATTGTGGCTTCAGAGCAGCCACATCAAAGTGTTTTTATATGCTGTGTTTATCCCAAGCTTCATTTGCCAGTGTATGCTATGCTTCTGACCAAAGAAGGACTGGCTTCGGTGGAAGGCTGGGCTGGGGCAGAGGGGAAGTGGTGCAGGAAGAGGAAGTGCAGAAACGTCTAGCTTTGTTGAGAGCTGAGGTCCTCTTTCAAGGAGTCAAAGCTACAGACTGTTTCCTTGCAGAATGTTCCTTATGGTTCCCAAGAATGGATCTCTGAGCATGCACAGAGTGGTTTGTTGGATCCAATCCAGTGTGTACCTCCAGGTACTCTTCTGAGGAACATGGCTGGGCCCCCTCCCCTCAGGAGGGACTCTCTCGAGGCAGACACACCCCCTCTCCGCACCCTGTGCATTCAGTTGGGCCTCCTCCCTCTGCTGACACCCTGCCATGGAGACAAGAGTGGGAGGGGCCTGGCCTGCAGTCAAGACCCACCCCCACTGGCTGTACATCTTGGCAATTCCCAGGAATTGTCTGGCTCGGCCAACCACCTGGCCTTGAGATCACCACCTCTGCGTCTCTCATCTGACCTGGGCCCAATCTCAATGGAATATGTTTCACTCTCCAGTTCCAAAGAATCGTCTGGAATGGAGCCAGCAGTCCATGAGAGCAATTGCCCAAGACCACCATGCTGCTGGCTGGGCTGAGCATGGGCGTCCCTAACAAAACAGCATCAACTCTGAGGAGCAGCATCTTTCAGTTTCTTTCCCTGCATGAAACCATGGCTTCTCCCCCGTCCCCACCTTCTGATTTGCCCAATGAGACACCAGGTAAGCACAATGCTTGCAATACACGGATCATCTCTGCCTTGGTTTCCTTACACATGATTATCTTTCCTAGTTCCTTCATTCTTCCTCTTCCAAGTCTCAGTCTTCTCCAATTTTCTTGGCTGCAAACTCTTCCACCATTTCATCCTTTTTTTCTCGGGGGTAAACTACATGCTCTCCAATGCTGCTCACTCAGATATCAATGGGCACTTCTCTTTGGGGGAAGCCACCATAGAGGAGGAGCTGCACTCGTTCTCAGAGCCTGCTTTTGGGTAGAGATGACTGGGACCGCTTGAGGACCACAGCCTCCCCCTCTCTTTGTCCACTTCCTCTTCTGCACTCCCTCCGCTTCCTTTGTGAGGGGGCAAGAGGAGCTATCAAGCACTTCCTAAAAACACCTTTAAAAAATCTCCACTCCTCCACACCAGCGAATTAAACCACAAACGTTTAATTGATGGCTGGACTAGGAAGGAAAGCCAAAGGCCAATTCCACGACACACATCGTCTGTCCAACCCTTGCTTCCCGGCCACTGCATCTCTGTGTGACACCAGGTCTGATTTGCAACACACTGGACACTGCACTGCATCTATTGATGCATTGGGAAGACATGCTGCATAAAAGCTCGGACACTGCTCAGAAGGGGTCCGAGTGTCCCTCGTCCCCAGAAGGGAGAACTCCAGTGGGTGGATTTTCTGGCCAGGTTCTGATCCACAGTCAAGGAGGAAAACCTCGCTTGCATCGGGAGGGCAGTTTGCCTTACGTCATGCCAGTTCCTCCAGAATTTTGTTGAGGATAAATTTGGAAGTGCCCCAGGGATTCCTAAGTGAGAACAATGGCCAATCTCGTGCAAACCCCATAATGCAGACTTCTGCTAGAGAACTTTCCAATTGATACTTTTATTTTGCTTTATGTTTGTGGTACTTCACCTTCTGTGGCTAGCTTGCTGGGTTTGTTTCTTGTTTCGTTAACAAACCGATGACAGTGACGCATTCTCTTCCTCATTGGCCTGCTCCCAATCATGCAACTGCCCCATCTGTACAAACACAGTATTCCCCCGATTCATTTAAATGTAGATTTGGAAATGTAGTCCAATTCATTTAGGTAATCATGGACTAATGTATGTGCAAAGCTCATGGTTTAGGTATAGTCAAACCACATTTGCAGTATTATATTGGCATTGTAGGCACTTGGATTGCTCGTGGCATGTGTTGTGCATGCTGGTAAGCCTTTCACGCGGCTTGTTTCCTTGGAAATAAGAAAATGGGCTGTTGCTTGTGCAGTGAGTAGCACAAGCATAAGACTGAACGGGGACAGATGCCTTTCACCACCACATGCTTTGGCATTTTTCCACAGAGGGCAAAGCTGGTGGAATGTAGACAGATAGGCGCGTTACTTTGAAAACAAGTCACTGAAGATAATGGACATCTGCCCATGTAATCCATTGACCCAGAATTAGCTTCAGTGGAATGCACATCCCTCTTAAGGAACTGCTGACCAGTGCCCCATGTGGTGAGCTGTGTCACTGCACCTTTCTCCGTTGACTCCATCAGGTTGGATGTTGAATTGTGGTGCTGGAGAAGACTCTGGAGAGTCCCTTGGACTCTGAGGAGATCAAACAAGTCAGTCTTAAAGGAATCAACCCTGAGTGCTCTTTAGAAGGCCAGATCCTGAAGATGAAACTCAAATACTTTGGCCACCTAATGAGAAGGAAGGACTCCTGGGAGAAGAGCCTGATGCTGGGAACAATAGATGGCAAAAGAAGAAGGGGACGGCAGAGGATGAGGTGGCTGGATGGAGTCACTGATGTGATTGGTGGGAGCTTGGGTGGACTCCGGGGGATGGTGGAGGACAGGAGAGCCTGGAGGAATGTTGTCCATGGGGTCCTGATGGGTCAGGCACAACTTTGTGACTAAACAACAACAGGCATGTATGAGTATCAGAGGATTTCCTGTCTTAGCAGAATTATGTTCTGGCAACAAGATCTACCTGAGCTCTGTTCACTTCAGTACTGCAGGCTTACTTGACCTGGTTTTTTACACATAGTGTAGCTTCCTTGGCATGATAAGCTCAACATAAAATATAGCTGCCAAACGCTTTATAAAAAAACAATATTCTCATGGTGCAATCAAATGCACGTCTACTAAGAAGTGAGCATCATCAGGTCCGATTGGGCTTACTTCAAGGTAATTGTGTATAGCAGGCTTTTCCAACATGGTGCCCTTAGATGTTTGGATCTTCAACTCCCATTAGCCCCAGCTATAGTGGCCATTGGTCAGAAATGCTAGGAGTTGTGATCTGAAACTTCTAGAGGTACCTGGATTGAGGAACAGTGCTGCTTTAGTAACATTTGCTTCCAAGGAAGTGCTGTAAAATTTGTAGTGGAACTATTCTAAGTATGTGGAAATTTGCAAACTGTTTTATAAGAACATGGGGAAGAATTCAGAGGGGAAGAATTTCTGAGAATCAGCTGGCCAAAAAGACTTAGAATGACCCTATTTATCTGAAATACAATATTGCAGCCTCTTCTCTAAGAAATCCCCACAAACATCGAGGAAAAGACATAGATTTTGAGTCTCTGTAGATGCACACCTTCATTTTCTGAGCTTGCTTATAAATACTCACAGAATGATCTACCCATGCAGTGGAGGGATATAAGTGATCTGAGGAACTCATAATATTATGATCTTCCCCAAGCCCTACAAGTATTCCCAACTTCAACACTCAACAGCACATTCCATAATGGAAAAAGGACAGGAATTCTGGAAGTTATAGTTCAAAACATCTAGAGAGGTTGGAGAAGACCTGCCCTGCCCTGCTTGGGGACCAGTATGGGGGAAGACTGCAACAATACAGTTGAAGTTAAACCGGCGCAGACCTCATTGCTTCTTCAGTGGGAAACTGCCAAGCTGCCCAATGCTCCCAAAATTAATGCAAAGCCTGACCATATTTTTCATGGAAATACGCTGCTGAGATCTTGCAGGAGTTGCTTCTCTGGGATGACATGGTACACCCAAGTGGGCCAGGCAGGGAAGTGATCTTTGTGAAAGCCCTGAAAAATGGCAGTGCCACAGCGTCATCTCTCCTGATTTAACATGCTGTCCACTTCATCATAACCATGCACAGATCTTAAACTGGGCCCTACAAAAGCCTGCAGGTGAGACCAATATGAAGGTACTTGCATGAGCTCTTCCAATTACACATGCCCTAGTTTCTTTAAGACTAGACTTCTGTAATGTGATTTATGTGGGAGTCCCTCTAAAGATGGTCCAGAAAGCACAGCTGGTACAAAATGTATTTTTTCCAGGTACTGATAGAACAAAGCAGTTGACACATATAACCTCCTTTCCAGGGCCAATTTAAAGTGCTGACAATAATCTTTAAAGTCTTAAACACTTCGGGACTAAGCTATTTGAAGGACTGCCTGCACCCACATAAATCTACCCAGGTCTTGATTTCAGCTTCCCAGACCTGGAGAGTTACGGTCTTTTGCGTTGTGGCCCCATCATTCTAAAATGCTCTCTGTCAGGAGATACAGATGGGTCCAAAGCTATTGAAAGACTCTGAAAACATTTTAAAACTTCCAACTTGTTAATATGTGATGCTCTGCGTTGTTTGTTTGTTTGCAACACTTGAGATTTATCTTGTGCTTTTGAGGGTTCTGGCTTGACAGGTGGCATATAAATTCTCGAACTAAACAAAGAAAGCTGGAAGAGGTGGTTGAAACCAGACAGACCCTCCGGAAGACATTTCCACATTTGCTTTCATTTCTGGGGCATTGTTTGACTTCGCTGCTGTCAGTGTCAGGAAACCAGATCTGGAAGGAAAAACACAGATGAAGAAAGTTTCCCCTGGTGGATATTTTGGGTGCCCTCTGTCAAAGAAGGGCTTTACCACTGAGCCATACTAAAGCTGTATCTCTTTTTCCACTCCTCCACTTTATGGGACTCTTCATAGAGGTGAAGAAAAATTAGCTGGGGTTCAGCTTGTTGAATATGTATGGAATGATTATCGCATTGTTGGTTTCTTTTAATAGGAAGCACATCAATATTACCCATTTTTATTTTAATTCATCTTAATTTCTGCAGCCTGGTTCATCACTGTGATGCAGATTCATGATGAGCTTTAAGTGAAGATGAATTCTGGAGACTTTGCCAGGAGACTACAAGGAGTTGGAGTGTACAGAAAATAACTTGAATTCTAAACAAGCCCTGCTCAACCCCCACAAAATCTCATAAGTATGCGCAATCAGCTGCTCCCTTTCACTACTGCATTCAGAGTCATATTTTTTATTATTATGGAAGTCAGACCCATTGACACATACAGTCTTTTCTTTCTCACAGTTGACAATATCAAAATCATAATTGTTTTTTTTTAAATGAAAAGATAAAACATTGCACTCTACAAGTGATACGTAATGTCGCCTACCTATTGCCAAGGCAGCTGATTCTCTATGACTAAAGAGAATAACCTGATTTGAACTAAAGGCACTGAATAGAATTGTTAAATAATCCTTTTGCATTTTAAGCAACATTTAATTAGAAACACACTTTTAACCATCAAAACGATAAAAAAAATCCACGAGATTAAATTATGAGTGTCAATTATCATAAAATTCATCATTGTAATTCTTATTAAAACTCAGTGTTTAGATAGGTAATGATTTCATAATGTGGCAATTTGCATAAGGAGGCCCTGAGATGGCTTATTATTTCGATCCTACGCAATTACAATTCCAGCTCCATACATCAGAGCTCTCAGCAATGTACGATCGCGGTGCTAATTAATAAGCCATTTACTGACTGGAGCTAGTTATGGTGGTCTGTATCTGACCTCACGGAAGATGAGCCAGCTCTGAAGTGGCTCTGTGTAACTACAAACATAATGATGTGCCAGGAGGGAATCATTAAAAATAATTTACACAAGCCTTCATTTACAAGATCTTTTGATACTGCGCTTCCCCGGTGTTTAGATCCGCAGTGCCACCCCTACCATTTGGAAAGTGCCAGGCGGGAGAGTGAAGGAGGATACCTAAGTGGTTAATTAAGAGCCATTCGGTCTCCACAAGAGCCTCCTGAAAAATCTCTCTGATGTCGGCTGTGTCAAATGTCTCTCGCAGGCAAAACCACAAGAGGTAACTGCCATAACAGGCTAATTACTGGGGACTAGGAGCAGCTGAGAAAGGCCCACCATCCCACCCTTGCTGTGAGGACTAACCGAGCAATCTCTCTGCTGCTGCCAGACTGGGAAGCTTGCAGCAAAAATCAGACAACTTAATATTCAACACTGTGACTCGTAATCAGGAAGAGACAGAGATATGCCCAACTCCGAAGCACCGGGGTTTTGTTTCCTACCCTCACACAGGGTTCAGCCGTTCCCATGCTGCTTGCAGTTCTTCTGGATCTCAGGCGGGGGCGGGGGGAGTTGTGTTTGCTTTCAGTTCTTCGGGTGAAGAAGGAGCCATGTTTTGACCAGAGTGAAGACATCAAGATGTGGTTGGATGCTACAGGAATTCATTCATTTAGGTGGATTCATTGCCCTCCTGATTCTCCATCCTTGGGGAAGCAGCTTCAGTTCAAAATAGGACCTGGAATAACTTTGTAACAATGCCGGGAAAGACAGGAGAGTAAGATAATGGGGTTGACTTTGTGCTACCTCTTTGTCATCAGCTTCTCAAGGTGAACCAAGGCTGTGCTGCATCTGACTAGACCCAGCAGGTGCACTGTCCAACCCAGAAGCACCACACAGAAGAGACTGCACAACTTCTTCCCTTCTGCACCTGAAGGCAGGAAGGTGGAGCAGTCCCAGGCAGTTCAGCCTCAGTCTCTGCCTTTGCTGGTCCGTGCCTTAGAATCGTTGCCTTTGGTGGGCCTGCAAGATCACCGTGGGGAGAAGACTCACCAGAGGAACTCTTGGTTTCCACCTTAATAATAGGAAAGAACGCATGTTGCTCAAAACCATCAAGTTCTGAGAGAGACAATGTCAGAAAACGTGCTACAGGCCATGTGCCCATCCTGCTGGTACTGGGTTCCATCCAGTGTCATGAGAGTGGATGTCCACTGGTTTTCCCCAGCTCTTCTCCTTGCTTCAGCCCCCAAAACAGTCCCTTCCCATACCATTGGGGCATGACAAGCAACCAATTCAATTTGGAAACTATTTGGAAGACACTTGGGAACTACCCATTAAAATGTTCACAAAGAGGGTTTGGGGTGGGGAAGTAGCACTGTGAATAGTTACCCCTTCAGTGAGTTATTTATGCTATTATGGCTGAATGTATTGCACCATAAATGTATTGCTGATGCCCTCCTCCGGGAACCCTCTGTGAGAGATATTAGGAGGGTGAGTACCCGGAGGAGGGCTTTTTCTGCGGTGGCGCCCCATTTATGGAATGCGCTCCCCAGAGAGGCTCGCCTGGCGCCGTCTTTATTTGCTTTTCGGCGCCAGGCAAAGACCTTTTTATTCAAACAATATTTTAAATGTTAATTTATTGATATTTGGATGGTTTTAATTTAGACCTGGAGATGGGCCAGTTTTTAATGTATGTAATTTTTAGTATTTGGAAATTTTAATGTATTAGAAATTGTTTGTATTATTGTTGTGAGCCGCCCCGAGGCTTGTGGCAAGGGGCGGCCTATAAATTTCCAAATAAATAAATAAAATAAATAAATAAATATTATTAAGCTGGGCTCAAGGACAAATTGGCCTGTACACTCTAAACCTATGGTCAATGAACCATCTAAGTTTGCTTTACCTGAGCTGATTTTAAGCTCTTCCCTAAGAAGAATCGGGGACATCTTTAATGCTCAATGATATGTCTGTTGAAAATATACAAGGGCCTAAAGAGAGATGGGTTCTCCTATTACGAAGACTGAGAAACAGTTTATGTCTGCGTATGCCTTGTTCATCCATGCATTTGGAAATATGGATAGCTATCACTGTAGCAGGACGATCCTGTGTAACTTGGGACCACAAAACTTGATGGAACATTTCTGAGCCCCAATCTACCTGGACTCTGCTCAACATCTGAGGCCTTCCTCTGCATGCCAGGAGGTTCATCTGGTGGCCACACAGAACACAGCCTTCTCCGCAGTAGCCCCTCCAGTTATGGTATGATCTCACTGAGGCTCCCCTGATCCCCACTATACTATCCTTTCAGTGCCAGGTTAAGACTGCCCTCTATTCCATCAGCATAGGCATATATCAGTTTTAATTAGCATATGGTGGTTGTTCGTATGTTTTTTTAACAAGCCTAATTGTATTAACCTGTGTTAGTTGTTTAAATCCTTTGAAATTTGGTTATTAAATCATTTTAGTGAAAAGTTATGATATTTGAATCTTGTTATACTTTATACTATGTTTATTGTATTTCAAGAACTGTTTACTGATACTGGGCGATATATTAATATTAATAATATTAATAATACACACCTCTACTCAGAAGTAAGTAGACATGAGGCTCAAGCAGGCTTGCTTTCAGGAGACCATGTACAAGACTGCAGCTTGAGTCCTATTTCACACGGGTGACTGATTCCCTTTTAAAGAGTCCTGCGATTAAGCATACCCTCCCCAAATCCAAGTGCTTTAAAAAGTGTTTATGCTTGACTGGATGTGATTGGCAATGTGCATTTCAATACAAATTCAAATGCGCGTCCTATTTAAAAGGTAATGCAGTGTGGATAGATGGCAGTTCACACTTGGATGTGCTTCCATAAACATTCGGTGGGTGTCAGATTTACTTTTGCAGTTTCTGACCCCGTGTGGGACACACACACACACAGGTCTCCATCCGGGTTTCTAAGCTATACTGGGCCATCTAACAACTCTTTCACACTGCTTCATGTGAGCTCTTCTTCTTCCCTATCTGAACATTGTGTGAAGGGTACTGCTGCATTAAACCATTCGTACGAAATGGTGCTACTGGAGTTAGCATGAAGGTCAGTTTGTGCTACCGAACAGCCAGGGTCTCAGATAAAGACAGGGGAAGGAAATAGGCAAGCAGAGGTTGGGGGTGTGTGGGAGACAGGGCATGCAGTGGCACTCAAGAGACAATGCAGCAAAATGGACAATAAAAAACCCATTTTCTGTGGAACATTTCTAACACCTAGAAAGGAAGCAAGAGCAAGGGGTGCCTAGCTTTTTCTACCCGACCGACAGTCATATTAGGAAAGGCGGAAAGGAGGCCCAGCTGTTCAGCACAGTCAGGATTTGGGATGCTTCAAAAGAGCAGCAGTGAGTTCTTCAAGTTTGCATTGCTGTTTGTTGTCCACCAGGAAAGAACTCTGGGAGAATTTTCTATTCCAGATGCCAAAATAGTTCAGCCAAAAATGGATACTAGAACATAGTTCATGCAGATTTGCCAAAGACTTTCTCATCTACCAAACAAAATCAGGGAAATTTGATTTTAAAAATAACTTGGATGAAGAGAGAAACAACCCTAAGTACCGTATTTTTTGCTCTATAAGACTCGCTTTTTCCCCCCTCAAAAGTAAGGGGAAATGTCTGTGCGTCTTATAGAGCGAATATGTGTGTGCAGTAAGTCTGTCGGATGTGCAGCCCATGGGGAAGTGATGGGGAATGTGCCTGTGATGATGTGCCCATTTGATTCAGGATATTTTTTTTCTTGTTCTCCTCTAAAAACTAGGCACGTCTTATGGTCGGGCGCGTCTTATAGAGCGAAAAATACGGTAAATGCAAGTTGTATTCTCTGAAACCTTGGAAGTCATTGGCTGAAACATTTTTGCTTGATTTGGAAGAAAGGACTGCTCTCTGCCCTCCACCTTTGAGTCACCTTTTAAGATGTTCTCAGGTGTGTTATACATTTTCCAGGGGCTCAAAGGTGTATAAAAGTCCTCATCGCAGTCAGGTCTCCACCTTGAATTGCAATCCAACACCTTGAGTGATAAATGGAGTTGTTGATAGGCAGGAAGAGGTGCAATCTTTAGTCATCCTTGTAAATTTTGATGGCCTGACCATGTTCTCTGACGCCAACTGAACGTCACAAGCCCTTTAGCTTGGATACAGCATCAAAAATGCTGAGAATTTATGTAATTTCAAAGACCTTTTCACCATTCCTTCTGCAATCTGGTAAGATCAGTTTGTAGACTTGTACCCATGTCACTGATTAAAGCTGGAGGTAGTCGTTAGCATCTTAGATCAGAGTGTCCAATAACCACCACACGGATAGAAGATGAGCTGGAGATGTTGCAACTCACCAGTTGGCATGGTATTAGTGGTTGGGAGTCTTGTGCTAGGACTGTGGAGATCTAAATTGCTTTGAGAACCATTTAAATCACCTTCCACTTATTCCCATACTTGCAGAAATTGTCCACAAGCTCTTATACAGTGCATGAATTATCCCCCTGCCTCTCATATTTCCATGACTTTGTAACAGCAAATACGATGAAAGGACGACTTGGCCATTTAAAAGGGTACCATTGCTGCCGAATTAGCATATGGACAGCTGTATGAGTGGACTGGCTTAAAGTGGATGTTTGAGATAAAAGGAATTCAAAGGGAACTGGATGAGTGGGTGAAAATTAGCTTTCACGTACTTTCTGAACTGATGAATATCAGCAAGTAGTTAGAACATCTAAAGGTCAGAGATACACCAAAGCAGCTTAGCCTGGCTTGGTGCCCTCTGGGTGAGTTGAACTACAACTGCCAGCATAGCCCCTGATGGATGGGGATGATGGGAGTTGAAATCCAACACCTCTGAAGGCCACCAGGTTCTGAAAAGAGTGAATATAGTATTTTTGGGGAGTGTTGATGGTAGTACAAGAAAAGTGTCATTGCCCGTGGTGTATCGAATCATTTCATGGTTTCCTCTAACTGGTGTCAACATAATAGCTAAGACACTGCATTGCACATATGGGCAAGTATCCTGTTCAACCCATGCCAGTATCATGCTGTTGTAATGTGATTGTTGTTGTTAGACTGCCTTTATACAACACTGTGTAGTTACTGTGGTTTGTGGCCACTGTGTGAATGGACTGCTGGACTGAGATGAACCTTTGGTCTGATATGTCATGTTTTTCTTATGTTCTCAGATTTGTTTTTAGTTATTTAGTTATTTATTTATTTGATTTCTATCTCATGCAATTGGCCATAGGCTCTCTGGGCGGCTTCCAGACAGTCAGGACCACAATAAAGACAATAGTATAATAGTAAAACTGTTTTAATAACACAAAATAGTAACACAACAGTAACCCAAAAATCAATACATTATTATTAATAAAGAACTAATAATAGTAATTAAATGTACATTAAATACATTAATAAAGTAATAAACTGAGAAAGGGGATACAAAACAATGCATCAGTAACAGAAAATTTAAATTATAAACCCATAAAATTACAGAATTGAAATCATAGCAATGCCAGAAACAGTCAAAGCAATCCTTTAAAATCAAGCCCATCAGATTCCTCCTTCAAAATATCTGCGAAACAAAACAAGTCTTTAGCTGGTGTCTAGAAGAGTACTGGTCCCCTAGTACTAGTGTTTTCATCCCCACTTGGCCATGAGGCTCATGGGAAGATTTTGGGCCAGTCACTGTTTCTCAGTCTACCCTACTTCACCGGGATGTAGACTGACAGGTGGAGGACCATGGAAGCTACCTTGCAAGTGATACCTGTAATAACAAAACAAATGAATGCATGTTAAGTCTTACCATCATCCTACAGGGTTCGAAGCCATACCCACCTGACACACAGACGATCAACCACGTGCTTGCACGCACAGCGGGAAATGTGCAGGTAACATGCCACTTGCAATTCTTCTTGGAACTCTCGTCTTGTGATGGAAACCCATGGCATCTGGGATACTGAGTATGGCTGAAAAAGGGGAGTGAACAGGGGAGAAGAGGTCGGCTGAAAAAACACCGTAATTACTAACATCTCAGGGGTATGAACTTCAGGTTTCAAGTGTTCCAAACTCAGAAGCTCAGACATGATTCCATGAGAAACCCATGTCTCACATCTTGCCTTAAGTAGATACTTGTACTTTTTCCTGGATTTCGCAGCTTTGTTTGAAAATAGAATGGCAATGTATGGAGATGCTTTATTTGGATGTGGGGGAGGCAAGGAATGCAAAACCTGCTATGAGCATATGGCGAACATAATTTCGCTATTAGCCTTCCATGCCTTACAAAGCAGATGGAAAGAGCCGCAGGCCGCTTCCAGTCTTCCTAAGCCAGGAAACACATCCGCACAACAACACAGTTCAAAAACTCTTTCCCTCCACAAACTGAGTTGGATGCTTCCCTCACACATTCTCCATCTCTAGGTCCCACCACCTAGGCCAAAGTCTCTGTTCTCACTACAAGGATCCTTTGTAGAGTGACCACCAATGCATCCCGAAGAAGAGGACAAAGGAACACAGTCATTTGCATAACATTTGCATACATCAACCCCCACTAATAATTTCTAAATAGTACTAGTCATTAATTACTACTATTTAAATAGAAATAGAACACAGCTCACCATAGTGGGGAAGACTGTGATGAGGTGACTTGTATGCCTACCCTGGCTTTCCCCAACCAGATGTCTTCCAGGTATCTTAGACTGCAAGTCCCATCCTCCCCAGCCAGCAGGACAATAGCTGGGATTTGTTGGCATTGTAGTGCAAAATATCTGGTGGGCGCCCCATCAGAGAAGGATGGGCTACTCATTCTGCCGTTCAGAGGGTAAGTTTCATTGGGCCATTTAAGGTGCCCTGCTCTCCCTTTTAATAGCGCTTCATATTTCAAGTGCCCTGGAATTGGACAGCCCTTCGAATACAGAAGCGGTCCCCAGTGTTCTGGCATATTAGAGAATCTGAGAAACCGCAAAATCAGGAGATCGCTGATTTGACATCTTCATGTGGTATCTCTGGATCTTAGACAGAATTTTATTCCACAAAGGAATTTGTTTCATGTCGGTTGGACACCAGGATTTTCCCTTCATAATGGACTAATTTAGCTAATTACTGGCAGTGCAGGGAAGCGAATGCTTTTTCAAAACTTATTTTGGCAATGCCCAGTAGTTGTTTCTTCTAGCAGGGGGAGGTTATTACAGAGATAAACATTGCACTGGAACAGTCTTACTATTCACTGTTACAATGGTTTTAAAAATATTCACTTAACTCATGGAAATTAACAAATACTTGCCATTAATGTAGTCTCTTATGGCACCGATAAAAATGTTATTAGAACAATAGAAGAATAAAAACTCATCCTATAGTGCAATAGACTTTACTTTCAAGATTTGCACAGATGGCATATGAATGGCACCTTCAAACAGATACTTATTTAGATATCCTTTGTTGAAGCTTTTGTATACCATATTTTTCGCTCTATAAGACGCGCCTGACCATAAGACGCACCTAGTTTTTAGAGGAGGAAAACAAGAAAAAAAATATTCTGACTCAAATGGGCACATCATCACAGGCACATTCCCCATCACTTCCCCATGGGCTGCACATCTGACAGACTTACTGCACACACATATTCGCTCTATAAGACACACAGACATTTCCCCTTACTTTTGAGGGAGAAAAAAGTGAGTCTTATAGAGCAAAAAATACAGTAATTGCTGGAAAGTTGTATAGGTTTAATATAGCCTGGTATGTATACTGCAAGAAATGCTAATATTTTGGGTGCCTGCCGGGACCCTGCTGAGGGACCTGTTGAGGGCTCTATTGGAGGTAGCAGCAGGAGATTCCTGAAATACGAGATAACTTCTAATAGAGAAGGCATTTCTGAAAGCTTGTCAAACAGAGGATTGCCCTCTGTAAAGTAGGCAACTTGGTTATCCTAAGTCTTCATTAGCTTCAGAATGGACAGATGGCACAGTAGCAAGTACCAAGTGGGCAGCCCATGCACACACACCAGAGGAAGAGGAAGAGGAAGGTTCACTGAACATACATGCAGCCATGTCCCATGAGGAAAGCACACAGTAATAAGAAGCATTTCATAAAACAAAGAATGTATGATTATATTTCAAATATGTCCTCAACTTAAAGATACCAGGTGAGGATTCTTGCAAACTCCCAAGTGGTGTTTGCATGTAGAGGTGATGATATCAGCACTTTCCAGAAATTTTGATCCACTGCAGCTTAGACTTGAAATCTGAGGAGCTGAGGAACATCTAAGAAACTTTGAAGGAACAGAAAAGAATTTAGATAGATCACTGATATTATTTTACATGTTCAACATTCTTCATAATTACATGGCCACCTCAATTCTAACCACATCTCCATAAGTTAAGCCAGTATTATCATTCCTATAGAACAGAGAGAAAATTGAAGTTGAGATACAGTGACCAAGGTGACATGGCATGAGAGACAAGGTTGCTATCTCACCCTTGTCTGTCATGTTTTTAGAACCCATTCTTGGTGTTTCTTCATGGTACCTTTGTTTTTCTGAAGACACAGGGGGAATCAATGGCATAGTCTAAGGTGGCCAGGCTTCACTACATCTTCTCTGGTTGTCCAGGCCCACAATCTCCATTTTAACACTGTCGGTGTAGAAGCATCATAGAGTCCCAAGGAATGAGCAGCTGCAGAAGTGGCTGCTCAGCCATCCATTCTCTACTGCCCTCAGCTTCCTAGCAACACATGTGTCATCGCCTGCTTTATTCCTGCAGGCCAAGTGATGTGATGTTCTCTCTGCTTACTTTCAGAAACAGGGAGACAGGAGATAAATGCACGGAGATAGAAGGGGGAAATTGCAGCTCAAGTGTGTAGTCTGATTTAAAAAATTCTTTGGGGGCTGAAGTGACATGGAAGCATTTCATAGATGAAGGTCCAGTCAGGAGGAAGAGGAGGAAGGACCCACTTCAAAACTTCAGCAGATCAACTAGCATGGAGCTGAGGAGATTCATAGAAAGCAATAGAGTAAGGAAGAAGATTTCACTCATAGGGGCTGTTCTTTTTCTTTTTCTTTTTCTTCCTTTTTATTAAATATTCTAAAATAACCACCAACATAGTATACAAACAGTCTAATAAGCAAGCAAATGTAAAACATGAACATGAACAAATGTACATGAACATGAACAAATGTACATGAGCATGAGCATGTGCCATTGCTATCAAGGAGCACAAAAGTCATTTTCCAAAGAGGAGAGATAGAGATCTCAAAGTGGAAAGGCTCTTGGAGAATCTGATTGTCCAAATCTCCTAAAGCAAAGCTTGTCCATATCTTGCCACATGTCACTGGGCCAGATTGGAATCTGTTTCCTTCTTGAACAACACAGTTGATAAATGGCAACCAAGTATGTTCAAATGCATCAATATCTAGATGGTCCTTCAGATACCTCACTTCCTTGGTCAGTTTCTCAATAAAGCTACATTCTGCACTTTCCCATATTGATTACAGATGGGAGCTGTTGTGATGTGTGGAGAGAGCAAGAGGATCAAATAGGGAACATGCAAACCTTGTGGATGTGGGAACTACACGGTCATCTGCTCAGCAAAGTTCAAGCAAAAATCTGCTCCATGGAAATTATGCGGGTTGTTTGCTATGACATGTGAAGCCAGGGGGTGGCATACCTGAGGTCACCTGTGGGTTTGTGACTGATACTGCACTGGCTGTATCACAGCAGTGCATTTTCTCTTAGCCACGTTGTTATACCAGCTCTCAAGCCCTGACCGTACAGCAGAAATGACCCAAAGGGTGTTTCACTGCTCTACTTGACACCTCTATAAAAATCAAGCTTTTTAGTTGAGCTGCCTTCCCCTACCTTTTGCCAGCACTGGAAGTCTAGGGCTTGCGCACACTGGATGCTCATCATAGAAGGCAAAACTGATAATTGCCTCCCCCACAAAAGAAGGAGTGGGGAGGGAAGGGGAAGGGGAAGACAGAGATGGAGGAGGAGGAGGAGAAATCAGTTTAGAATGTCCATGTTCAGAAGAAGCATCCAAATTATTCATGTATATTTGAGATGTTACTTTCCAGAAGCTTTGTCTGATGGAAATATAACACAGCAAACCGTTCCTGCAAAAAAGGAGACATGTCTTAAAGCAAGTAAGATCTATTAATGACACCTGAAATATGCATTTGGACAGGCGGGGTCATTTTTATTGCTTCAGAATCACTTGATGTGCAGGTGCTAATGTGTCAATTAAGCCCACTTATTTCAATTATTCCACTTAGAGTAGAACTAGAGTAGAACTAACCCTGGGTAGAACCCTTAGTTCGGGATGGGCTACTTGTGGCACTCCTCATGTTCTTTCCCACAATTGCCCTCAGCATCGTTTTATCTGTTGGCTGAAACTGATGGCAGTTGTAGGTCAAAATATCTGCAGGTCCACAAGGTGCCCAGCCCTGACATAAAGGTAAAGGTTAAAGGTTTCCCCTTGACGTTACGTCCAGTCATGCCTGACTCTAGGGGGCGGTGCTCATCTCCGTTTCCTAGCCGAGGGAGCCAGCGTTTGTCCGCAGACAGTCTCCGTGGTCATGTGGCCAGCATGACTAAACACCGAAGTGCACGGAACGCTGTTACCTGCCCACTGAAGTGGTACCTTTTTATCTACTTGCATTTGCATGCTTTCGAACTGCAAGGTTGGCAGGAGCTGGGACGGTGCACGGGAGCTCACCCCGTGTGCAGATTCGAACCGGCGACCTTTCGATCAACCAGCCCAGCAGCACAGCGGTTTAAACCACTGCGCCACCTGCAGTCCCTGACATAGAGAGTAGAAATAAAGGAGGCAAAAGGGAGGAGGCTATTCCATTTTATACATGTTTGTGCAGGGTATTTCAATAAAAGTTACTTTATGTTATTATAAAGCTAGCATTTACCAAACAGGTACTCCTCCACTCAAACAGAAGAAGTGCTTTGTTAAAGAGGTGTAGGGAAAGAAGGCGGCCAAGGTTGAGAACTGGGTATCTCATGGAGCTCGACCATGAAGTTCTTCATTGTTCTTCAATCAGAAGTTGCCAGAAGGGGCAACCACAGTCTCCTTGCAGTTGTGTTTGGATGCCACCAATGCAGTGTCCAAGGGGAAGAAGTGTGACCTGTTAACTCAGGAATAGTTGGGTGCCACAGGAGGCCAAAGGGATTTCAACTGGAAAGCTTTGGACTCTGGCTGGACATTCCAACTGGGGAGCACATGACTTTATTCTGTTTAGGTGAAGAAGGCGCAATGTATTTTCTTCTGGAAAGTGCTACCAGCATCCGAAGACCCATGTGCCAACTTCTGAGCTGCAGCTATCAAAAGTTGAGGGAACCTTATTGGATTCTCCAATGACACCACTCAGTAAACTCAACCAGGACCAGGAGCAGCCCATCCTAGTCTTTCTGCAGCCTTTATGCTTGCACAAACCATTGTAGCTGCACACAGGTTACACAAGAGTTATGGGCAAGCCATTGCACAATGGGCTGTACAAACATATGGCACCCAGGCTTGCACAAGTGTGATTGCATAACTGCCCTTGCATAACTGCAACTTCAGTCAGATTCTCCCCTTGCATATAACCTGGGGGCTAGTTTCTGATAGTCCAACCTCTTTTGCACTAACAAAATGACACAACAGGACACTATCCCATGAAAGAAAAAATGAGAACATAAATATGCCATTATCCCTTGCTCATCCAAAGCAAGAAAAAATTAGGGAGCTAGGAACACAATGAGTGGTAATTTGTAGACGAAATAATTGGTAAGAGGAAGCACTCTAGTCAATGAATAACCGAGGAACAACTGTTCTGGCAATTTCCCTTATTTGTCACCCCCTTATAAATTGCTCCAGGGATAATAAGGGCAACACAGCAATGCAGCGGTTCCTGTCCTTCTTAGGGGATCGTGTGTTCATGTTGGAGGGGAATTCATCTGACAAGCCAGCAACTAGTTTCTGAGTCACTCTCTCTTTTGCAGAATAACTGACCATTTCCCTAGCCCCGGTCTTTCAGTTATGCCCTCCGGGGGCATCTAGGAAAAGGATTGCTCTCACAATGAGAAAAAGCTAATGCCCCGGGGGCTTTTTGGTTGAGAAGGAAGATAAAACGATGCCATGTGGCTGAAAGTTATGACAGAAGGATCCAGAATTATGACTGGTGCGGGCTCAGAAGGAATTTCTGTGGAAAAGGAATGTAGGGTCAACCAAAGCAGTACCTTCAGGAATGACTGCTTATGAGATTTATGGACATAACAATGGCCATTTGCGTAACGAACGATTAGACCAAGGTAGGCAACCTGTGCTCCTTCAGATGTTGTTGGACTCCAACTCCATAAGGCTTGGCCAGCAGGGTCCAAGGGTCAGGGATGATGAGGGGTGCAGTTCAACAACATCTAGACGAGACCAATGCATGGAAGGTGGATCTTCTGGTGGTTATTAGCCATGATGAAGCCAGACGCAAAAGCAATGGTAGAATTTGAAGCGGAACAGCAACCTCAACACATCCTGTTTCCTGGTTTCCTTTAACATCAGGTTACCTACTGCAATTATGAGAAATGCCGGCTTGGCAGAGTAGCCTTCCCCAGCCAGGGACCCTCTGGATGGACCCGAATTCCCATTATTTGAACCCAGCCCTGCCAATTCCTTACAAAGCTAAAGCGGAAAGCTTACAACACTCAATTCTACAGGATTTCAGTATTTTTTCTTTCTTTCTTGGTCTACTTTTTAAATGCCAACACTGAAGATTCACTTAATTTTAAACTTCAAGGGGGAGTCTCAATATTTGTGAAAGCTACTGCTGCTACTAAATTGGGTAAGAAATTCACCTAATGGATTAAACTCATCTGTTCACCCCACTCATTTTTTTTAACCAGCATGGGCTGGCAGTTTATAGATTGACTACTGGGATTGATCATGAGCTTCTGAGCATGCTCAGTCTTATCTGAATGATGCAGTTTCTGCACATGTGATAACAGGGATTGCATTAACCTTTTTCAAGCCCAAGCCAGTGCTGTTTCCCTCCTTCCTGCCTTTGGGTTTTGGCTTGTCCCTCCCCCTGCAGGATGTGGGGCTGTGACTCAGGGGATCTGAGTTCCGGTTTCTGCTCAGCCATGGAACCAACTGGGTGACTTTGGGCCAATCACAGACTCTCAGTCCAGCCTACCTCACAGGGTTGTTGTTGAGGGCATAAGACTGAGAGAAGGAAGACAATCATGTAAGTTTCCTTGAGTTACTTGGAAGGTAACTTTAGTGGGCTACAAATATAGTAAATAAATACATAAGTGGTTTAATTATCCTGCTATCACCTCTACTTTTTTCAGTGTTGCTACTATGTGGAGGTTTCACATTATTTCAAACTACAGCTTCCAAGATGTTCTTTTGATATCACACATGTGCAAAACTCTTCTCACTGGTTCGGTTACATTCTCTGAAAATATTTTTGGCTTCTCTCTCCACCCTGTTTCTAAAAAGCGTACAATATCCCTTCATTGGCCAATAACTTCTCTTACCTGCTACAGCTGCATAAAAGGTACATGTGAAAATTGAGGACCGTGGACCATCCCCCACCCCCAGCCTCCTCCCTCTCTCCTTCATCTTTTTCCTTGACGTTCTCATGGAGTTTTGGATAGCTTGGAGAAAGTATCATTCCCTGAATTTTCCTGGTTTCTTTTTTCTGTTTTGTTTCCCCATCTGCCCCCAACCCATCTCAGTTCCTTCATCTCCCACTGCACCACTGTTGCTTGTGGACTTCTGCTTTTCTATCCTTGTTATAAATGTGTCTTTCAACAAATGGAAAGAGAAATTTTCATTTGCAGAAAAATGTTTGATTAGCAGAAGCTTCTGCCTAATGGAACAGGAAGAGAGGTGGATTCTGTTGACCCCTCACAACACACACATCACTTTCTATGCTTTTCTGGAGTGTCCCCCAACCTTTTGGAGCAGGTTTAGGGGGCTGCATGGGGGAGAGGAAATCCCCATCCACCAAAATTACATTTCTTCCTTTTCCATTAGCAAAGGCATCCACTGGATCAAAAGCTCTTCTGCAAATAGAAGACCATGGCTGGATTCAATCCTAAGATTGCCATGTTAGGACTGAAACAATATTTTCCATCAGTCACCTAAATGGCACACACAGTACAAGTATTAGACAGAAGGTAATGAAAGTGTTAAGTTATGAATTTGTTACATTATTAGAACTATGATTTTCAAAAAATATTTACATACATCCCTACAGTTTGGTTTAGACATGAGCTGTAAGACCCTAATACTATCCCATTGGACTGATTTACATTTAGTTTCAGGCCAAGAAGAGAATGTGCACATTTGAACTGGCAGAGAAAAATAACTGTTTAACATCTGCCTAACTTTGTTTATTTCGAGAATGCTTAAAAATATTTTTCCTTCTTTGTTTCAGCTCCAAACTTCGGTGAAAACAACGGGGCCATGCAGATTTGGAGCAAACCGAGCAAACCTTGAAGGGGGCAGGGGAAAGTTTGACAGCAATTTATAAATGCATACCTTAGTTAAGGGTATCATCATTCATAATACCATTAAATCTATTTCACTAAACAAAACACGCTTTTCTTATTCAAGGTATTCGCTGTGAAGGGGGGAAAACATTATGTGAAAAAATAAAGTGTTATTGCAAAACCAGTTAAAATCTGGAGTGAAGGTTTGAATAAGCAAATTAAATTGCAATGGAATATAGTATGCCTCAGAGCCATTTCTTGACAAAACAGTCATCTTATTTACACGCTTCACAATACCCCACCATGGATGTTGAAGGGGAAAAAAAATAAGGGGAAAAATAATTAGCATATTAATCTTTTTTATGCCGTCATCTTTCAGGTCCAGAAGACCATGGTGTAATTTAAATCTAAACGCTTTCCTGGCATTAGAATTCATTTTAGATGGGTCAATTGTTCCATAATAAAGGGATAGAAGGTGTACTTCATGCAAAAGATTTATGCTCTCCATTTGTTCATATTCATGTGCTACTGAATACCCTCAATTCAGCTGGTGATGGCGGGCTCATATCAGGCGAACGCCAGTACCACAGATCACTAACCGGCAGCCATGAATTCCATTTGCAGGACAAAAAATACAGCGAAATTAACTCCAACAGTTTATTGATTTTTGCTTAACAGAAGCCAGTGGAACAGCTCTATTGCCCTCATAATGATTAGTGACAAAAGTTTAATTAAGCAATTATGAAGCCAATAATAGAGTTGTCTGCCTTGCTTAGCTTTAGTCCGTTTAGGACTTATCTCGAGCCTGCACATCACAGGAGCTGGAATGTGCTTCAAGAGATTAATGCTGGGAGAACACAGATGCCTACTTTAATTCGGCTTCATGATGCTGTTTGAATGGAGTCGAGAACACAAGCTACCCTTTATCAAATTACAAGTCCGCTTTTCATGAATATGTAGTAAAAAAAAAATCTAGTTGTGGCTTCAAGGTGTAATTATAAAGACATACAACAAAAATGACACACAATTCTGTCTTAGTAATCCCTGCTATGAAATATGCATGATAATGTATTACTGAATAAAGACTTAACAATGTTATAAGAGGCTTTGGCATTGTACAGTTATGCAAACAATTGGCAGCCTTTTCCAAATGTTATTTGAGATATTGTCTGACCTAACATCTTTGTTTTCTCTCTCTCCCTCTCCCTCTCTCTCTTTCTTCATCTTAAATATATTGTTTCAAGCTTATTCCATTGTTATTCTCCCATAATGGAGTTAAGACACCATCTTATCAACCTGTGAGAATTCCCAACTTATTATGGGTGCTTAAATATGCTAATTCCAAAAAGGGAACATGGCACCCCTTCCAACATATTCACCAGTTTCTAAAATAAAGCACACTGCACACAAACAAACAAACAAACAAACAAGGCAAGAAACTTGGCTAGATGCTTGCCCCTTGCTTTTTAATGGCAGCCGGTCCAGACACAGCCCTTGCTTTTGTTATTTCAAAGGAATATTGCCCTATATTCACAATTGCAACTTGTTTGTTTTGGGGTTGTTTCCCCTAAGTCCTTCCTTCCTTCCTTCCTTCCTTCCTTCCTTCCTTCCTTCCTTCCTT